>OZ018327.1:10000-315499 GCA_963969495.1 Ceratothoa steindachneri | reverse complement strand
TCGAGGGGGGAACGGGATATAAAGAGTAGTAAGACGGTCGAGGCTAAGGTCGGCGGTACTTGCCCTTTAGTCTTATAAGGCCGAGGGTCGTCTCGATGGCCTCGGTCTTCCTAAAACACCCGAGTGGTATATGCGAGTTATTTGTAAAAAGCCGAGGGTAACATTTTTCCCCTCCCGCTCCTAAGGGGTATATCTGAGATATTTGTATAAAGCCGAGCATCACATTTCTCTTCTCGCCCTATGGAATAAGGTATAACTGCGATATTATATTTAAAAAGCCGACGCTCGCTGAAACTAAGGCGAGGGGCGTCGAGGGGGGAACGGGATATAAAAAGTAGTAAGACGGTCGAGGCTAAGGTCGGCGGTACTTGCCCTTTAGTCTTATAAGGCCGAGGGTCGCCTCGATGGCCTCGGTCTTCCTAAAACACCCGAGTTGTATATGCGAGTTATTTTTAAAAAGCCGAGGGTAACATTTTTCCCCTCCCGCTCCCAAGGGGTATATCTGAGATATTTGTATAAAGCCGAGCATCACATTTCTCTTCTCGCCCTATGGAATAAGGTATAACTGCGATATTTTATTTAAAAAGCCGACGCTCGCCGCATCTTAGGCGAGAGGCGTCGAGGGGGGAACGGGATATAAAGAGTAGTAAGACGGTCGAGGCTAAGGTCGGCGGTACTTGCCCTTTAGTCTTATAAGGCCGAGGGTCGTCTCGATGGCCTCGGTCTTCCTAAAACACCCGAGTGGTATATGCGAGTTATTTGTAAAAAGCCGAGGGTAACATTTTTCCCCTCCCGCTCCCAAGGGGTATATCTGAGATATTTGTATAAAGCCCAGCATCACATTTCTCTTCTCGCCCTATGGAATAAGGTATAACTGCGATATATTATTTAAAAAGCCGACGCTCGCCGCATCTTAGGCGAGGGGCGTCGAGGGGGGAACGGGATATAAAGAGTAGTAAGACGGTCGAGGCTAAGGTCGGCGGTACTTGCCCTTTAGTCTTATAAGGCCGAGGGTCGCCTCGATGGCCTCGGTCTTCCTAAAACACCCGAGTGGTATATGCGAGTTATTTGTAAAAAGCCGAGGGTAACATTTTTCCCCTCCCGCTCCCAAGGGGTATATCTGAGATATTTGTATAAAGCCGAGCATCACATTTCTCTTCTCGCCCTATGGAGTAAGGTATAACTGCGATATATTATTTAAAAAGCCGACGCTCGCCGCATCTTAGGCGAGGGGCGTCGAGGGGGGAACGGGATATAAAGAGTAGTAAGACGGTCGAGGCTAAGGTCGGCGGTACTTGCCCTTTAGCCTTATAAGGCCGAGGGTCGTCTCGATGGCCTCGGTCTTCCTAAAACACCCGAGTGTTATATGCGAGTTATTTGTAAAAAGCCGAGGGTAACATTTTTCCCCTCCCGCTCCTAAGGGGTATATCTGAGATATTTGTATAAAGCCGAGCATCACATTTCTCTTCTCGCCCTATGGAATAAGGTATAACTGCGATATTATATTTAAAAAGCCGACGCTCGCTGAAACTAAGGCGAGGGGCGTCGAGGGGGGAACGGGATATAAAGAGTAGTAAGACGGTCGAGGCTAAGGTCGGCGGTACTTGCCCTTTAGTCTTATAAGGCCGAGGGTCGCCTCGATGGCCTCGGTCTTCCTAAAACGCCCGAGTGGTATATGCGAGTTATTTGTAAAAAGCCGAGGGTAACATTTTTCCCCTCCCGCTCCCAAGGGGTATATCTGAGATATTTGTATAAAGCCGAGCATCACATTTCTCTTCTCGCCCTATGGAATAAGGTATAACTGCGATATTATATTTAAAAAGCCGACGCTCGCTGAAACTAAGGCGAGGGGCGTCGAAGGGGGAACGGGATATAAAGAGTATTAAGACGGTCGAGGCTAAGGTCGGCGGTACTTGCCCTTTAGTCTTATAAGGCCGAGGGTCGCCTCGATGGCCTCGGTCTTCCTAAAACACCCGAGTGGTATATGCGAGTTATTTGTAAAAAGCCGAGGGTAACATTTTTCCCCTCCCGCTCCCAAGGGGTATATCTGAGATATTTGTATAAAGCCGAGCATCACATTTCTCTTCTCGCCCTATGAAATAAGGTATAACTGCGATATTATATTTAAAAAGCCGACGCTCGCCGCATCTTAGGCGAGGGGTGTCGAGGGGGGAACGGGATATAAAGAGTAGTAAGACGGTCGAGGTTAAGGTCGACGGTACTTCTCCTTTAGTCTTATAAGGCCGAGGGTCGCCTCTATGGCCTCGGTCTTCCTAAAACACCCGAGTGGTATATGCGAGTTATTTGTACAATGCCGAGGGTAACATTTTTCCCCTCCCGCTCCCAAGGGGAATATCTGAGATATTTGTATAAAGCCGAGCATCACATTTCTCTTCTCGCCCTATGGAATAAGGTATAACTGCGATATTATATTTAAAAAGCCGACGCTCGCTGAAACTAAGGCGAGGGGCGTCGAGGGGGGAACGGGATATAAAGAGTAGTAAGACGGTAGAGGCTAAGGTCGGCGGTACTTGCCCTTTAGTCTTATAAGGCCGAGGGTCGCCTCGATGGCTTCGGTCTTCCTAAAACACCCGAGTGGTATATGCGAGTTATTTGTAAAAAGCCGAGGGTAACATTTTTCCCCTCCCGCTCCCAAGGGGTATATCTGAGATATTTGTATAAAGCCGAGCATCACATTTCTCTTCTCGCCCTATGGAATAAGGTATAACTGCGATATTATATTTAAAAAGCCGACGCTCGCTGAAACTAAGGCGAGGGGCGTCGAGGGGGGAACGGGATATAAAGAGTAGTAAGACGGTCGAGGCTAAGGTCGGCGGTACTTGCCCATTAGTCTTATAAGGCCGAGGGTCGCCTCGATGGCCTCGGTCTTCCTAAAACGCCCGAGTGGTGTATGCGAGTTATTTGTAAAAAGCCGAGGGTAACATTTTTCCCCTCCCGCTCCCAAGGGGTATATCTGAGATATTTGTATAAAGCCGAGCATCACATTTCTCTTCTCGCCCTATGGAATAAGGTATAACTGCGATATTATATTTAAAAAGCCGACGCTCGCTGAAACTAAGGCGAGGGGCGTCGAGGGGGGAACGGGATATAAAGAGTAGTAAGACGGTCGAGGCTAAGGTCGGCGGTACTTGCCCTTTAGTCTTATAAGGCCGAGGGTCGCCTCGATGGCCTCGGTCTTCCTAAAACACCCGAGTGGTATATGCGAGTTATTTGTAAAAAGCCGAGGGTAACATTTTTTCCCTCCCGCTCCCAAGGGGTATATCTGAGATATTTGTATAAAGCCGAGCATCACATTTCTCTTCTCGCCCTATGGAATAAGGTATAACTGCGATATTATATTTAAAAAGCCGACGCTCGCTGAAACTAAGGCGAGGGGCGTCGAGGGGGGAACGGGATATAAAGAGTAGTAAGACGGTCGAGGCTAAGGTCGGCGGTACTTGCCCTTTAGTCTTATAAGGCCGAGGGTCGCCTCGATGGCCTCGGTCTTCCTAAAACACCCGAGTGGTATATGCGAGTTATTTGTAAAAAGCCGAGGGTAACATTTTTCCCCTCCCGCTCCCAAGGGGTATATCTGAGATATTTGTATAAAGCCGAGCATCACATTTCTCTTCTCGCCCTATGGAATAAGGTATAACTGCGATATTTTATTTAAAAAGCCGACGCTCGCCGCATCTTAGGCGAGGGGCGTCGAGGGGGGAACGGGATATAAAGAGTAGTAAGACGGTCGAGGCTAAGGTCGGCGGTACTTGCCCTTTAGTCTTATAAGGCCGAGGGTCGTCTCGATGGCCTCGGTCTTCCTAAAACACCCGAGTGGTATATGCGAGTTATTTGTAAAAAGCCGAGGGTAACATTTTTCCCCTCCCGCTCCTAAGGGGTATATCTGAGATATTTGTATAAAGCCGAGCATCACATTTCTCTTCTCGCCCTATGGAATAAGGTATAACTGCGATATTTTATTTAAAAAGCCGACGCTCGCCGCATCTTAGGCGAGGGGCGTCGAGGGGGGAACGGGATATAAAGAGTAGTAAGACGGTCGAGGCAAAGGGCGGCGGTACTTGCCCTTTAGTCTTATAAGGCCGAGGGTCGCCTCGATGGCCTCGGTCTTCCTAAAACACCCGAGTGGTATATGCGAGTTATTTGTAAAAAGCCGAGGGTAACATTTTTCCCCTCCCGCTCCCAAGGGGTATATCTGAGATATTTGTATAAAGCCGAGCATCACATTTCTCTTCTCGCCCTATGGAATAAGGTATAACTGCGATATTATATTTAAAAAGCCGACGCTCGCTGAAACTAAGGCGAGGGGCGTCGAGGGGGGAACGGGATATAGGGAGTAGTAAGACGGTCGAGGCTAAGGTCGGCGGTACTTGCCCTTTAGTCTTATAAGGCCGAGGGTCGCCTCGATGGCCTCGGTCTTCCTAAAACACCCGAGTTGTATATGCGAGTTATTTGTAAAAAGCCGAGGGTAACATTTTTCCCCTCCCGCTCCCAAGGGGTATATCTGAGATATTTGTATAAAGCCGAGCATCACATTTCTCTTCTCGCCCTATGGAATAAGGTATAACTGCGATATATTATTTAAAAAGCCGACGCTCGCCGCATCTTAGGCGAGGGGCGTCGAGGGGGGAACGGGATATAAAGAGTAGTAAGACGGTCGAGGCTAAGGTCGGCGGTACTTGCCCTTTAGTCTTATAAGGCCGAGGGTCGCCTCGATGGCCTCGGTCTTCCTAAAACGCCCGAGTGGTATATGCGAGTTATTTGGAAAAAGCCGAGGGTAACATCTTTCCCCTGCCGCTCCCAAGGGGTATATCTGAGATATTTGTATAAAGCCGAGCATCACATTTCTCTTCTCGCCCTATGGAATAAGGTATAACTGCGATATTATATTTAAAAAGCCGACGCTCGCTGCATCTTAGGCGAGGGGTGTCGAGGGGGGAACGGGATATAAAGAGTAGTAAGACGGTCGAGGCTAAGGTCGGCCGTACTTGCCCTTTAGTCTTATAAGGCCGAGGGTCGCCTCGATGGCCTCGGTCTCCCTAAAACACCCGAGTGGTATATGCGAGTTATTTGTAAAAAGCCGAGGGTAACATTTTTCCCCTGCCGCTCCCAAGGGGTATATCTGAGATATTTGTATAAAGCCGAGCATCACATTTCTCTTCTCGCCCTATGAAATAAGGTATAACTGCGATATTATATTTAAAAAGCCGACGCTCGCTGCATCTTAGGCGAGGGGCGTCGAGGGGGGAACGGGATATAAAGAGTAGTAAGACGGTCGAGGCTAAGGTCGGCGGTACTTGCCCTTTAGTCTTATAAGGCCGAGGGTCGCCTCGATGGCCTCGGTCTTCCTAAAACACCCGAGTGGTATATGCGAGTTATTTGTAAAAAGCCGAGGGTAACATTTTTCCCCTCCCGCTCCCAAGAGGTATATCTGAGATATTTGTATAAAGCCGAGCATCACATTTCTCTTCTCGCCCTATGGAATAAGGTATAACTGCGATATTATATTTTAAAAAGCCGACGCTCGCTGAAACTAAGGCGAGGGGCGTCGAGGGGGGAACGGGATATAAAGAGTAGTAAGACGGTCGAGGCTAAGGTCGGCGGTACTTGCCCTTTAGTCTTATAAGGCCGAGGGTCGCCTCGATGGCCTCGGTCTTCCTAAAACACCCGAGTGGTATATGCGAGTTATTTGTAAAAAGCCGAGGGTAACATTTTTCCCCTCCCGCTCCCAAGGGGTATATCTGAGATATTTGTATAAAGCCGAGCATCACATTTCTCTTCTCGCCCTATGGAATAAGGTATAACTGCGACATTATATTTAAAAAGCCGACGCTGGCTGAAACTAAGGCGAGGGGCGTCGAGGGGGGAACGGGATATAAAGAGTAGTAAGACGGTCGAGGCTAAGGGCGGCGGTACTTGCCCTTTAGTCTTATAAGGCCGAGGGTCGCCTCGATGGCCTCGGTCTTCCTAAAACACCCGAGTGGTATATGCGAGTTATTTGTAAAAATCCGAGGGTAACATTTTTCCCCTCCCGCTCCCAAGGAGTATATCTGAGATATTTGTATAAAGCCGAGCATCACATTTCTCTTCTCGCCCTATGGAATAAGGTATAACTGCGATATTTTATTTAAAAAGCCGACGCTCGCCGCATCTTAGGCGAGGGGCGTCGAGGGGGGAACGGGATATAAAGAGTAGTAAGACGGTCGAGGCTAAGGTCGGCGGTACTTGCCCTTTAGTCTTATAAGGCCGAGGGTCGTCTCGATGGCCTCGGTCTTCCTAAAACACCCGAGTGGTATATGCGAGTTATTTGTAAAAAGCCGAGGGTAACATTTTTCCCCTCCCGCTCCTAAGGGGTATATCTGAGATATTTGTATAAAGCCGAGCATCACATTTCTCTTCTCGCCCTATGGAATAAGGTATAACTGCGATATTATATTTAAAAAGCCGACGCTCGCTGAAACTAAGGCGAGGGGCGTCGAGGGGGGAACGGGATATAAAGAGTAGTAAGACGGTCGAGGCTAAGGTCGGCGGTACTTGCCCTTTAGTCTTATAAGGCCGAGGGTCGCCTCGATGGCCTCGTTCTTCCTAAAACACCCGAGTTGTATATGCGAGTTATTTTTAAAAAGCCGAGGGTAACATTTTTCCCCTCCCGCTCCCAAGGGGTATATCTGAGATATTTGTATAAAGCCGAGCATCACATTTCTCTTCTCGCCCTATGGAATAAGGTATAACTGCGATATTTTATTTAAAAAGCCGACGCTCGCCGCATCTTAGGCGAGGGGCGTCGAGGGGGGAACGGGATATAAAGAGTAGTAAGACGGTCGAGGCTAAGGTCGGCGGTACTTGCCCTTTAGTCTTATAAGGCCGAGGGTCGTCTCGATGGCCTCGGTCTTCCTAAAACACCCGAGTGGTATATGCGAGTTATTTGTAAAAAGCCGAGGGTAACATTTTTCCCCTCCCGCTCCTAAGGGGTATATCTGAGATATTTGTATAAAGCCGAGCATCACATTTCTCTTCTCGCCCTATGGAATAAGGTATAACTGCGATATTATATTTAAAAAGCCGACGCTCGCTGAAACTAAGGCGAGGGGCGTCGAGGGGGGAACGGGATATAAAGAGTAGTAAGACGGTCGAGGCTAAGGTCGGCGGTACTTGCCCTTTAGTCTTATAAGGCCGAGGGTCGCCTCGATGGCCTCGGTCTTCCTAAAACACCCGAGTTGTATATGCGAGTTATTTGTAAAAAGCCGAGGGTAACATTTTTCCCCTCCCGCTCCCAAGGGGTATATCTGAGATATTTGTATAAAGCCGAGCATCACATTTCTCTTCTCGCCCTATGGAATAAGGTATAACTGCGATATATTATTTAAAAAGCCGACGCTCGCCGCATCTTAGGCGAGGGGCGTCGAGGGGGGAACGGGATATAAAGAGTAGTAAGACGGTCGAGGCTAAGGTCGGCGGTACTTGCCCTTTAGTCTTATAAGGCCGAGGGTCGCCTCGATGGCCTCGGTCTTCCTAAAACACCCGAGTGGTATATGCGACTTATTTGTAAAAAGCCGAGGGTAACATTTTTCCCCTCTCGCTCCCAAGGGGTATATCTGAGATATTTGTATAAAGCCGAGCATCACATTTCTCTTCTCGCCCTATGGAGTAAGGTATAACTGCGATATATTATTTAAAAAGCCGACGCTCGCCGCATCTTAGGCGAGGGGCGTCGAGGGGGGAACGGGATATAAAGAGTAGTAAGACGGTCGAGGCTTTGCAGAAATTAATTACAAACTATAAGAGAAATTGACCTGGCATTATTTAAAGATAATAAATTTAAACTTAGTTTTTAATTTTGTAAATACTGTAAGAGTTAAAAACATTTAATATAAAAACGAAAAATTTGGGTACTTTTCAAGTTTTCTTCATACATATTAACTTTGTAAACTTATTCTAGCCTGAAGATGAAAACTTGTAGTTTTCGAAACGTAGTGAAAAATTAAAAGATGCTACATCCGTTTCTCGTGGCTCTGGGATTTATCCTCAATATTATATATATATATATATATATATATATATATATATATATATATATATATATATATATATATATATATATATATATATATATATATATATATATATAAATAGGCTCATTGGGTGCATATTTACCCATATTTTTGTAAATATTGTATTTTTTTGGTTAGTAAAGGACTGTACATACAATCCGTTTCATTCTCCTTCGATTTCTCACATCCGGATTAGTGTAGGGGGTTGGATCGATTGGGGTTAGACTAGATTTTCGGCCCGCTACAATGTTACTTGTCCCAGTCCCAGGATGAGTGGGGTCACTACTGCTTGTTTTGTACTCTTATATTTTGGCATAGTCAGGCATCTTCCAAAACCATATATATATATATATATATATTTTGGTGTTCGCGCATATACTCAGCTTCGTGATGGAGTAGGTTTCCCTTGGCACCCGATCCAGCCTTTTCTTTTTGATTATGTTCATTTTAATATAGCCTATAAATGGGTTACATAGTTAGCAAAAATAATTTTAATTTCTGGAAGCCTATGCCCATGCTGGTAGTCACCAGATTAGATTGCATAAATTCCAAAACAAAATCCCAATCCCTTGATAGGACCCAGTAATTTTTTTTTTTTTGCTACCGAATTAGAGACACAGAATGCATTATCAGATCGATTGTACCTCAAGCTTTTCTATCATGGTTGTTTAGTCTTTCAGATGGTAAGACAATTGGGTTGAATGTCTCAGGCGAGATCCCTGGATGGTGACTGTTCCAGTCAGGGTTGGGGGCGAAAAATTGAAAAAGTATTCAATACGAATACAAATACTTTTCTCTATATTAATAAATATTAAAATACATTGTGAATACAATTACATAATTACCATAATTTAAGGGATATATATATATATATATATATATATATATATATATATATATATATATATATATATATATATATATAGCAGGAATATGAAGACATATGCGATGGTTACGAACATTTAATTTTCCGGACGTTTCGGTCATTGACTATGACCATTATCAGCGAATTATGTTGAGAGAAGTTGGACATCCAGTTTGGCCTTCTAAAGTTTTTTGAAGGTGGATTCTAAGCAGCGAATTTGATGGACAACGTCTTCATTGTATCTCTTCCTCAATGTATTGGTGATGGAGTCGTTCCTTGGGAACCTTATTCGTAGCAGGAATATGAAGACATATGCGATGGTTACGAACATTTAATTTTCAGGAAGTTTCGGTCATTGACGATGACCACCATCAGCGAATTATGTTGAGAGAAATAACAATAAACAAAAAATAAAAAATATATAATTTTCCCTATCAAAACTTTACTTTTAGTTTACTTTATAACTCAATCTAGGGGCTTTATAAAACTTAGCTTTCCTTAGTATAATTGCATAAAGAAAAAGTAATGAATTTCAAATAGACTGCTATTCATTAACAAATTTATGTACATTACCATTGCAGTTCAACATCATTAGTTCCTCAAAACGTTTGTCCTTGAGATGGCATCAATCAGGTCTGAAATTTTTTCCTCCTGAGCTAAAGTCATTCTAGAGGGGCTGATGAGGCAGGCACTGCCTAATATCTTTGTGCTAACTTGGTTAATATAGGCAAATTACATTCTTATTGTAAGGGATCACTCCCCATGCTGATACAGGGTTGGCGTAGATACTTCTGCACCTCACATTAAGCAGATAGTTGTAATACTCATAGATGAGGGGTATTGTCCAAAAAGCTAAGAAGCTCCTATCAAGGTTTGAAGCCTTCAATGTTATATCATTGTTCTGCATCTGCAGGCTACTTGTGTGATTCACATATTGTGAAAAGTGTAAAGTCTTAGTGATTAGGCTACTCTAAATTTCTTCTCACTGCCGGTCATTATCACACCATCAAAGTTTGAATCTAGGATCCATAGCTGCAGCATTGATGTGCATATCATTGTTCTTGTTATTAGAGAGTTGACGCTGGACAGATATTTTTAATGTTTCAACTTACTTGTTGTTATATACCTCAGATATTTCATCAAAATGTTTCTTGAGACATTTTGTGATATTAAGCTGGCAGATATATTCTTATCTTGCTGTATGAAGTTTGTTGCTTTCTCACATGGGGTGAGAATCATACACAGCTCCTGCAGAATCTTGCACTCATAACCGGTTAGGTTAATTGTGTCAAGCTGATTGAGTTTCTTTTCTGAAATACTGAAAATGGAACAGATCATAATCAACTAAGAGTTCCAATGGGTAGCAATTGCAGCCTGGAGCCTCTTTTTACCCTCCAGTAAATCTGTCTCATGTGTAGATTTCCTGACATATGAGACTATGGTTGAAACTTTTGAGATCATATTCTCGAGATACTTTCCAACTTCTTTCAGTCCATCTTTTACAACAAGCTGAAGTGAATTGGCATAGCATACTTCATGTTTAGGAAGATGGTAAAAAATATCAGAATCAGCCTCTAATGTATCAGTTATCACTTTAGAGTCTATATCATTGTCTCCATCTGACTCAGAATCACTTTATGTGTCATCTAGTTCTGCATAACCTGGCAGTAAGAAAGCTTTAAAGGCCTTATTAATGTTGCTGGCATTATCTGTATGTTTGTAACTTTGTGTAAAAGCTCAGACTCACACCAAGCAATGGCTTCTTCACCCACTTGCCAGCAAGCATCACAGTGTGCATCGTTCAGTAACTAGTATAATTCCAATGAATCCTTTCATTTGTACGTTAGTCCACATATCAACTGTCACACACACATTTTCTGCCTGTTGTAGTAGGCATTTTACATTAGCCTGCAGCTTCTGACATTTCATGTGAAGAAGGGTAGTGGATAGATCTTTCCTGGATGGCAACTGATAGCATGAATCAACAATTTTCATCAGGTTACAGAAGGCTGGGCTTTCAACGGTATTGAGGAGTATCCATTTCTCAGCAATGAAAGAGAGTAGAGCATCAGTAATACTAATTTGACCTGGGTCATTGTGGGCATATTTAGTTTTGCTTTTGACAAAATTTTGGATGCTAGGTTGGCAGCTATAATCTTTTGATAGACATTTATGTGCTTCCTCTATAAAATAAAAAAAGGTTTATGAGTAATCTAGTTTTATGACATTAAATAAATAATTTAATTAATAATTTAATATTGCTAGTGAGGTAAGTAATTAATAACAATAATAATTATTATTGTAATTAATAACAATAAAATCAAATAATGAACATTTAGATACAAATAAAACAAAAATAATTTACATTTAATTTTATTAACATCTATTTTGTGTATCTATTCTGCAATATAACTCACGGCATTAGCCTGTTTGCTAGTGTTATGTACATTTATAGATTAGTTATGAGTAGATATATACAGTAAACCCTCGATATAACGAACTATATGCGGCGGTGGGTCATTCATTAAACCTGATGGGCGTTAAAAGCAATGGAAATAACAAACCAAGTTCATTATGGATATGTAATACGTATGTAATTACTAATAAAGTTAAGTGGACTACACAACATAGTATTGATATGAACCTTGCACTGTAGGAGACATGTGACACCCCAACACTCACTCAGGCTAGTCATAACGCTTGCGTGTTAAACCCAATGGAGTTTGGCCAGGAAATTTAGTTCATTATATCTCAAATTCATTATATCAAGGGTTTACTGTATATTAAAAACAAAGACTAGC
This sequence comes from Ceratothoa steindachneri, assembly GCA_963969495.1. Taxonomy (NCBI): domain Eukaryota; kingdom Metazoa; phylum Arthropoda; class Malacostraca; order Isopoda; family Cymothoidae; genus Ceratothoa; species Ceratothoa steindachneri. Next base: position 303,767 of record OZ018327.1, on the reverse strand, counting down.
TATATAACAAAATAAATACAAATATGTTCACACTTTCTCAATTTTGAGTGGTATATTTGAGAACGTTATTACTTTGAATATGTTTTTAATGCAAATATTTCATCAGACCACTGAAAACAATTTTACTTAAGAAGCGATTATGTCTCTATTATGACAGCAACACTTGAACTGACATTACTAGGCAAGTGACAACACCTACAAGGCTGCACTGGTTCAGAATACGTACAAAACTGGAACAGAACCTGTATGGTTTGAAATATTTCAGAAAACTATTTTATAGTATCAAATATGAAAAATTGTTAATCTTATAGGTAATTTGGTAACTTCATCTTAAATTATACCAAAAAACAAAAAACTCATTATTTTTTCATTTACTAATTTTGCTCTATTTAGAAATATAATATTAGACATTATTTATAATGTCACACATTTGTCTGTCCTTAGGAAGGAAAATATTAGTTTTTATTATACTATAAGGTAATAGCTACTGGGTTAATTTTAACATTGTGCAATTAAATTAGAATAGTATTTTTAGGAATTCAGTGTTTGTGATTTATTGCCTGTTTATGAACTTTAATATATAAAACCCCCCAAAACAATAAAACTCACCAAAAACAATAAAACCTACCAAAACCCAGGGTTTTTTCCAACCTTCCTCACATCCCCTTTCTTTATCCTTCCACTACATATACATTTTACGCCATGCCTAAGGAGGAGCCGATTGGCTGCCGGGCCACTAGGTGGGAGGAGTGACCTTAAATGGCGGCAGCCTGTTCTTCCAGCCTTGTGTTCTGGGTTAATTTTAACATTGTGCAATTAAATTAGAAGAGTATTTTTAGGAGTTCAGTGTTTGTGATTGATTTTCTTGTGATTTATTGCCTGTTTATGAACTTTAATACATAACCCCCCAAAAAAAAACAATAAAACCCACCAAAAACAATAAAACAAACTAAAAACAATAAAACCTACAAAACCCCAGGGTTTTTTCCAACCCTGGTCAGCAAAGCAGCCAGGAAGGCAAATCACCGCGCCCCTTGCGGAACTCCGTACTTAGAATGCTAGCGGAGCAGTATCCCCACTAGAGAATGCGGAAACATCAGTGGAGATGGATTCCCTTCACTCCTGACCCCCGTTCTGGGGTGGTGGGTTTTTAACAACCTGCTCCATCTACCCCCCCCCCCCGTAAGGGGCGCGGTGATTTGCTATCGTGGCCGCCGTGCTGATGGGACTCAGCACCCCGTCTGACCCCAGGTAGCCTCTTCACCTTCCTTCAAAACACTTGTTTCCTCGCTTTTCATACGACCTCTCTCTCACACCTTTCAATGGTCAGCCTCTAATTTCACAAGGTAGATGCTGACCTTCTTCTTAAGTCAACCGTCCCGGATCGGGGCTGAGGGGGGAGGGGACAATGTTCCCTAACCCCTGAGCTCCGGTCTGGGGTGGTTGCTTTTTAACAACCTGCTTTATCCCCACCCATACCTTCCTCACATCCCCTTTCCTCTCCTCTTCACAATCTATATATTTTTTACGCCGTGTTCAAGGTGGAGCCGCCATGCCGATGGACTGCCAGGCCACCAGGCGGGAGGGGTGGTCTTAAATGGTGGCGCCTGGCTTTGCCGGGCTTGTAAGAACCTCTCGCAGTGCGGGCTACTGCGAGAGGTGATGCGCGATTGCATCCTGTGTCAAAAAGAGGGTCACCATGCCCAATGATGAGTATAAAAAAAACCCAACCCCCAAATTCCCCTATAACATCGAAGGAGCCGCCCTTGGGCAGCTCCAGCAAAAAAAATGGAGGTCCCCCCCCCTGTGCTTGCTCAGGGGACCCTCCATATATCTCTAAACGGAGAGGAGGCTTACTCCTCTCCTTCGCTTATGGGTGTAGGGGACTCCCCCTCACCCCCTTCTCTGGAGGTGCTTTCGGGCGCCTCCCTTTTAACAGCGGCAGTCCCCTCTGTTCTTTCAAAGGGGACTGCCAAGAAAGCCAGCAGGCAGCCCTTAGCCAGCCGCTCCACATCGAAGCGGCTCGGTAGGGCAAACCCCCTTAGGGGGGAGAGGGAAGCCAGGCCCCTTCACTTGCTTCCCTCAAAAGACCTGCTGGCAAGAATACTGAACCTTGCCGGGGTCAAGGCCCATGCCTCCCCAAAGAAGAATAGTGACGATACTGCCAACGGGACCTGCGATGTCTTGGGAGGGGATGGCCAACTGGAGGCCCCCCTGAGATAGACATGGTCCTTGAGGAAACCCAGCCTCAGACGGTAGGGCCTCCCATGGGGGGAATCCTGGCTCGGCGCCAAGCACCGAACCTGAATCCGCCTCGATGAAAGGTCCTCCTCAAACGGCTGTGGTTTCCGAAGCAGTACAAGGAGGGGAGGGATCTCCTACGACCGGTGCCCCCACGACTCCTAGGACCTTCTCCATTTCAGAGAATGACCTGGCTGAGGCCGGTCCATCTGGCCTGGGGGCTTCTTTCGGCGGAGGTGAGAAGTGGGTTCATTCCCCGCCCTCCTCTCCAAAAAAGAAAAAGACTAAAAAGACAAAAAAGACTCTGGGCTCCTCTCCATCCGCGGGGGCTGCGGGGGCGGATGGGTCTGCTGCCACTCTGGCAAGCGACCAAGCCAAGATCGGCACATTCTCCCCCTCTGTCCCCCCGGTTGCGGAGCCCCTGACTAAGACTAATACCAAGAGTGCACAAGGCGGAGCCTCGATGACATCGGGGCCCCTGATTCAGAGGTTCCCTGGCGTTTTCGAGCCCGCTGGCTTCAAACGCTTCCTCGTTATTCGCTCCACTGATGGCAGCATGTTGTGCAAGGGCAACATGATCCATCAGAGGAGAGGATTAGCTAGTGCAATTGGTAGAGAGCCGAAGGTAGCCCGTTTCTCCGACGGGAGCCTTCTGGCGAATGCGGCGAATCCCGCCGAAGCGGCCAAGATAAGTGCTCTTCGGACACTTCATGGCACCCCGGTGAGTGCGACGCCGCACTCTACCATGAACTTTGTGAAAGGAGTAGTTTATGCGAGGGAACTCGTTGACTACTCCATTGAGGACATCACCCTAGAGCTGGCCGACCATGGGGCAGTCAAGGTCGAACGTGTGATGAGAAAACAGGGAGGGGCCTCGAGACCCACCCCTACACTCTTCGTCACGTTCGACTGTGACAAGCTTCCTGAGTCGGTGCGTGCCGGTTGGTACCGCTTCCGCGTGAAGGCATTTGTGCCACTGCCGCGGCAGTGCTATTACTGTCACCCCTTCGGCCATACGAATCGCTCATGTAGACGTGCAAAGTCGGGGTCACCGGAAGTCTGTGTAAATTGCTCCAAGGTCGCACACGATAAGTCCAAATCGTGTGTGGCCAAGTGTGTCAATTGCGGAGAGCCGCACCCTGCTTCTTCGAAGCAATGTGGACCCCAGGATTCACAATATAGACCCCAAGATTCGCAATTTAGGCCCGTTAGAAATGGGGCTAGACCATCGAGGGAACAACATTTCACATTACCATGCTCGAACCCCTTCGCACTGCTAACTCCTATTGAAGGGGAAGAAGAAACTGTACTAATTGGGGATTCTCTAATTAAAAACCAAGAGCCGGAATTCACAGCGCGAAACCCGTCAAAACGAAAACGATTTTGCTTTCCTGGTGGCCGCATAGATAAAGTAGTTAGTGAAATTGAAAAATTGGACCAAACACGTGACGGGCGTACGATCCTCACGCTCGTAGGGGGGAATGATGTGCACAGATACGACAGCACCCCAGAAGGAATAGTAAACCGCGCTAAGACTCTGATTCATACTGCGAAAGTTAAATCGGATAACGTAGGAATAATTGGCATTTTACCCCGACTAAAATCCACGTTGCGTTTGCAGTCCCGTGCTATATATACAAACGAGTGCATTATGCGCTTGTGTCGCGATACTGGAGTTAGCTTCTTTAACGTTTGGGATAAATTTCAAGACCAACCTTCACTTTATCAAACGGACGGTATCCATTTAAGCGATGTGGGGAACAGTCGGCTGGGTAGGATTTTAGACCAGTCAGTACGTAGCATGTTAAGTAGGAGAGTTGCGGGGCCACGTGATGACCAAGCGCCGGACCGGTCCTCGCTTGAAGGGGCAATGAGTATTGGGGAGCAGGGAAACGGAACCGATTCGCGTGTGATAGAGGAGTCCACTTAAAGCGCAAATTGAAATGTATATATTCAAATGTTCGTAGCTTAAAAAATAAACTTGCCGAAATAAAAGCCGTAATTCTAGAGGGAGACTACGATCTCATATTCTTAAGTGAGACTTGGATAGATACACATTTGGGGATCAGTGTTTGCGAATTTGATAAACCAGGTTATATAATTCATTATACAAATAGACAAACTGGTAGAGGAGGCGGCGTATTAGTGTATATAAAAGATGACTTAAACGCTATAACGATCGACTCGTCTACGGCTGATATGAGAAGTGAGGCCTTATTAATCCAATTATGTTGTAATGCAAAATATAAAATTAATTTAGCCGTCATATATCGTCCTCCATCACAAATAGAAAGAGAAGATGCTGCACTCTTTGATATGCTTTCATCTTGGGTTAGAAAAGGGACCATATTAGTCTGCGGCGATTTTAACTATCCAAACGTTAATTATAGTAACCTAACGTCAGATAAAGCTGGGGAGAGACTACTAAACTTTATTCTGGAGAATTTTCTCGTTCAAAAAGTGGAGGAACCAACTCGTGATAATAATATCCTCGATTTAATCATGGCGACTGACGAGTCATTGGTAGAAAATGTTTGTGTAGGAGAGCATTTAGCCTCGAGTGACCATAATGCGATTAGATTCGTAGTAAACACGTGTGTAGATTTAAAAATTAGTACACAGCTCATGCCACGTTTTGGTAGCTGTGATTTTGATACTTTTCGCGAAAGGATTAAGGATGTAGACTGGGGAATGCGCTTCGAGAATAGGTCAGTAAGAGAAATGTACACTGAGCTTCGGCGTACACTCCTTAGTGTAAATTTCGACTTGGTAAAGTATGTGCGCCGTAAGAGTGGGAAGTCGATGAGAGTGCCGTGGGTTAGCCCACTAATATTAAGCTTAATTAAGGACCGAAATAGAAAATTTCAGATACATAAGAACAATGAGTCATTTATAAGTCGGCAAAATTACATAGATTCTCGAAGAGAAGTTAAACGGGCGGTTAGAGATGCGAAGCGGAAATATGAAATAAAACTGGCGAAGGATTCAAAGAAGGAACCGAAACGGTTTTACGGCTATGTAAACAGTAGGAAACCCTTAAAAGGTTCAATAGGGCCGATTAAAGACAAAGATGGTCGTTTGACGGAATTTCCGGCGGAAATGTCTAAAATTTTAAATGAACATTTCACAAGCGTCTTTACTGTTGAAGATTCGTCCCAATTAGGATCGTTAGTTGAAGAAGTAGATAATAGTGATATTTGCATATCCGATATAACGGTTAATGAAGTGGAAATTCTTAAATATATCAACCTGATGAAAAAGTCGAAATCACCCGGGCCCGATGGCGTTTACCCCACTCATTTAAAGGAACTTAAGAATGAGCTTGCGAAGCCGTTGCGTGCAATTTTCAATCGCTCATTAGAAGATGGCGTAGTCCCTGTAGACTTCAAGCGTGCGAACGTTACACCAATATTTAAGAATGGGAATAGATACGAAGCAACGAATTTTCGTCCTATTAGTCTAACTTCGGTAGTTGGAAAGCTTTTAGAATCGGTAATTAGAGATAGAATAGTGTGCCACCTCGAGCTAAATAATCTGATTAAAGATTCCCAACATGGGTTTAGGCGGGCGAGATCGTGCTTGACAAATTTGCTCGAATTCTTCCATAAAATGATTTGCGTTTACGACGAAAGCAAAGCTGTAGATGTAATCTATCTAGACTTTAAAAAAGCGTTTGACACCGTTCCGCACGAGAGATTATTAATGAAAGTTAAAGCAATCGGTGTGAAGGGTAAGATATTAAATTGGATTAGAAATTGGCTGAAGGATCGTTCGCAGCGAGTAGTTATAAATGGTGAATGTTCTGATTGGGTCAACATCAGTAGTGGAGTGCCACAAGGCTCCGTTCTTGGCCCATTATTGTTTCTAATATATATAAACGATTTGGATAATGGCGTATTTAGTACGATTTCTAAATTTGCTGACGACACGAAGCTGGGCAACCGTGCCTATGTAAGATCGGATGTAGAAAAGTTACAAAAGGACCTAAACTTGATTGTCAGATGGGCAGATAAGTGGCAAATGCAGTTTAATTTAAGTAAATGTAAGGTGATGCATTTGGGTTGCCATAATTTGAGGGTAGAGTATACCATGAAAGGCCAGGTCCTCGACGTAGTTAAATTGGAAAAAGACCTGGGAGTTTTAGTCTCGGATGACTTCAAAGTCACGAAACAATGCGCAGATGCATGTAAAAAAGCAAATCGTGTGCTGGGTTATATCGCGCGTAATTTCACGTTCAAATCCAAAGAGATAATTTTACCATTGTATAAATCACTTGTGCGTCCACTGCTCGAATATGCGGTTCAATTTTGGGCTCCATACTTAAACAAAGATATCGCGCAATTAGAAAGAGTGCAGCGTAGGGCTACAAAATTAATTCCCGAGCTGAGAAACAGGCCCTATGAGGATAGACTCAGGGCATTAGATTTGCCATCTCTCGAAGACAGAAGATTACGTGGCCAGCTAATAGAAGTATTTAAAATATTGAAAGGATTTTCAAACGTTGATTATAGGAATTTGTTCGAATTGGATCATAGGGGGAACACTCGGCAACACGGATTAAAATTAGTCAACAAGCGATTTAACACTAGTATAGCCCAAAACTATTTTACGTTTAAAATTACTCAAATTTGGAATAGGCTACCCACCCACGTAGTGGATAGTAGGTCGGTAAATATGTTTAAAAACCGTCTCGACGCGCACTTAAATAGTATAAATATAACGTAGTCTGAGCACAGTAAAGAATAACGTCTTTGCAAAAGGAGTTTGGAGCGGAGGAACAACGAGAGTAAAAATGATGACTAAAAATGATGCCAGCGATTTCTCTTGCATGTGTAGTTTAGATATCCATTTTCTTTTCCGCCTATCCTATAAATAGTCTTACTATCCTGAAACTAGATTTTCACCACTAGCAGTCGAGGGCTGCGGAAGTTGAGAAGAAAAACTTTTTATCACCCCCCCCTAGGTTGAAGTAGTTAATATGCATGACATTGTACACATGTAGATAAGTGTGTACAGTAGATTATATATTTTAAAAAAAATAATAAAAAAAAAATATATAGCATGTTAGAGATACACTCGTAGATAAGTGTGTATCGTATTTTCGGATTTAGTGTAGCGGACTAGCCTCGAGCGGACCTTAGGGTCTTTGCTGGTCCTAGATTCTGTAATTCTGTAATATCTCCTTGAGAAAGAAATCCTGGCCGTTCAGGCCCAGGATCGACTCTCATTCCGCGAGGCAAAGTTTCTTTCATTTAAATATTCATTCATTTTTTCGACAAAATGAAACTTTCATAGGTTCGGATTAGGATTGCTAAACTGTTGATTACCATTTTTTTGAAGGAATCTTTATTTTCAAAAGAGGTTGTATATTACAAGTTATTCTAAGCAATTTTTATTTAATTCATGATTTTGTTCTTCTACTTTTCAGTTTAATGAACGAACCCATGAAAACCCTTAGATTTGTCACATGTGTGACAAGACCTTCCTCGGTTTCAAACTGACAAGACATTTGAAGAAAGTTCATGATTATCATTGCCCTGCCGGCCATACTCGTTTTAGGTACTAAAGTAGTGTTTTGTAATCTTATTCGTTCTCTCATGGGAAGTAAAATAGTTGCGAGATGCCCATTTGCCTTTTCTTTTCCTATGAATCTAATTCCTCTTCGTGAACGCGATAGTTTCTATTGGTGGAACTCACTCTAGTGACACGCAGAAATATTGATCCTTGTTGTTCTTCGCAGATAGAGTAAAGATGAAAATGGTTATTATCGGCTTCAGACGACACGATTTGAGAGTATGGAATTGCCCGAAAATTCCTTAAAGAAGGTGATCATAAACCCGATGACCCGGACTCCGATGTGGAGGCTAGAAGCAGTGTCGCTAGCATGTGTTCAAAAGATCAAGATACTGACGATCCTTCCTCGATCCAGGAAACACAGAGACAGAAGCCACAGAAGAGTAAATCAACCGAAGAGGTGCGATTATGGTTATTTTATTTGCCTTTAGGTGCCTATGATCTTTAATTGGAACGTTTATGACCTGTAAATACGGCTTCTGATTACAGCCAAGCTTAGCCACATTGGATATGATTAGTCGCTGCCTACTCTGGAGACACCCGTGGTTCTGATCCCACGTTAGACTAGGTCGCTACTGAGAAATTAACTGCCTTCAGGGGACTAATCCCCAAGCAAATTATTTGTTATTTGTGCAGAACTCTGGACCCTTGATTTGATATCATTGGTTTTTGAAAATTTTAATAAAAATCTTAATATTTCTCTCCCACGTGTTTTAAATCTCTCACTTTTTTGCAGATTAAAGAAAGCAAAATGCGAAGAGTTGCAAAAGCCGCAAAGTTTTTTTAGTGATTTTTTTTTCAATTTTGGTTGTTTAAATAAATACATTGCCCTATTTGAAATTAAGACGCTACACTCTTGTATTATCTGCCTTCTCAATTCAACAATTGCATAAGTCTCATCATCATCTGCTTTCTCACAAGAAGGATCAGCGCACTTCAACGAAACTACTACGCCCTTTGGGCCGCACAAAACTACGCATCATTTATTCCGCCTCTGCAGTGCAGAGAGGTACCCCATATAGACTGCTCCTTTTGGTGGAGCTGTGCTTCCTCCCGCCTTGAGTTTCCTCTGGCACGGAATCCTGGTCCAAGGGCCCTTAGATGTGCACCTTACCTGCCCCAGTTTGCAGGACCCGCGGCTTTATATCTTCCGCTATTTTTACTCTGCCAACATTCATCACTTTTCTATCTGATCTCGCATAGGGTAGTACCTTGCCCCTATCTAGTTCTAAGAACCTGACCAGCTACCCCATGCTGCCTCAGAAGAGGGGCTTTGGAACCGCCATAAACAACGCCCGCGGGTTGCATGATAGTAGGCTTGAGACGTCCTGGTCAGTGGGGTGCTAATAATTGCAAAGTCAGTTTCACCCTACTAACCCATTCCATGTGTCAAATGGGCTGACCACCTTGCATCCGTTTGGGTCCTGTTCGGCGGGGGGAGTGGTCTCTAATCATCCCACGAAGGAGCGAGGGATGATTAGCGCTTGCGTCCCGTAAATTCTTTAGGGTCACCATGCTCAAAGATGAAAGGAGGCTTACTCCTCGCCTAGGCCTAGGTGGGGCGGTGGACTCTCCCTCACGCTCTTTTCTGGAGGTGCCCTTGAGCGACTTCCTATTTGAGCAGTATTTTCTCCTTTTCTTTCATAGGGGACTGCCAAGAAAGAACCCTGCACCCCGCTTCTTCGAAGCAATGTGCGTATCATTTCCGCGCCTATTCGGAACCCTTCTGCAGGTCGTACCCACCCCGGGAGCTCCCCGCCTAAAACCAGGTTCTTGAGCTGTGTCCTAAATGTTGATTAGTTTACGCATCACTGCCCTAGAACCGCTTCGTTTTCCTGTCTTAATCTATCTTTGTGCTCTCCGGATGCACAGCCTGATTTTTGGTCGGGAGGTAGTCGATGACCCATGATAGTGATCACTTTCCCATTAAAATAGTTTCTGGGTGGCTGCCGCCTGAAAGCCCACACCTGGTAGTGCTTGTCGTGGGGAGCACTGGTCCCTATTTCAGGAAATGACTGATTTTTCTGTCTCAGTCAAGGAATTTCGATCGGTGAATGAGGCTGTTGAGTTCGCCATTGGCCTAATTACTATTCATCGAACGTCTAGCCGTTTTACAGGCCGACCGCTTCCGAAATGGTCAGGCAAATGTGAGGCGGCCCTCAAACAGAAGCGTTATCCCTACATGCGCTATAAGTGCCGCCAGAACGCTCACTGTTGGTCAATATCGTGGAGCTAGGGCTAGTTTTTGGTATGTTTCGAAGCACGACCGCCCCTCTTCCTGGCGGGCATCGGGTCTTCACTTAACGGGAAGCCCCCACTAGCACGAGGTGTGGAAGCGATTCAATAGGATTCTAGGCAAGTTCTCCCAGTCCCCCCCCCCTACTGTTCTACAGGAGAATGGGACCTCCCGCCCTTGGCGGAGTCCTTCGAATCAGCTTTCTCTGCATTATCTAGCCGGGAAGCTGCCCCGCCAGCATTCAATCCACGTCACGCAAGGCCGCCAATTTGTCTTACTTCCAAAGGCGGAGAAATCTTCAACGACAGGTTTGCATTGCGTGAGTTGCGTTCCGCTCTCGCTTCGTGCGCAGACACTGCCCCTCGCCCGGACGATGTCCCGTACGCCATACGTCGACACCTGGGTGTGCGAGACATGGCCTTTCTGTTATATTTGTTAAACAGGATCTGGGTAGAGGATGTCCTCCCAGAGACCTGACGAATCCTTACTTTGCTCGCCTTTCGCAAGCCGAGGCGATATCGCTCTACGCCGATCGGTTTCCGATCAGCTTAGGCCACCTATCTTCTGCATAGTGCGGCTTCCGCAAGTTGCCCTCCACCTCGGATGCTTTACTCTGACTTGAAAACTCCTTCGTAGATAGCACTACGCCACTATTTTTCGATCTAGAGAGGTCTTATGATACCGCATGATAATACGGTATCATGGACTCTCCGTACGATGAGGGTGAGAGGACGCCTCCAAATCTTTATATCTGAATTTTTGCTAGTTCGTCGATTCCCCGTACCGCTGGGGGCTAGAAATTTCTGCCCCAATGAAGCAGAAAGAGGTTGTCCCGCTAAGAAGTGGCCTCAGTGTAGCATTCTGCCATCGTCATCAGCGGCATCACCTTGATGCTGCCGGAGCTTTTCTCGCTACGCTCTATGTGGAGGACCTTTCGATCTCTTGGTGCGGCACGGCTGCCATCTTTGGAGCGTCGAGTCCAACGGCTATTGAACCGCGTGTCTCGCTATGCCGATGCGCAAAGGCTTCGGTTTTCCTTGGCCAAGACTAAGGTGGTGCACTTCTGCCGCCATCCACGGCTACACCCTGACTCAGACTTGTTTCTAAATCAGGTTCGTTTGGAAGTGGTGGACTCTCACCGTTTCCTTAGTCTCGTATTTTACCGACCCCTCAGCTGGGAGGCTCATATTCCCACCTTAGTGTCTCTTGTACCCCTGCCATGTATATTCAGCCCTACGTTACGTTCAGCGACTGGGACGCTGATAGGGCTACTGCCTTACTTTTTATTGACCCTTTGTTCGTTCGAAGCTCTACTACGGACAGTGTTGTAAAAAGAACTCTGCTTTGATACATAAGCTAAAGTATTGTTACCCTGACAAAATTTTACTCAAAGTACAATTTAAAGTACCCAAACTTAAATGTACTTAATTAAAAGTAATGAAATACCCAAGTAGTTAAAGTATAAAGGAGTGACAAATAGTTAAGTACCCATCACCTCAGACACTATTCAGTATACTGTACAGTAAACCCTTTTATTACCGTTGTACTGACCCTTATATATTTGAATTAAGTTAAACTGCACTTAACAATCAAGATGTAAATATCCCTCTATTGATCAGAAAGTCTAGTTTATATGAAAAGTAAAATTAACTCTACAAAATGATCAAGTTTAACAGAATTCCAGAATATAATAGTCTGGTTAACTAAACTAATTATTAGGTAAAAATATACAAAGAAATTAATTACTGACATTTTTATTCAGCTTCGCAAACAACCGATTCTCAAAGTTCTGGCTCTCTAACCGCGAATGTTTTGGGGAGAAACTTAGTCATGCTGAGCTAAACAGGCGCTCACAAGCAGCAGATGCAGGTAGTTGGGTATTTAACTTCAGCGACGCCGTGCACAGTGCATTATTCGCCTGTACGAACGAGCTCGGCGCCTCCCTCAGTCGCCAACAGCTCTCACTGAAACCGCAGCTGATTTGGACGGTGCCTATGCCGCCAAGAGACGCCAGTCATACACTACGCCCTTTGAGTTTAGGGCTAAGAAACTCCTTCGAGAGCTAGGTATAGCTCCCGGGCAGGTGGCGCCCCTGGTTCTGCCTAGGACGCCACCTTGGAGGGAACCACCTTTGGCTATTTGTCGCCACGCCTCTGCTCCCAAAGCATTTTCAGCACCGGGAGTATTGCGCTCGACCTTTTTGGAGCACATCTTGTGTCACGTTGGAACCGTACCATTGTATACAGATGGCTGCAAGTCCCAAGAGGGGGTTGGCTTCCACGCCGTATCCCCTCTGTTTGGAGTCAGCGGGGCTCTGTCAGGCGCTGCGTCTGTCTTCACTGCCGAACTGGTGGCAATACACCACTCGGTACGGGAGATTACGTGACGTGCCCGGTTCGGAGACGGATTGTGATCTATAGCTACTCACAAAGCGCCCAGAGTGCTCTCGGGGCATTGGAATCTCTGCATCCCCTGGTTCGCGATATCCGTGACGCCACGGTTTTGGCGAGCCGGGCAGATGTTGAGATTATCTTCTGCTGGGTTCCTAGACATGTACGAATTGCGGGGAGTGAGGGCGCCAAAGAGTCCGCGAGGACTCTGCGACCGGACCAGCGTTTCGCTTTTCCTCACACCGACTACATGGCAGGATACGGCCAGCTCTTCAGACTGCTTGGCAAAGAAGATGGAAGACGGTCGAAGGGAACTTAAAGTTGCGTGCCATTGCTCCCCGACTGATCCCATGGCCTATCCCCCAATGCTGCGACGGCTTCAGGTCGCTTTCTGTCGTCTCCGAATCAGACATACTCGTGTGATGGAGCGCTCGCCTGCGCCCTATTATAACGACTGCGTCGTCTTCCAGAATGTTCGGCATATTCTTGTTGAATGTCCCAGTCTTGGTGATCGTGCACGTTACCTGTCTTAGTACCGGGATGGGCGGGGTCGCTACTGCCTGTCCCTTGTACTCAGGACGAGTGCGTGCCCTTTGACTGGTGGACTTGTTGACTCTTGAGGGGAGGCCGGCCTTCTCCCTATTATTTAACCAGGTTTTTTGTTTTGTTTTGTTGTTGTTTTTTTTCTTATAGGTTGCACGCTCCTGCGCCGGGGGGACCTCCCCCCGACGTAAGAGCTTGCTTACTACTCTTTTCCATTTCCCTTTTTTAAATCTCTGTTGTTTTGTTTTATTTGTGTTATTGCATTACATTTAAAAGTAGCCTAGTTCTAGGCAGTTTTTAATACGGCGACTAATGCCCAAGTAGGCAGTCGCCAGATGAGCTGTTTAAATTAAAAAGAAAATAAAAATTGAAGTCAGCGGGGTTCTGCCAGGCGCTGCGTCTGTCTTCACGGCCGAGCTGGTGGCAATACACCACTCGGTAGGCGAGTTTACGTGACGTGCCCGGTTCGGAGACTGGATTGTGATCTATAGCGACTCACAAAGTGCCCTGAGTGCTCTCGGGGCATTGGATCCTCCGCGTCCCCTGGTTCGCGATATCGGTGACGCCACGGTTTTTGCATGCCGGGCAGATGTCGAGATTATCTTCTGCTGGGTTCCTGGACATGTAGGCATTGCGGGGACTGATTGCGCCAAAGAGTCTGCGAGGACTCTGCGACCGGACCAGCGTTTCGCTCTTCCTCACACCGACTACATGGCAGGAATACGGGCAGCTTGGCAAAGAAGATGTGAGACGGTTGAAGGGAACTTGAAGTTGCGTGCCATTGCGCCACGACTGTTTCCAAGGACCTACCCTCCATTGTCGCGAAGTCTTCACGTTGCTTTACACTCGCGGGACGCACCGCCATTTGATGGAGCGCTCGCCAGCGCCCTACAGTTAAGACTGCGTTGTCCCCCAGACTGTCCGGCACATTCTTGTTGAATGTCTCAGTGTGGGGGAACTCCGCGCACGTTACCTGTCCCGGTGCCGGGATCGGCGGGGTCGCTACCTCCTATCCCTTGTACTCGGGACGAGTTCGTGCAGATTAACTGGTGGACTTATAGACTTTTGGTGGAAGCCGGCCTTCTCCCCTTTATTTAACTAATTTAGTTTTTTTGTTGTTTTTGTTATTTTAGTAGGTCACACGTTCCTGCGCCAGGGGAAGGCAGACCTTTCCCCGACGCCGGAGCTTTCCTCCTGCTCTTTGCCTTTTTTATGTTTTATTATTAGATGCCTAATATTAGACCATCATGAATAGAACTCATGATGGTCAAGTAATTACGCGGCAGCACGCTAGGAGTCTAGGACAAAGGAATAATTTAATAAACTAACTCTGTTTCTCCAGCGGGAGAGAGAATCGAATTGTGTATCAGGTATGAAAGGATGCATGTGATTGGTCCAAACATGAACCGCTTATGATTTGGTCAAACCAAAGTACACGTCTGACTTTTGCTTCCAAGCCTGTGTTTGACCAAAATTAACAGAAGGGAAGACTCTCTTCCCAAGATTTCTCAAAAGGGGACACTGCAAAGATGTGAAGGATGGACAGCTGCACCTCGCACAGGATGAACAAAGGTGGTAGCTACCAGTAAGCCCCTTGAATACCACTACAGGGGGTATGAGCCATGGGGGAATCTTTGGTATTGAAAACGATATAACAGAAAACTCCCTTAGACGTCCTGTGTGCTCGGCCATGCGCAGAGCCAAGAGGCGAGCCAGGGATGGAAATCTATCATATAAGGCCACTTCGCAAATTGAACGTGCACTCCTATACTGGCCACCATGGTAATTGCTCGAGTCTAAAAAAATATTTGTGGTTAGACTTGAGCCTGTGAAAAGAAAGAGGAAGAGCCCCGTTCTCTGCATAGACTCCACACAGGGGAAGAATTGAAGGCTTTAGAAGCCAGTCGCACACTCTGGTTACGCACAGTATTTAATTTTTCAAGTTTTGACGGTGAGGCAGAGGAGTACATATGTGACCCATAGTCCAGCTTTGACTGGACCAGTGCTGAATACAGAAGTGTGTGACAGTAATTTCATTATGTCCATTTTCTTCAGACAAGACCTTTTCAAAGCGTCCAAATGGGGCCTCCAAGAAAGCCTCGAATCAAAGATTACCCCTAGAAATCTGAAATGGAGCTCAAAGGTGACAGGGACACCATAGAGTGACAAATGGGGAGGGACCCATGTCACCAATTTATGATTGTAAAAGTGGACAGCCTTAGTCTTTATTGCAGAAAAGCGGAAGCCCTTGAAAGAAGCATTAATCAGCTACGGTATTTATAACCCGCTGTAGTTTACGGATGACAAATGGAAGTCTAGGCGATGAACAGATGAGCGCTAAGTCATCCACATATAGAGGTGAGGAAGTCTCACCTGGGAGATTTGCAATAATGCTATTGATGGCCACAGAGAAGTACATAGGTGACACTGAGGACACTTCCCTGTGGCTAACCCTCAACTTGCTTTACGGGCTCTGATAGGGCATTTCCAACTTTTACACGTAGTGTGCGTCACATGAGGAATTGCTCGACAAACCTGGGGAGAAAGCCCCGCAGGCCCCAATCATGGAGTTGCTTAAGGATAGCACGTCTCCAAGTGGTATATGCTTTCTTAATATATTTTTTAAAATAACAACAGAATGCTGCCACTTTGAAAAAGCATCTCTTATATAAGACTCCATTCTAACAAGCAGGTCGATGAACCCTGATTAAGAGGGAGATATAAGATGGTTTGTCTCCAAAAACCAGACGAGTCTTGTATTTATCATCCTCTCAAACAATTTACATGGACAACTAGTAAGGGCAATGGGGCGGTAATGGGTGGGTTCCGTCCCCTCCTTTCATGGTTTTCGGAAAGGTAAAACCACAGCCTCACTCCATATAGAAGGGAAGCAGCCGCTAATCCAGATGAAGTTATAGATGTCCAGCAAATGTGAGAGGACGGATGGATGCATATTCCTAATCATATCATAAGAAATGCCATCCGATCAGGGTGCAGTGGATCCACAGAGCTTCAGTGCATTTTGGAGCTCATGGATAGAAAAGAGCCGGTTATAAGACTCATTATCCACGTTAGGCTCCATAAATTTGATAGGATACTGCTCCTGTTCGAACCAAAAGCGCTAGAATTGGATGGAATAGTTGTCTGGGCTAAAAATATTAGCAAACTATCCGGTCAAAACATCGGAAATATGGGACAAGTCTCCCAACAGTTCTCCGGCCTGAACAATGTTGGGAGCTGTAAAGCCATTGGAATTTCCTAATACCTTTTTGACCCACTTCCAGATTTTGTCTACAGAGGCCTGCCAACATAATATCAACGCGATGTAACCATCCAACGAGGTCTTTAAAGCTCGTCTAAGGGTGCGTGGCCATGCTGCCCTTGCTTGGTTACGAGCAAGTTTCTTTACCATCGTGGGTCACTGATGGTAACGTCGGCAAGCCTGTTTACATTCAGTGACAACTCTTGAGCATTCAGCAAACCACTAGGGCAATTGTGGTCCACGCGCAGTTAAGCCGGAGAGCGGGATGAAGGAATTAGCTGCATGATTGACATGGGCTAGAAGATAATCAATAGCCACTTCAATATTTCATAAGGAAAGGACCCATCATGGCTCGAGAGGTGCCTGAACTTAGGCCAGTTTGCTTTTTGTGCATTCCATCTTTTACTAGGTGTGGTAAGAGGACTACCTGTACATGGTGTTATTACAATGGGAACGTGATCATTGCCTCGCATTCAGGATCCACTGCCCAGTCAAAATCAGCTCTACAGCTTTGTGAACAGAGAGACAAGTCCACAAATGTAAAGCTGTTCGTCTGGATGTGAAATGATGTGTGGCTGCCATCGTTAGAAAGCAGACATCATTAGTGCCCAGAAATCTCTTAATCATATTTCCTCTAGGGTTGTTCTCATGGTCCCTCCAAAGGGGGTGTCAAACATTAAAGTTGCCAATCAATATAGAGGGAGGAGTGAGTTGAGAAATTAAATTAGCTAACTTTGTAGCTAAAACAGCTGTATCTCTTTACTCGCCAGGAGGAGGATACAGCAAACAGAGAGAATAATGGCGACTGGAAAACATGCGGACAGCAACCGCCTGCAGGTCTGTATTAGGAGAGAGCTAGTTGTGCGAACCCTGTTGTTAACAAAAACAGCAGAACCATGAATTGGTTCACCGGGGTTCTTATAATATACCACAAAACCTGAAATGTTGGGTACTCTGCGAATACACAAGCAAGTCTCCTGTAAAGCAATACAATCGGGATCGTAATCATTAAGCACGAGCTTGAACTCTTCCCATTTAGGGAAGAGACCTTGAGGGTTCCAAAGAATAATTGGAAACATTGTTACCGTTTAAGCATAACAGTAGATTTCTTACTACTATAGCAATGTCTCTGGGCATTCCTTTTATTAAATCCTCCTGGAAAACAAATATATATGTATATATATATATATATATATATATATATATATATATATATATATATATATATATATATCAATTATTATTTAAAATTAATATCATGTAATCCTTTAACTTTGTCAATTTAATCGTTCAATTATTTTACTAACTTTTGTAAATTAAATCATATTTTATGTACAACTTAATAATTAATTAATTAATTTATTTTACTTGTCAATTAATTTAACATACTACTGTTTCAAAAAACATCTCTTCAAATTTCACACACACACAAAAAAAACACACGCTTTCAGCTCGACCTTCTGGAACTATATTTTTTCTCATTCGACTCTCACCATTCTTCGTATAAAGGTCGGTAATCATTCCTTCTACAATTAGTCATTTACCTCCAAACAAATCATACTTAGTTAATTCCACTTTCTCTCACAATTCTTTGCAAACGACTATACGAGAGTAGGTCCTAATTATATTTACTTCTCATATTGCAGCCCCTAATTCACAGTCCACCATAGTCACCATATTATTTCCCTTTTTTATTCATCATATTATTTTACCATATTATTCCACCATATTATTATATATTTATTTCACATACTTCAATTCTCTTCGCATCTTGTTACTGTTATTCATATGTTAAAATATCTTACATTGTATACCTAATCTACTTATCTCATTCTACATTCGTTGATTCTATGAATATATTTATATTTGTTTAATTGTTTTTCTTAAAACCCAGTTCAATATTTCAAAATTTATTTCGCTGCCGTCTTAGGCCTAAAAACTATCAGGCGACAACTTCAATCAAACAAATTTTCGTTATGGTTTTCGAAACGCTATTTACGCTGATTTATTAAAAGAAAATAAATCACATGAATAAAGTTATACTATAAAGTGGTGCCCAGACCCGGGAGTAAAGAAGAGGACCTACTAGATCGATGTGAACGGCATCAAAACGTGACGAAGGAAGAGGAAAAGGGACCGAAGAGCTTTTGTGTGGCGGTGGACTTTAGCATGCTGGCATGGCCGGCATGAGCGAGTCAATTTGGCCACGTCGGCATTCATACCTTGCCAAACGAAGCGTTGGGCAACGAGCTTGCGAGTGGCATTGGCGCCAGGATGAGAGAGGCCATAAATTCGCTTACACTCACATAGTGCTCTGGCAACACGCCATAAATCCTCTCGCACTCACATAGTGCTCTTACAACAAGTCATCAATTCGCTCGCACTTGCATAGTGCTCTGGCAACACGCCATTAATTCTCTCGCGCTCACATAGTGCTTTGACAACGCGTCATCAATTCTCTCGCACTCACATATTGCTCTGGCAACACGCCATTAATTCTCTCGCACTCACATAGGGCTTAGGCAACACGCCGGAAACCCACTTATACCGAAAATGTTCAGCTAGAACCACTATCACCTCATTCCTCTCCTACTATACCCCTTTTATGGTACAGTAAATCCCCAAAACAACCTTAAACCGATCTTTTTAACCACCCCTGCTACTCCAACTCCACCTTTCGTTTTGCTGCCTCCTCCTCCTTTGTTGCAGGAACCCTCGTCGGCAGAAGTGGTTATTCAGGAGCAAATCTCTCCCCCACTAGCCACTCCTTCAGCGGACAACAGGAGTCAAGACTCCCACATCCCGCTTGACGCCATCTCGGAAGGAACCAAAATGCGGATCACCTTCGCTCTATTAACCTTTTTTCGTGCCAGTGCCTCGTTTAACACTAATGGCACTGACCTTTATATGAAGAATGGTGAGGGTCGAATGGGAAAGAATATTGTTCCAGAAGGTCGAGCTGAAAACGTATGTTTGTTTGTTTGTGTGTGAAATTTAAGAAATGTTGTTTGGAACAGTATACGTTAATTGAATTGACAATAAAATAAATGAATTAATTAATTATTAAGTTTAACATAAATTATTTGATTTACAAAAGTTGAAGTAAATTAATTGAAAGATTAAATTGACAAAGTTAGAGTAAAATAAATGAATGATTAAATTAACAAAGTTAAAGGATTGCATGAATTATTTAAATTACAAAAGAATTAAATTTTTATACATAATAAATGATGATATATATATTTAATTTCCCAGGAGGTTTTTATTATAGGAATGCCCAGAGCCATTGCTATATATTTATATTTGTTTAATTGTTTTTCTTAAAACCCAGTTCATTATTTCAAAATTGACTTCGCTTTCGTCTTAGGCCTAAAAACTATCAGGCGACAACTTCAATCAAACAAATTTATGGTTATGGTTTTCGAAACGCTATTTACGCTAATTTATAAACAGAAATAAATCACATGAATAACCATATACTATACTATCCTTAGGGGTAGGAGATTTTAGATTTGAACTACCAGCGAAAGTAGTTCGTGTCATACTAGCCTTAGGCTTGGAGTATGACAAAGGAGGTATTGAAAGCTTGAGTTTTGCCTTTGTTTTTTCTTTAAGAGGTGGTGCATCAGATTTTGATAAGTGGCTGTAAGAGAGAACTGTCTTCACTGGAGAAGCAGAGATCGAAGCAACAACAGAGGTTAGTTCAGGTGGCGAGGGAACAAACAATGTTGACACAGCTGGTGATATTGGTTGAGATGGTAGAGGCGATGGTGATGGCGAGGACATCGCGAAAAGTTGTGAATTTGATGCTGATAGAGAAGGATGTGAAGTCAGATTTTGAGAGTCCCCCTCAGATGAGGGGGTAACCGGAAGGAGCAAAGGTTGGTTCCTTCTCATTCAGGGATCGAAGGAATTCCAAATCAGTATCAACAAAGGGGGTGTGGTGGAGTGATAACTGGCTTTGGGGCTGAAGAAGAGCTTGGTCCTTTAGGGGCAGGGTGAATGTCCAGAGTTGGAATGGATACCACCTGAGAACAAACATGATCAACATCCACATGTTCTGGAGGGGTAGCAAGGTGCTGAACCACCCTTGGGGAACCAGGAGAGGATGGAAGGTTCCTCTTCTTGTCGGTAACCTCAGAAGCGCTGTTAGGTGCTGACCAAGAGTGTTTATCACGAGGAGATGTACGATTAGGATGGGGGGGTAGGGGGTGACTTTTTACCTGGTCAGGCACAGGAAAACCAGTAGGAGGTCTCTGGCTTCTCCCTTTCTTTGGCCCGGTAGAACGCAGAGCATCAGAAAAGCTCACACCAGGTTGGATATATATCTCCTTTACTCTTCTTCTGACCTCTTTAAAACTGACCCTGTTTTTGTTTCTAATGACAATAACTTCTCTCTCATAGAGGAAGAAAGTGCATTGCTGTGATGTTGCAGAGTGTTCTCCACCACAGTTAGGGCAGTACGGCTGTTGGGAACAGGGCGGCTAGTGATAATCCGATCTACAATTCACACACAACCTTGCCTGTTTACAAAACTTGCTTACATGGTTAAAGCGTGGGCAATGGGAGCATCGTCGTGGGTTTTCAATGTAAGGCTTGACTGGGATGTTAAGATGGCAAGCCTTAACGTACTTGGGTGGTTCCAATCTGTTGAAGGTCAGGATTATGGTGGCGGTACGTAACCTAGCGCCATTCACAAATCTGGAAATGCGGTGGGTACTTACATCCTTCTGAGTGGTAAGTTTTGATACCAGCCTGTCAACATCGTAATCTATTAACTCTCCTAATCGGATAACACATTTACTGGTGTTAAATGTTGGGTGCGAAGCAGAGGACATGTCTACAGAAGTTAAAGACTGTAGGGTCTTAATCCGCTGATGCTACTCGCTTGATTTTGCCTCGACTATCAATGCGCCATCATTACGTAGCCACATTTAGGCAGGTTCACCACATTTCTCAACAAAATCCTTGTAGACGTCGGAGATGTCAGCCTTACTAAGAGAACAATCCTTTGCTTTTAGGAGTAAAAATCAGTCATAATCCAACTCAGGGTCGACCTCTGACCCAAAAGGATCAAAGCGTCTACCTTTAGGGTCAAAGGCACGATGGCCAGTTATGTTTCTTAAATTGACCTATATAAGTATAGATTTTATTTTGGGGTGCCCCTGGAGCCAATGGCATGCACCAAATCGTCATTGTGAGTCAAAAGAGCGCCCATACAGCCCAGACGAGGTAACCCGCCCCTCGACTCCCACTGTCGTTTTAAAAACAGTGTAGCCGCATAACTGAGACTCTCGGGACTGCGGTGCTAAGACCTCGCAAAAATAAAATGACGACCCAGGCAACCAAACCTCCTCTAAAGCACTGCCCTGCAGACGATGCCCCTCAGTGGGCGCATCCCTCGACCCGTACAGAGGCAAAAGTAAGAAAAGAAGAAGAGGCTAAGCTGTGGCCGGACAGGGCGCTGAGTCTCGTCAGCACGGCGGCCAGAAAGGCACATCGCCACGGCCCTTATGGGGTCACGAGTACTTTGTAGGAAGTAAAAGTATAACAGTTACTCTAGTATAATACTTGTACCAAGTTACTTCACAATAATTTTGCAGGTCTTCCTGCTGGACTGACTGACGCGAGACTAGAAGTGTGCGATGCTGTTGAAGACTCGTGGAATAGTTTCAAAACCACATTCATGAGACTTCAATCGCGTATCATCCCTATGAAATGTCCCCGTCGGTCTTCTGTTCAGCCAAAGTGGTTTAATCGAGAAATAGACCAACTGCTTAGGAAGTAGAGAACTGTGTACCAGCAATCAAAGTTCTCGAGGGACTCTGACGAATACTGGAGGCTAGCCAGGAGAGTGAAGTCCAGCATAAGGGCGGCTAATTGGTCTGAGGAACTCCAAGTGGCGAGACTCTGTAAAGAGAATCCCAAGGAGTTTTTTTGATATGTGAACAGCCGTAAACCAACCCAACGAACGATTGGCCCTTTGAGAAATAAGAAGGGGACATTAAAGCACTTAGATGCAAAAAATGCTAACCTCCTCAACGACTACTTCTATTCAGTGTTTACTGAAGAGTGTGGTTCCATTTCCCAGCCAATGGATTACTACTCGGGGGAAAAGCTGGAGGATATGGACTTCACCGAAGTTGAAACCAAAAAGAAGATCAGTGACCTAATGACGAATAAGTCACCTGGCCCAGATGGGTTTCTACCTAAAGTGTTAAAAGAAGTGCGCGATCAAGTGTCACGACACCTGAGCGCAATCTTCAACATGTCAATCCGGACCGGATGCGTTCCTAGAGACTGGCGTGAAGCAGAGGTGACTCCTATCTTCAAGAAAGGAGACCGAAGCCAACCGTCAAACTACCGACACATCAGTTTGACTTCGATAGTCGGTAAACTCATGGAAAGCATCATGGTGGACAAAATGACGTCGTATTTAGAGTCAAACCTGCTACTGAGGAGTTTTCAGCACGGCTTCCGAAGGCAACGGTCATGCTTGACGAACCTTGTAGAATTCTTCCACTTCGGTATGAACGTTGCAAAGAATGGAAATACTGCCCACCTGCAGGAAGATCTTGGGAATATTGGGGAGTGATCGGACACGTGACAAATGCCTTTTAACGTTAACAAATGCAAAGTGATGCATATCAGCCACAGTAACCCCCAATCTCAGTGTTTCCTTTAGGGCACTGCTATTGAATCGAGTGACACTGAAAAGAACTTGGGTGTAACTATCACTACCGACCTCAAATTCTCGAAACAGTGCATCGTGGCAGAGAAGAAAGCCCAAAGGATGTTAGGCTACATAAAGCGCCAGTTTGGATACCGTAACAAGGAGATAGTACTTTGTCTGTACAACTCCCTCGTTCGGCCGCACCTGGAGTATGCCGTACAATTTTGGAGTCCTTCGTTTCGAAAGGATATCACAAGGTTGGAACGCGTACAAGCCAGGGCAACCAAGCTGATTTCCTCTATCCGACTTCAAAGTTATGATGATAGACTAAGGAAATTAAATCTGTTCTCGCTGGAAATCCGTAGACTGCGTAGTCAATTCATCGAAGTTTTCAAAATACTTCGA
The DNA here is from genome assembly GCA_963969495.1 of Ceratothoa steindachneri. Lineage (NCBI taxonomy): Eukaryota > Metazoa > Arthropoda > Malacostraca > Isopoda > Cymothoidae > Ceratothoa > Ceratothoa steindachneri. Next base: position 280,443 of record OZ018327.1, on the reverse strand, counting down.
GGGGGGTGACAATGTTGACTACCGGGATATTTTCCCACTGAGTGAGAACAGAACGCGCAATCACGGCTTCAAACTTGAACTGATGCGTTACAACCGCAATCTGTGTGGAATTTTTTTCACTTACAGTATCTGCGGTAAGTGGAACGCACTTCCAGTGGAAGTTGTCAACAGTGAATTTGTTGACCAGTTCAAGTCAAGACTAGACATAGTCTTGAAAATTGGCCATTTAGGGACGCAAAACAATTGAGCAGCCATGTGCCCGCTCGATTGCTAGTCCAAAGGACCCTCTTTGAATGGACCGTAAGGTCTCCTAGGGTACTTCCATTCCTTGTTACTCCTTGTTACTCCTTGTAACTCTGACTCCGAATGCAAGCTTCATTGCATCCGCAACTCAGCGTGTATTGTGGTAGGTAGATACTCTCCACTACACCGGTTTTTGTCTTGCGACCGGTGCCTTCCACACGCCCTCCTGTTAGAGCCTACTTATCGATCCTAAGAAGATCCCCCTTTGTTTGCGTCGTTCACAGTGCATTATTCGTCTGTAGGCGTGAGTCCGGCGCCTCTCTCAGTCGCCAACAGTTCTCACTGCATCTGCAGCTAATCTCGACGGTTTAGGGCGAGGAAACACCTTCGAGATCTCGGTATCCCTCTCTGGCTGGTGGCGACCCTGGTTTTGTCCAGGACGCTACCCTGAGGCTACCTTTTTGACTGTCACCACGCCTCTGCCTAATAGCTTCTACAGCGCCGGGAGTATTGCGTTCGAAATTTTTGGAGCACCCTTCATGTCACGCTGGAACCTTGCCAGTGTATACGGATGGCTCCCAAGTCACATGAGGATGTCGGTTTCCACGCCCTTTTCCCTCTGTTTGAAGTCAGCTGTGCTCTTCCATGCGCTGCGTCTCCACGGCCGAGCTGGTTGCAATATACCGCTCGGTACGGGAGATAACGCTATCCGCCAGTTTCGGAGACCAGATTATGACTTATAGCGACTCACAAAGCGCCCTGATTACTCTCGGGGTATTGGAATTGTGGTGTTAGAACCACATTATAGAATCTTATTTCACTGAAATGTACCTCATAGATGACCAATTTATACTCCTTTGAAGCTCTATAATCCTGAATCAGATAGATCATTTATGTAACGTTTAAGCTCTCATTTAATTATTAATTCTCCGAATAAAATGTATTATACTTTTCTTATGTGTGAATAAAAATTCACCGTTAGGCTGTTATCTGTGGTCCGTTGTGTTCATAGTCCTTTACTAAACGAAGGGATTTTTTGCACTTCTTGAAACCGTTGCTGCCTTTACCGAGTAGCGGAAGATAAATAGCCAATGTACTTCGTCCAAGAATTATGAGTAGCTAAAAATGATTATGATATAATAAGTGGTGAAATGTGTACTAAGTTCAAATAGATGTGAGGAATATATTTAGTTTTGTCCTGGCAGAGAGGGCATCTCTTTCATTTTCATCCTCCTTTTTTTTCGTTCTCTTTTTGCGCCGCCAGTGTAGTAGCTGGCGGCTGGGTTGGTTGCTCTAGCGACCTTGTTATTTATTTTTGTATTTTTCTTTCTTTTTTCCATCATTGTTCTTTTATTTATATATTATTTTCTTTAATTGCATAATATATATATATATATATATATATATATATATATATATATATATATATATATATATATATATATATATATAACTGGGCGCAACTTTGATTTTTTTAGGTGCGACTTTGCCGCCGGATCTGGTGCGACTGCGACTTTGCGACTAATTTTTGCCTCTCCAGTGCGACTTTTTTCCCCGGTTCGCCTCCGGTAAATTACAAAGTAAACTTTAGCGCGATAACAGAAACATGCTTTTATAAGGCAGAAAAGCACATTTATTATTATTTTTATCTTTTAGTTATAACACAGCCTAAACTAATATCTACAGGTCATCCTGGCCCATCGTCTCCTCCAGGAGGTCCATGCTCCCTTTGAGGAACACAAACTCTTTAAAGTTCACCTCATCCAGGGAGGGCCGGGAGCGCCCCCGCTTGTTGAGCCACTCAATGGCAGCAGAGAGCTGAGGAAGCTGATCCTTGTGCATCTAATATAAAGTATTAAATTCTAACTTTGTAATAATTTTTTTAGTTTTCTCTGCTAAAACTTGCATAAAGTAGCAGGACTAGCGGCGCCAGCTATTTATTGTAAAATTAGCTCATTATTTAAACTTACATTCTTGTAATGCTACTGGGGGGGTTCCTGGTGTGGTTGCTGTAGGTAAATCCCTTCTTGCCTTTGCAGCCAGGATGTTGGCACTTGGCAAGGCCATTGTGGATCTTCCTGAGAGACCTCCCATCCACCTTATCATCAATCCTCACAAATTTGTCAAAGAATATAAACTGAAAGAGAGAGAAATGTTTCAATGACAATTTTTTTAATTTAAATATTTACATTTAATATTTATAAATCTTTAAATCATGAAAAGAAGTGAATTTACTAAATTTTGACATTTAATCTTGATACGTTACTATAGCGGTGCGGCAATTTTCTTACCTCTCAAGAGTCTCCAAGCAGCTTTTGACCTCCTTGACGGCCTCCTCGTTGCCCTCCTGGCTCTGGTCGCCAGCCTCCCATCTCTCCTCATGCTCCACGGTCAGAGTCTCGGGTAAAAAAAGGCACGTATATATCCCTGTCAGTGCTCTCACTTAGCACAGGAGTGCTGCTCCTGAAGCTACTACTAGCTGAACTGTCGCGAGGAAAACTCCTGTTCCTATCCCAGCTCCTTGTCACAAACTTATCCATGTCTACGGCTCAGTTATTCCAATCTGTTTTACGAACAAAAACTTTACAAGAATTTTCAGTAACTAATAATAAATTAAGCTACAATAAAAGCAAAAAGAAGAAAGTTAGTAAAAAACACCCATGCTACAACCACTCGTAAGGTGGCGTCGTAAAAGAAAGAAATGATGAAATGAGAGATTCAGATCTGCGAAAGACATTACTCTTAACCTTTAGCAGTTTAAGTTACTAAACAATCCAGATTTTCCTGACTCATAGGGTGGCCTAATGGATTTAAAGAAAGATAAAACCATGTAAGTTTAATAGGCTATATCAATATTGGCAAATGACAACCGCACGGACTCACCACGCTAAGTAGACTGCTCGCGTGCGCCGGTGTGAGCATGCAGGCCAACGCTGATGACGTCACATATGCACGTGATGTGCACCGTTGCGCATAGTGATTAATACAGGTTAACACACTCGTCCTCTTTTCCTTTTTTGTGAAGTTTATTTTTTTAATATTATATTTCACGTACATATACGTTTGAACGACATACACTTTATACAGATCGGTAACCATTTAGGCGCAGTGGAGAGTCACATACTACTATGTGTTATTTACAGTGGGATTGAGTTAATGTTCTAGTTCCTACTAACTGCAGCCCGCAGCTGCCCAGTAGAGGCGCACCTCTCTTAGTGAGGCAGTCTGCCAACTGTTGACCCTTGTCAACCCAAGACACCTCAGTGATCTCGCGTCTTTCCAACATATCTTTCAGCACAGTTATGTTGGTTCTGAGTTTCCTGTCGTCAACGTATTTAGAAGAATACAGAGCTTCAACGAGGCTCTTATTGTCCACATAACACTTTATTCTTAGTTTGTCACACCTAGATATCTCGGACAAGAGACTTGCAAGATAGATGGCAGTCTCAGTGCAGTCAAGTAGGGCGAGAGTTTCAGCAGACAGGGTCAACTTAACTACCGGACGGATCTTTCTGCTCTGCCAATATTCAGTCAGTTTAGTAGCAAAAGAAGCATCCGCGAAACACTCAATATAACAATTGTCAAGTTACTACATTGTTGGAAAGGGCAGTCTGATGTTATTAATAGTAACACGTCAGATGACCTTGTTGAGTCTCAAAAGGTCAGCAACAGTGGCAAAGTTAAAAGGCACGCTCAACTCGCAGACATCAGATGCAATATCAGGCTTGGTATGGGTAGCAATCCAGTTAAGCTGTCCTATCAGTGCACGGTACTCGAACTTTTCTGAGTCTGACAGCTCGCGGCTCTTTACTGCAGCCCGATGGCGACTAACTGTGATGGGTTTCATTGAATACGCGTACTGAAACTAGTCTATAGCAATGCCACCGTCACTATCAGAAACAACATTCAGACCAACATATTTGAACGCTTTCAATGCTGAGCTACCAACCAGGAAGATTTCACTCAATTTGCTAATTATATGTTGCTCAAATTCTGCAGTGCTCGCCCAAAGGAAGTAAACATAGACGCACATTATGCCATCCACTCTTCCATGATAACACCAGTAGAACAACGCAGAGTCCATCTTGGACATAACAACTCCCAGGGCAAGTAATTCCTCCTTGACACGCAGATACCAATGACGAGCAGCATGAGACAGACCGTAAACGGGTTTCTTAAGCTTATACAGCTTACCGTTAGCATACTCTGAAGGAAGACTTAGGTAGATGACTCGCTCGATCTCATTACCTTGTAGCTATACAGCCTTTACGTCAATGGTATGGCACTCCCATTGTCTGGCTGAAGCAAATGCCCAAACTAAACGCATTGCCTCCTTTGAACAAGTAGGAGAATCTTTCCGAAGATCAGTAGTATTATCCTCAAAACCTCTCGCTACTAAACGCGCCTTAAGCACTCCGCTCTTTACTTTCTCGGTCACAACCCACCGAACTGTGATATAACTTTATCCAACACTATCTACTTCTTCGTAAACATTAATGTTCTTCTTATTATTTATTTCATTGTCTTTAGCAGCACGCAGCCTCGGAATTAAATAACACAACTATTTCTGGTTCATCACTCAATATTTCCAACTCACTAAAGCCACCCTGTAAGTCTACGGCACATACACTGCCCTCTGAGTTCTTTTGCAAATTATACCAGCTCGGCTTAATATCTTTCCTGATACTAATTCACCACTTTCAGAATGTATTCTTTTAATTCTCTGGCCAAAAGCAACCTTAGGTGGCCCAGGAACACCAGCAACATCTGGCTGTCTTTCACGCACATCATTATTCGCTTCATGGTGGTGAGGCTGGTCAACTCGATCACTCGAAGATTCATCCTCAGACTCCTCATGAGGCAGGAAACACTGTGCCGTACCAGACTCCTTGGAGTGCTGCTGACCGCTACGGACATCAGGAGTGCTGTCTTGCACCCTAGTGTCCTGAACAGCAACACGAGTATGACGACAGATGTGTGCTCGTACATAGACACCGCCATGTCTTACCAGCACTTTTTGACCGTCACGCCCTATCACTATGCCAGGCCCGTGCCACTCATGGCAATCATTCCTCTTTTGGAACACTTCTTCTCCACTTTGCAAATTATCCACATCAGTTGATCGACCGTTGCCACGCAAGGCTCTAGCTAGGCGCTCACTCGACTCCTTTTTAACAAACTCCTGCCTGGTCACATGGAGAGCATTCAGGTTATCCCGCACAATTTTCAATGGTGTCGCTGTTTCTAACGCTGGTGGATCATTCGTTAACACACTGGGAATAGCAGGGTTGATACTAAACATAAGTTGCTTAGGTGAGCAGCCAAAGCTGTTGGTCAGTGCTAGGGCTACTCTTAAGTCACAGTCAGTATCAGCCAGGTTTTACTGACGCTGTCGCCGATCACTGCGATCTGTCGCTCGCAAGCATCATTGCTCCACGGACTCTGCTGAAGTTGTAATAACCTTCAAGGTGAATGCTTCACCCAAAGATCGCATGCTACTGTTATTAAATTCTTGGTGCACCAAAAAGAACGATCCACCTGAGAAATACACCTCTGATGATAGTAGAAGAACATTTACCTTTTATTATAGTAGCCGTACAGTAGCACGTCACAAGATCTATCATCACCAAGAAGTGGTAATGACCCTAAACCTTGTAGGTCCATGGCCACTACGCCATTAAACTTGGACGCCATTGGAATGCTAACTATCGGTCGAGGTTTAGGTTTCCAAAAACGAGCACAAACTTCACAACTAGTAGTAACAGTAGTGATCGCCTTCTCTAGTTGAGTGTTCTTAATTCCTGAATCTTTAATGAGAGTAATCAACTTCGACGATGTCGGATGGCTAAACTGCTTGTGTAATTTAGAAGCAACCTGCTTGACATCACCAGTATCACACGCTAAAGCGATACTCTCACGATACTCTCGGCCTAGTCATAGAAAGCGGCAGCAGGTAGTGACCTGATGATGAAGACTGTAACTGAATAGTTTTAACGCATGCTGTTACCGTGTATAAGTTTTTGGATTAATATTGCGTCAATATCCTAGATAGCTATGATCACAATAAACATAAAAATCTACATTTTGTTATTCAAGGGAATGAAGTTAATTGCTAACGGGAAATCTAAATTTTTGCAGACGAAATTTCCTTAGTCCTAAATCTGAGGGACGTTGAGGAAAACGTGTATTGAAAACAAAGAGTTAAGAAAAATATATATTATTGAATAAACAGTTATTATTGAAATGTGAAATTATACAGTAACAGTTATGATTGGATTGAATTACGCGTGTGAATTAAATTTGCATGAGTTAACGAGAATGGATTTACAATTGATAAATATTAAATAGATTATTATAAATTTGGTAAATGTTTTATAAGTAATTCAATGCTAAGTGATTATAGTTAAGTTGGATAAATAGTTAAATTTGATAATAGTTAAATGGTATGATTGGATATATGGATTAAATTGAATAAATAGTTAAATGTATTGATAAATAGTTAAATGGATTGACAAATAGATAAATGGATGATAAATAGATTATATGTTATGATAAATAGTTAAATGTGTAAACATATTATATGGTTAAATTGGATAATAGTTAAATGGATTGATAAATAGTTAAATTGAATAATTGGATATATGGATTAAATTGAATAAATATTAAATGGATTGACAAATAGATAAATGAATGATAAATAGATTATAACGGAGTTGGAAGGGTCTGTAAATGAGAAAAGAATCACGCATTAATTCGAGATTCTTTTGGGAAATATTTAGCTAAACAATTCCAATTCAAATATTACAGACCTGATTCGCCGATTCGAGGACAACGAATGAACCTCATAGTGAATTTTAAGACGTTTAAGAGATCGGGTGTACCAATCTCGATTTAAGTCATGGTTACCGACCTTTATTGAAAAAAAAAAATATATATACAGTAAGAAATCAATATTTACGCTGGTAAGGGTATATACCGCTACATGTGTCATTTTGGAAGTTCAAACACATCTTTCCTTTCTTCATTGAATGCTTGCTTAGAAGCAAAGGAACATTACAGGACACCACATGAGTGGTTGAGTGGTTACAGTAGCATTGATTCTTCCGATTGAATACGGAATAGTAACTCGCTTTAGTGAAGAATATGTTCCACCATCATCAAAAGTAAAGGGACTTCGATTCTTTTTCCGTCACACTGTCTCGTTCAAACTCGCTAAGTCTTTTACCTGAATCCTCCAAACACGTAGAACCATACAGTCGCTGAACACAGAATCCAGAACAGCAGAACCTTTTGCTTCACTAACTAGTGTGTGTAGTTTCTTCGCATGACTATCCCTACTAGTAAATCCTATAAATAACAACTGTACGGTCTCAGACTGACTAAGATTTTCCAAATAACCGCTAGCCCCACCGTTCTCGTAGGCATCTGGACATTCACGTGCCCAATGAAACCGGAAGTCACACACTAAACACCAAGAAACACTGCCGTCCAGACCGAGAGGGTTGTCTTCTACTACCGGACCGCGGATGGTTGACAGCACTGGGTGGAACCCGGCGGCCGCCATTAGGGCAGCTCCCCCTCGTTGTAGTATAGCAATGCCTCTGTGCATCCCTATAATAAAATCCTCCTGAGAAACTTAACATATATATATATATATATATATATATATATATATATATATATATATATATATATATATATATATATATATATATATATATATATATATATATATATATATATATATATATATATATATATATATATATATATATATTATCATTTATTATGTATAAAATTCAAATCATTCAATTCTTCTTACTTAACTTTTGTCAATTAAATCATTTATGCAAATTATGTACAACTTAATAATTGATTCATTCATTCATTTATTTCAGTTAACTTTTTGTCAATACAATCATTCAATTAATTTATCCATAACTTTTTGCAATTTAATTATTTTATGTAATGTTTAATAATTCAAATATCCTGTGACGAAATACTGATTTCATTTAATGTATTACTGGTTCAAACAACATCTCTTAGAATTTCACGCACACACAAACACAGGCTTTCAGCTCAACCAAATTGAATACGAGTATTCACCATTCGTCGATCACCATTCTCAGCATAAAGGTCGGTAATCATTCCTTCTACATTTAGTCATTTAACTCCAAACAACTCATACTTAGTTTAATTCTTCATCCTCTCACACTTATTCTCTGCAAACTGCCATACGAGAGTAGAACCTAATTCTAGTTACTTCTTGTATTGCAGACCCTAATTCAGTCCAGCATAGTCTCCTTCGTTTTCACTTCCACTCCACATAATACTTCATTTTATATATTAGTTACTTTACATCTTGTTACTTTAAATCGTATTGTACCATATCTTACATTGTACTCCTAATCCAATTTATCTTATTGTGCATTCATTAATTCTGTGAATATATTATTTTGTTTAATTGTTTTTCTTACAAATCTAGTTCAGAAAGTCAAAATTTATTTCACTTTAGTCGTAGGCCTAATAACTAGCAGACGACTATTTTCATCAAATAAATTTATGGTAATGGTTTTCGAAACGCTATTTATGCTGATTTATTAACCAAAAATAAATCCCATTAATAACCAAATACCATAGTAGCACCTTGTGAAAATGGCCGTCCACGTCGGTTACCGAGTGCGCAAAACGTTGCTTCACTCAAACTACTATGACATTCTAATACAGGTTCATTTTTTACCTCAACATTAGCCGGGGATACACTCGACTTTGAACCTATTTCACCGGCGAAAATTCGCTTGTGGGCAGATTTCATGTTACTATATGTCACGTCTGTAATGGCGGTCATTATTAGCTACTTTTCGTTGTCTGACAAATTACAGGAAGTTAAAAGCATAAACGCCATTACCGAGCCAAAACCTCTTTTGTGTTTTTGAGACACAAGAGAGGGTGGAGGCGGGGTAAAGCAACGTAGATCTTACAAGGGAATTGTAGATCTTCTACTTGTTGCTTTCACGTAGATTTCTAAATGAATATAGAGATCTGACAGCGGCCGAGGCTCGAGAAATTCTTTCTTCGACGTGCTTCTTGTACCCGGTAGAGGTGATTTTCATACGGAGTACATTGCATTCGTTGGTATAAGGATGTCGCGTATCCTCTACACGCACGTCTGCTCTTAGGGTGCGTCCAATGGGGACCACCTTGAACTTCTCTTGGTTTGTTCTTATTTTCGATTGAGCCTCGTAGTTGTTCAAGTTAGCGATTTCTATCGCTGTCATGCGAGCTTGCCACGGTGCATTACTCCATGGAGATATGATTATCTGGCTGAAGCCATCGGTGTATTGAATATTGGGGGAAGAGGAGTACACAGGGGCTGGGACATCTGCGGTGTATATCGAGTAAAGGGTGATGGACAGATACCCCCCTTGCGGGATGCCCGCAGTGAGCGTAAACTTTGGTCCGTCCGTGCACCCTAGACTGACATACGCTGCTCTCTCCATGACGTAGTCACAGAGAGACCTTTCCAAGTTTTAACTTAGACCTAGCCGTAAGATCTTATACTTCATGCCCTGCTGCCACACATTATCAAACGCCTTTAATACATCCCGACAAATAATATCCACACAACTCCCGTGCCGTTTGGCTTGGGCAAGCTTTTCCGTAATGGCATTGATTGGCATTTCCGTACTTCGCTTCTTTCTAAACCCGTATTGGCAAGGGTTGTAGAGGGAGTTTTCTTCCAGGTGAGACCCCAGCCTCCCGTTAAGAATATTTTCAATGAGTTTCCAGCTAAATTCCAGGAGTGAAAGTGGTCGGTAGCTCTCTCTCAACGTTGGGTCCTTTCCATGCTTGTGCAAGAAGATCATCTTTGCCGTCTTGTAAGCATCTGGAAAGTACCCTGTATTGAGACATGCGTTAAAAATACGTCTCATTCCTTCAATGATGTTGGCTGGTGCCTTTTCGAAGTTTAGCTTCGTAAGCCCCGATTGGCCTGGGGCTTTTTGTCGGAATGAGCGGAGTGCGCCAAGGATCTCTTCTTCAGTGATCTCGGCGTCTCCGTCACGCAGTCTGTCCACCTGGTGATGAGGATGCGTTCGGTGTATTTCCGTGTTAAGCTCGTCTACGATGTTATTTTCGAACTCTATATCGAAATCTTCGTTTTCTTCTTCTGATATACTGAAGATTCTTTCCCAATAAGGCCGGAATATTACTTCGATGTTTCTTTCCTCTGTCTCAATTGACCCATCTTCTTTTTGGATTTCCATTTTCTTCTTTTTTCCAGATGATCCTCTGAGACTTTTGACTCTCTCCCAAAAGTCATTGGGGGATGTATCTCGATCGAGGCTCTCGATCGCATCGTCCCATTGTCTCTGTTGTTCTTCGAGGATCAACTGGTTGAGCTCTTCCTTGATCTCTCTACTTCGTTGTAGCGAGTCAATTGACGCCTTTCTGATATTTAACTCATACATTACTCTCAGCTCTCTGTAGAGTTCTTTCATGTACCCAGTCCATCTGTATGTTGAGATGGTTTTATACTTAGTTTTGGGGATGCAAGCCCTATCTGCATTTATAAGATGTTCGTTGAGGTCGTCGAGTACCTCGTCTATCTCCTCGAGAATTGCCTCGTCCAGATTTGGTGGGCAATAGGCCTCGAGAAGACCCGCGTACCGTGTCCAGTTTGCTCTCCTGTAGTTTTTTCTGACTGGAGCTGGGATTTGTATAGTGTTCCTGTTGATGGTAAGTAGGATCCCTATATGATCACTACATGGTACCTGGACTGGTTCCATGTAGTAATTGAACGGCAGCTGACGATTAGCTAGACAAATGTCTGGTTTTGTGGCATTTCTTCCTCGAGTATAGGTTGGGAAGTTTGGGCCTATTCTATGGACCACATTTCGGTCCATCATAGTTTACAGGCACCTTCCAGTTCCGTTCAAGGTCCTGTATCCAGATTCCCGACATCTGGCATTAAGATCCCGTAATAATATGGTGGGGGTCCTTCTGCCAAATAGGCTAGAGAGAGAATGGATTGGTAAATATCCTCGTCTCAGCGGCTGGTACCCAGTTGCGATGACTAGCTTACCTATATCAAGTTCGACCTCTATTGTAAGATAAAATTCTTCAAGGTTGGCTTATACTTGATCCCTCTTTTGATGGCGATGGCGGCATCGTCGTACCGCTATTCAGAGTAATTTGTGATTAACACGTCGTAGTTCCAGATCTTCATTTCGGAGCTATGAGTGTCAATGCCATGTTCATAAATCAAGATGACATCTGCATCAATCTCCCTGAACAAATTTCCGTAGAGAGTTCTTTTCGCTGTCCAGCCATTGGTGTTAATTTCCATAATTCTTAGTAGGTTTCGTTCCATTGTGAGATGTATTTACCTGTGTTTCTTCTTCGTCTTTTTGTTCTTTTTGGCCTGTGGGGTGGGTCTGGTGTTCCCAGGGTTTTCGCTCTTCGGAGGAGGACTAGGAATCTTTGACTGACTCTTCGTTGCTCTAGTGCGAGTGCATGGGCCCTCGTCACTATCCGAAGGTGTGGTCTCTACTTCTTCTTTGTTATCATTCGCTTCCTCGTCTTCCTCTTCGGATTCTTCAGATGAGGGACATTAGATAACCTCTTTTAATCCAGTGGTTTTTTCTTGATGGTTCCTAATAACGCTATCCTTGAATGCCTCAAAGCATTCGGGGTCATGAGGCACGATGATGGATGGCAAGTTATTAGCCTTTAGTAGCGCGTTTAAAACCTGGTTGTAGCATCTAGGTTTTACTGCATTTGCCACGTTTGCATGGGTAATGCAGATGAGAATCTTAGCACTTAGATCATTTGTGAAGACCATCGGTGAGGGAGTTACCATTGCTGAGGCCATCCCTTCACCTTTCTTCACAGTGCTCGCGTAGGTTGTCGTTTTCTTCTTCTTCCATTATCTTTATAATCTCATTTCTCTTAGGGCAGTTAAGGGCCATTATTCGATGGGGTCCCTTACAATTCAGGCAATTTTTGTCAGTACTTTTACAGGAGTCATATCTATGACCCTCTGTGGTGCATTCGCTGCACCATATTGTCCCTTTTGGGGGGCAGTTGGCGGTAGTTTGTGTTTCCAGCGCATAGCAGATGAAGCACAACTGGATGATATGGTATTTTTCATGTTCTATGTTGCAACCTGGGATCCTCATTTTTAAAAATGAGGAGTCCCTCCGTTGTCGCCTTGTGTGCAATTTCGGTGGTTTGGAAAGTCACCTTGAAGACATGGGTGTGGTTACGGAATTTAATGACTTCCCTGATCTTAGCCCATGTGTGGTTCTTTTCCACCTCGCTTTTTATGTCCACGGGGGAGTTCTCTCCCACCCAGCTCTCTACTTTTTGGCAGATCACACTTCTATTGGCAGAGATTGCTGGTGGGGATTTCGCTTCCAAATCCATGTCTTTTAGCACTTCGGCTCCTTCTTCGGATAGGAGCCAGTCTATGTCTTTATTTTCACCGCACATAGCGATAGATCTATTTGGGATGTCTCTCAGTTTGATCAGTGCGATCCTTAAATTTGCCAATAGAGATTGGCACACTGTCTTTTTCTCGGGTGCCCTCCCCTTTTAGGGAGGGCCTCCATCGTCGTAGGCGTCTTCTTTCTTCTTTCTTGTTGATTTTTCTTCCTCTGTAATAAATGTGTAATTAATTTGTTATACGTGAGGAAAACGGATGTAAGTGGTGGTAAAGGGGTAGAGTCAAGGGTTAGTTTTGTACTCTAGTGTGAGAAAAATGCCCCCGTCCAATTTCCTGTTGTTCCCCAGCTCGGATGGTGCCGGGATGATGGGTGATTGTGGATGGGGGATGGTTCTCGAGTGGGGAACTCATAGGGTTGAGCTTGGTGGACTTAATGCATAGCGGCCGAATCAACGACCGCTAAGTTTTTGCCACCCCCTCACGGGTGCGTATGCCAAAAACTGCATCCAACTACAAAGAGACGGGAGTATTTCCCTCTATGATTCTGGCCGGGTCCCCCAGGCAATGAGGATTTCTCCTCCGTCCTGGACTCGCAGTTTTGCCCAAGATTCGAGAATATTTCTGACTTGTGCTTTGGCTGGGGGCTAGTCCTCAAACGAGTTTCCACGCAAGCCCTTAATTATGCCAGTCCAAGTGGCCGACATAGTTAAGACGAAATTAATGAAGGGCAGTCATCCGAGCAGGTTTCCACGCAGGGCGGTGGACGGGAGCAATGAGGTTTTTAGGCCATCATTTTATTCCTTTACTTACAGCGAAAAGATATCTTAAATCTTTGCAGATCGACTGAGATCCTAATGACTCCCGGGACAGTCGCGTTCTTAGGTGGCGAGGCTCAAAAGTCCGTATTTAATAAGCACGCGTGAAAAAAATCGCTCTTCAAAAGGTAGTGAGGCAATGCTACGCAGTCAAATATTCATCCAGCATTCATTTAGCTTTAAAACAAATTTTATGTTTACCACATAAGCGCTGCAAAAATTGACCAATTAGCATCAAATAGATTTTTAAGAACAATTTACGTTCAAACACAAACAAACATAAGAAGCGCTGAAATTGGATAAAGATTTTGGGGGTTTTGAATTCTTGGACGAAATAAATTTGCAATTGGAATGTTGCTACCGGGTAAAGGAGGTAACGGTTAAGGTGTGTAGAAAAATGCCTTGGCTCAGTAAAGAACTGTGAGGACCGATTTACTGTGAACCAATTATAGAACCCCAAAAGACTTAAAAATACTTGTCTTTGAGAAGGTGGTTTCGAGTCAGATGCGATTCCACAATGTGGTTTCAGCACCACAGATCTATAAAATCCTGAAATTGGGTACACGTATTAATTAATGAAAATATGCCATGTAATAGGTAGTGAACCATTGTAAAACAGAGAGAAATACTATATTACAATTGTATATTTATTAAGTATGAATCGAGCAAAGCGGATATCAGAGTTCTCACGCGGCCACACAAACATACGCACGCGAGGAAACAGCTGCCAGACCAAAACGATTTTAATTATAGATAACAGGGACAAGCTGACAAATTCAGGGTAATGTGTGTGAAATGATAGTTATGAGTAGAGGAGAGCATAGCTGCCTTATAAGCTTTTATTGTAAAGATACTAATGAGTAGTATGGTATATTCAACTTTATTCATAATACATCTAGTAAGAGCAACATAAAACAGTCATTCCTAACAAAAATGAATTCATTCTTTTTCAAAATTACACTATGAATTTCGAAGTCGCAAACGTTTTGAAAAAGTCGGACTAAGCAAAGTCACGCCGCCAATTTTCCGCGACTTTGAACAGGAACAAAGATGACTTTTTTGAAAGAAATTGCCGCGGTTGTTTTATATATGATTTTCTGCTTCATAAAAGCATGTTTCTGTTATTGTGCTAAAGTTTACTTTGCAATTTAGCGGAGTCGCACGAGGGGAAAAAGTCACAGTCGCAAGTCGCATGGGGGGGGGGCAAAAATAGAGTCGCACTCGTACCAGATCCGGCAACAAAGTCACGTCCAGCTATGGCTTTTTCCACGAGGGTTCTATAGAGAGGTGTGGCTGCTGCTTGCACCAAGACGTAGTGAAAATTCTTTTACTTCCTTGGAAAAGAATGATATGCCGCAGTCCGAATGGATATATGCGGGTAGACCAAATAAAGACGAAAAGATTTGTAAGACAGTCAATAACTACTTTGGATGACATATCGCGGCATTGAAACGCAAATAGAAATCGGTTATATTCATCAACAATTGTAAGGAGATAACGCGACGAGTGTGTAGAAACTGGAAGCGGCTCCTTCAAATCAATTAAAAGACGTAGGAAAGGCGCAGTCGCCCGTATCAAGGAAGTATATTCTGGTTTAAAGAAACGGAGTTTAACTTTAGCACATACCTGACAATCAGCAGTAATATGGCGGATTTCATCGATGGAGTAAGGAAGTTTTTTTACGAACATAATCTATCATTCGCTGGACTTCAGGATGAATGAGACTCATGAAGTGATTTTAAACTTGGAATATCCGAAGTGGCGTTACAATACGTCTGTGATAGTGTATTAGCAACAACGTTTTCCTCACCCGGGCGTTGATGAATACGGAAGAAAACGGAAGTAATTCTATACGCCAGCGCATGATCTTATCATGCTTTATTTTACCCTTTTCATTGGTATCAAACATGAATGAAACAGCTCTTCGGTCAGTTGCTACGTCAAAATGTCCCTAAGCCCCAAATGGTTTTAATTTACGTATGGTCTCTACCACTGTATACGCTTCATTTTCTGATCTGTTCAATGAGCGTGAGAAGAAAGACACTAGTCGTCCACACAGTTGATAAGGTTGCACCTATTGCATCCGTTTCTAGAGAAAAGGGTGTCTTCATCAATAACATTCACTGAGGATTTGGCAAAGTCATTCTGTAAAGTTTCGAATGCTTGCAATGGCCTAGAGAGATAAAGGAAATCTGCAGCAATCAACAAGAGGCCGTATTTTCTCTAAATAGTTACAAATTCACTTAGCGTACTATGCAAATAACCTCAAAAGCAGCAAGGAATTTTTAATATATGGTACGGGTAATTCTGAGAAAGGTCTCATTCGTTCAGGATCAGGTTTTGGATTGCTGTCAAAAACTTGGTAATCGAGAATATTAATGCAGGCTAGAGAAAACTTAGATTTCTTATAATTCAGGGAGAGATTGCATTTAGAAGCAGCTTTCCTGAAATGCTTTAGATTGCTGTCATGTTTTTCTTTCGTTTTTTTCCCGAAGACTGTTATGTCGTCGAGATAACATAAGTATTACATAATTTGATAAACTGATTTATAAGGCATTGGAAAGCAGAAATCATTCGTAACACCCAAAGGTATGTTTGAATTGATGAAGACTGTTACCGGACGGAAAAAGCAGCTTAGGGTCGGTCCTCTGAGCAAATTTCTATCTGATGATATGCATTGGATAGATCAATAATGCTGAAATAATTCTTTTTATCGATATTTGCAAATATACGAGGGGTGGTCAATAAGTTTTGCAATTCGGATATAAGGAAACGAGATACGAGGAAAAGTGTTTTATTATTTTTCAATATAACTACCCTCGACTTCAATGCACTTGCGCCACTTGTCCCTGAGGTTTCGAATTCCCGACAACCAGAAATCTCATGAGTGCTGTTCAATCAACTCCTGAACGGCTAGCTGGATATCTTTATTGTCCCCAAACCGGCGTCCATGAAGTGCAACCTTGAGCTGGCGGAATAAAAAGTAGTCGCTAGGGGCCAGATCTGGACTGTAAGGGATGTGGTTGCGCACTTCGAATCCGCACTCGCGCAGGGCAGCTTGTGCAACCATGACCTTGTGGACTTTAACGACGTTGAAGTCGATCATGGGGCGTGAGGTTTCTAGGGACCCAGTGGGCTGAGACCTTGGTCATGGCCAAATTGTCGCGGATTGTGTTGGTAACACTTCCATCTGATATTCCAAGTTCTTGCTCGATTTCTTCGACCTTCACCCGTCGATTTTCGAAGATCATCTTCTCCACACGGGCCATATTATCCTCGTTGATAACGTCTGATGGGCGTCCTGTACGAGGGTGATCTTCAAGGGACTTACGACCATGGCGGAACTCCCTATTCCAGCGAGCAATGGTTTCATAGGAAGGGGCGGTGTCGGTATACACTGCAACCATGCGTTCATGGATCTCTTTTGCATTCTTGCCTTCCTTGCTGAAAAATTTGATCACTACGCGGTGTTCAACCTTCTCCATTGTTAAATGATTTGTGACTGATGATTTGCGATCAGCTAATACTTCTTAAATAGACGAGGCAGGAGCGTGCGGCTACAGGTCCTGTCTTGCAATAACTTGTCCTAACAACCCCACAAACAGCCATCCCCATTCCTCTGTTTTGCCCTACCGATTCGCCAAACTTATTGACTGCCCCTCGTATCGTAGATCCTGGGTAGCGGGTAAGCGTCCAAACGGGTGTACTTATTTATCGTTTTAGAAAGTCTACCACCATTTGTTTTTTCTTATTTGCCTTTGATTACTGTAATTATTGAGGCACTTTCTAAAACAGGGCCTAAAAGCGTAATCCCCTTGAGAAAGTTTGGGAATCAGAACAAATTCGACTGGAAAACAAGAGTAGGCATACTACCTACAAGCCCACAATACATGCCACAAAACCCTAAGCCAGACTTCATCAACACTCACCCTAACACCCATACTTAAATGACCACACATATGGTAATTGAAAAAACGTGCCGGATTTGCTATATTATAAGGTTTGACTGGTATTCGTAAGTAACCCGCCTTAATATGCGTTGGGAGACACAGGCGATCAAACGTCGGGAACATGGTCGTTGTGTTCACCCGAATCCCACGGTTGCTGTTGTCTATGAATGTCTATAATCCGTTGGCTAGCCAGGTTTGACTGAAGCATGGTAAGTTAGTAGTCCATTAGTGTTGGAGGTTGGGCGGGATGAGACAGCCATCACACTGCGAGCAAAGGTCTTGAGAGCTTGGAAAGAATTATGTTGGGGATTTGATTTTTTTTCAATTTTGAGAGCCCATCTGAAGACAGCCTACTATGGCAAAGGTCGCCATACTCACAGCCCAGCCTAATTTTAAGCAAGATTAAAAAAACAAATAATATATACATAACAAATAACAAAAAAAGAGAGAAAAGAAAGCAAAAAGGCAACAAGGAGGAAGCACGCTCCTGCGTAGGGCGTAGAACCACCTCTCCCTGTCGCAGTAACATGCGACCAAAACAAAAAGTGAAATGGGGTGGAGGAGGTCAGTCTCGTCCACAAGAAGGAAGCATGCTGCGGCGACGGAGATAGGCAAGCCTCCCCTCGGGGCAGGAATATACAATCTACAAAAAAACAACAACATTCAAATAAAGGGGATGCCAGCCTTCCCCCAAAAGTCGTAAAATCCAAAAGTCAGTGTGCACGAACTGGTCTCGAGTACAAGGGACAAGTGGTAACGTGCGCAAAGATCACCCAGAGTGAGACATTCAACGAGAATATGCCAAACAGTCTTGGGGACAACGCAGTCGTCACAGTAGGGCTCAAGCAAGCGCTTCATCAAATTGCCGTGCATCCCGCGAGTGGGTCAAATTCGGAGACGACAGAAAGCAACCTGAAGCCGACGTGACATTGGGGGGTAGGTACATGAGAACAATCGCGGCGCAATGGCACGCAGTTTTATGTTCCCATCTACCGTCTCCCTTCTTCTTATCCAAGCAGCCCGGAGATCTGCCCCTATTCCTGTCATGTAGTCGGTGTGAGAAAGAGCAAAACGCTGGTCTGGTCACCCAGTCCTCGAGGACTATTTGGCGCCCTCACACAATGAGGCGCAGGCAAGCGCTCCATCAAATTGCGGTGCGTTTCCGAGCGTGTCCAATTCGGAGACGGGAAAATAGCAACTGTAAACCGTCGTGGCATTGTGGCGGGAAGTCGGTAGGTCCATGGGAACTGTCACGCTGCAATAGTACGTAATTTTAAGTTCTCCTCACACTACTCCCATTTTCTTTACCAAACATCCCGGAGAGCTCAAGGATTCCTCCCATGTAATCGGTGTGATGAAGAGCGAAACGCTGGTCTGGTCACTAATTCCTCGCGGACTCTTTGGCGCACTAATTACCGCAAAAGATCTTCTCGACAAAACCGTGGCGTCACGGATATCTTGAACCAGAAAATGCGGAGATTCTAATGCCGTGAGAGCACTCAGGGAAGTTTGTAAGTAGCTATAAATTACAATTCGCTTTCCAAACCTGGCACGTCGCATTATCTTCCGTACCAAGCGGTGTATTGCAACCAGCTCGGCTGTGAAGACAAACGCAGCACCTGGCAGAGCCAAACAAATTTCAAACAGACGGGACACGGTGTAGAAACCGATCCCCTCTTGGTACTTAGAGCCATTAATATACAATAGGAATGTTCCAGCGGGACACAAATTTTGCTGCAAAAGGGCCGAATGCAATACTCCCGGTAGTTTAGAACTTTTGCAGCAGAGGTGTGGTGACAAATAGTCAGAGGTGTTACCCTAAAGGGTGGCGTCCTGTGCAGAACCAGGAGCGCCAATGGCCCAAGATCTATACGGATTTTACGTAGGAATTTCCTTGCCCTAAACAAAAAGGGCTTAGGGAATGACTAGCGTCTTTTGGCGGCATAAACAACGTCGAGATCAGCTGCGGATGCAGTGAGAGCTATTAGCTACTGAGGGAGGTTCCGGTGTCGTTAGTACAGGTAAATAATGCACTATGCACGGCGCAGAGCGAGTGGCATCTCCCAAGCATCAAAAAATATGTTCTCTATAGGGCACGTGGGCATGGTAGCGGTCGCCAGTTAGGTAGATCAAGTCCACCTTCTGCAATACAAGCTCGGCTGCGGATGCATAAAACTCGCATTCTTAGTCGAGCCTCGAACGAACAAAGGAGGATAAAAAAGTAAGGCAGTAGCCCTATCAGCGCCCTTGGCACTGAAAGTCACGGCGTAAGAATATCCATGACACGGGTACAAGAGACCCTAAGGCTGCGAATATGAGCCTTCCAAGTGCGGCGTCGGTCAAATACAAGACCAAGGAAACGGTGCGAGTCCACCACTTCCAGGCGCATCGCATTTAGAAAAAAGTCTGAGTCAGGGTGGAGTCGTGGATGGCGGTCGAAATGCACCACCTGAGTCTTGGCCAAGGAAAACCGAAGCCTGTGCACCTCGGCATAGCGAGAGACGAAGTTCAATGCCTGTTGGAGTCAACGCGCCAGAGTTGGCATCTTGCCCGCGTCTAAAGATATTGAAAGGTCGTCCAAGTAGAGTGTAGCGAGAACATCTTCCGGCAGCACCGATGTAATGCTGTTAATGCTTAGGGTAAAGAGTGTGACACTGAAGACACTTCCAGGCGGGAAACCCTCTTTCTGCTCTATTGTGCCTGAGAGCCCCCCCCCCTTCCCCCACGCTACGTGGAATCGACGATCTCGCAAAAATTCAGATATAAATATTGGGAGGCGTCCCGTCACCCCCATATTGAAGAGAGTCTCCATGATACCGTATCGACATGCGGTATCATAGCCCTTATCCCGATCGTAAAATAACGTGGCATAGTGCTGTCTACGAAAGAAGGCCTCGTAGACTGCATTTTCAAGTCGAAGCAGAGCATCCGACATGGAGTGGATCTTGCGGAAGCTGCACTGTGCAGAAGACAAATGGCCTCCGCTGTCCAGAAAAAAGGCTCATCTAACATTTACCTATTTTTCCATCAACTTGCACACGCAGAAAATTGGAGAGATTGCGAAAAGCGAGCACAGTAGCGATTCGCCTGGAATCTGGTGGGAGACCTTCCACACAGATCCTGTTGAACAAATCACCCAGGTGTCGAAGCATAACGCAGAGGACATCGCTCGGACTATGGGCGGTGTCCACGCACGAAACATTGGAGAAATGAAACTCACTCAGAGTAAACCTGTCGTTGAAGGGTTCTCCGCCTCTGGAGCTAAAGTGTAGTCGGTGGCCTACCGCGAAATCATGACAGGCAGTAAATGCTAAGGAGCAGCATCCCGGATAGAGAATGCGGAGAAAACTCCCGTGGTTGTGTCCGAGATTAAGGTCCCATTCTCCTGGAGAACGGGAGGGAAGTCCTGTGAAAACTTGCCCAAATCCTTTTGTCCCGTCTCCACACCTCTTCTAAAGGGCTTTTTCCCGTTATGTGAAGACATGTATGCCCGCCATGAAGAGCGGCGAGCGTGCTTTGAAGAAATATACTGGAACCTAGCCTGGTTTTTTATAAGTATTTTACATTATTACACAACTCTTGTTTCGAATAGCAGAATACAAGTATGGCTTATAAAAGCAGTATAAACATAAACGGGTCGAAAGGTCACCACTAAATAAATATAAAAATGTCGGCAGCAATTCTCCTTGCCTTGGGTTCTCTGTTAAAATTTATATATATATATATATATATATATATATATATATATATATATATATATATATATATATATATATATATATATATATATATATATGTATGTATTTTAAAGCCCCAAAGAAATGAAAACTGGTAACACAACCCGGAAAAACGCTAAGGAAATTACTATTAATTGAACCATTAAAGTTTAAGAAGGAAAATGGGAGATATAGTATTAACATAAAAATAGGGGCAAACTATTTTAACCGTTAGAAGAAAATGAGTAAAGGAGTTGGATTCGAACCTGTGGAATTAAGGTTGAGGATGGTAACTCTGGCGATGAGAGTCGTGGTCATTTTAGCGAAGAGCACTTAATAACACAGGTTCGAATCCAACTCCTTTATTCATATTATATATATATATATATATATATATATATATATATATATATATATATATATATATATATATATATATATATATATATAAATATATATATATATATATATATATATATATATATATATATATATATATATATATATATATATATATATATATATATATATATATATCTTGAAAATTTTGTTGAAGACCATTGCGTATTTTGCCTTAATTAATTTTCTTTGGCAACTTTCTCTTCTTCTAACTATCACTTTTATTCCATCTTGTAGATGGTGGATTACTTGTCCGGTATTCATCTCTTGTTTAAATGAATGGGTTTGATAAGAACCACACTAAATTGCTAAGCTTTCGATCTTATTCGATCATTTTCG
Source organism: Ceratothoa steindachneri (assembly GCA_963969495.1). Taxonomy (NCBI): domain Eukaryota; kingdom Metazoa; phylum Arthropoda; class Malacostraca; order Isopoda; family Cymothoidae; genus Ceratothoa; species Ceratothoa steindachneri. The sequence continues at coordinate 258,536 of OZ018327.1, read as the reverse complement.
GAGCTTTTTGAAATGTTCTTGCCTCCTTTACCTATGTAATGGGTGGAGTGAGGATCTGGCAGAATGAAAGAAAACGATTTTTAAGGGCTATTTATTCTGCCTTGGTTAAACGTAACGTTAGAGGAAATGGGCCACTCCTGTGAGTGGAATTTTTAAAATAGTTTTAACGTGCGATTCGAGCTTGTCGCTTGACTGTTGATGACTAGCTTATCTTCGTTTATTAATATGGCTTCTAAGATGTTAAGCCACGCTTTAGTAACCTCTTTTCTATTAATAATGATGTTATCAACGAGCATATCTCTCGTCAGGTTAATATTATGGACACTCTCCATATGATTCTTAAGCTCTCCGCTTTGTAGATGCATAGTTAAACGTCTCGAAAGTGTAGTGGCGGTCATGCCAATATATTTGGAGTTTTTATAAAGCTTACAGTCTTTAAGGGGGTAGATGAGCTCGTAAACTATGTTGGTTGAGTTGAGATTCGAAGAGTTTAATCAGATCTTGTTTTTCATCAGATGATTGCTGGCTTTAGTTGTTTTATAATATATGATGAGTTAGATTTTATCCCTTTGATTTTTAGCCTTGATGTTACGGTTGATAATCTCCTTTATGTTTTTTTCATCTATTTTATAGGCCGTGGATATCTGGTTTCTGTAGTACACTTTGATGTTGTTGATTTCTCCATCATTACTTTCATTTTTATCCGCATTACAAACATGCGGATAAAACTGAAATTAATCATGGAGAAGTCAACAACATCAAAGTTTAGGATAAATAAACACATGGACACGGTAAATCTTCAGCTGGGCGAGTTATTTGTAAGTCTAGAAAGGGCATATAGTTATTGTCATCCTTTTCATGGGTGAATTTTATATTTTCAAACAGAAAAAAGCTATCGTGCCGTCTACGTATCTTCTGTATAAACTAAGACGGAAATATAGAGGCAACTTAATCCCTTCCTCCTCTAATGAAGACATGGACAAGTTTAATTGAGGGGTAGCAACATGAATACCAATAGAAAGCTTATATATTTGGTGGAATAATTTGTCAGTAAACATAAGTGATTGGCTTGAGAGGCAACTAGGAGTATTTGCGTAATTTTTGCTTGTTACACCCGCTAAAGATGGAGTTGGGGGAGGAGAAGGTACGAGAAAGAAGAGTATTCATGATTTTGAGAAACGAGAAAATGGTGTAGAGAGTAGAGGCAGGGCCATATTTAGGATGTGGGTGTCGCGGGGCCCATTTTGGTAGGGGGCCCATTGTTAACTGTTGGGCAATGGCGGATCCAAGATTGTTTAAGGAGGGCGGAGAAAAATAGGGGCCATATTGCATACACCACAGACTAGTGACCTAAATCCAAATATATAAATATGACACTTTTACTTAGGAAATACTGAACGGTGACTATTCTATTTATGTGAGTATAAACTTAATAAACTGCTACTGTTGTCCATTCACTCCTATAGGCACCACCACTTTGACATAAAAACACTGTTAAAACCCAGATATAATGTCTATGACACTACCTACCTCTCTTCAGGGTGTATAGAACCTGCCTCTCATAACATACGAGCGACATTATGTAAACAAAGTCTTACCACAAATCAAACACTTGAGCATATTATGTCTTAGTAACACCAAATTCCCTACAAACCCCTATCAGTTAATCTAAAATACCTTATAAACATCATTGTGAGGGAATACCCACGTGGAAGATCTTTAGCAGAAAGGAACTTCCATATGCAGCAGAAGGTCCGGCTAGGCCTAAAATGGTAAGCTTACCCCCCTCCCCACCTTCCACCAGTGTTAGCCTCGAATCGAGTCCCCCACGATTCACCTTTATGCGGGCTAAAATAGCTCTGCAAGAAGATTCGAGGCCCTTCGAGAGTAGAGCTGTTTCCCGCTAACCCCCAACTGCGGGGAGAGCCTCTCACATAACTAACGCTCGACTTCCCGAAAGAGACACAGAGTTGAGAAGTCTCACCCAGAACCCTGAATATTTCCCCAGGGTTCCAAGTCAACTGCTAGCAACAAAGCAAAGTGACAGCTGGACTATTTTGTGTATTTGGAATTAGCCCCAGCCAGGAGGTAATTCCACTGAACTCCTGTTGAACCCCTCACATTTCGGATAACCGAAATACTCTCCCCTGGACTGGAAGTTACCCCCAACCCCCTTGCTTTTGGAGAACCGTCATCACTCCAACCTCCCGCTTTGAAGGCCGAGCGGCCTCACCTCAAGTGCAGAAGACATCCGCAAGCCAACCCCTCTCCCACTTTTAGTAACCCAATTGAGTTAATCCCGCCCCCTCCTCCATTTGGATAGTCTCCTCCGGGAATAGATTAAGTTCTAACTTCATAACCTTATTTATAACTACATTTCCCCCTTTCAATTACTGATGTGATTTTGCCCGTTAATTCTCTGAGGTAATTTTACCCATCAATCCTCTCATTGTTTTTGTGTAAATGAAATTCTATTTTTATACATGTCTCTTTAAATATCCTTGAGCTTTGCCATTGTTCATAATTTACCTGACCTCGTTGCACTCTCTCGCTACTCAGCCCGTCTGAACTCATAGTTTTCCGTCCCTTTTGTCGGTTCGCTTTCAAGTTATTGGTCCCTCCCTGATAGATATAATATGGTATTGATATAATGTAATGTCAAACCACGACAATCATCAACATATATATAATACCATTTATTTTTGGTGGGAGGCCCCCTCTTAGTGGTTGGCCCAAGGCCTCGGCCCCTTGGGCCCACGCCTTAATCCGGCTCTGTGTAGAGAAAGGTTACGTCAAACTGGTCATGTATATGTTAGGCTGTAGTGCTTAAGTTCTTTTTTAAGGTTCAGAATATTTTTTCATAGTATTTTGGTCTTTAGCGAGAGGGCTCATAAAAGGTGTGGCAGAACGAAATTGGTGATTTTATAATTAGGGAAGTTATAGGTCGTTAATATAAGTTGCATAAGGACATTCGCTTTATGAATTTTAAGGAGACCGTAGAGTCGGCCATATGTCGACTCTAAAGCGTGGAGTTGTTTGTAGGTAAATTTCTCAAAAGGTGCGATATTTTTAGTGAAAGAAGCCTATAAAATTTCTCAACGAGTTGGCATGACAGTTTCAGCGGGTCCTCTTGGACGGGGCAAAGTTGAAAAAATCATTTACTAACTGCTGCATTTCTCATTTTTAGCTTTGTTTTGGAGGCAACTTCTCTTCTCAGAAGCCTTGGCCAAGAGAAAATGCTTCCAAATGGCATTTATTAGTCAACACTTCTATCGAACTATTTTGCGGGTCATCCTCAGGGCAAAGTGAGCGTAAAGGACAAAAAATACCCGCTATTTATATAAAAGTTCGCTTAACAATATCTATAGTTTTGACCAATTCGAGGAGAGCAAAATTTCAGCAATTTGCTTTGCTTGCAAGTGATAGTGTGTATGAGGAGGAGGGGGATTTAAAGTATGTATGTGGCAGATAGGAATAAAAGTACTGGTGAAAAGAGAAAAGGTAGAAGACTTGCAAAGGGATCCAAGGCTCCTGGTGATCAGATTTATCGCTGTTATTGGTTTTATTTTTTATTATTGGTGAACTGTTTCGGGGTTTTAATTTCGTCAAAGCCTCTATACAATCTTTAATTTTCCTTGGACGATATATGTTTGCATTTCTTACTCTTTTCTGATAATTGCTTTTTATTTATTAATTCTTAATTTCTTTATGTTTGTATTTGGTTTAAGTTTGTATGTTGTTATTTTTCAACTTTTTAACTGGCGAATGCATTTTTCAATATCTGGTTGGAGATGTCAATTCAAATGAGATCCATTTTTTTACCCTTAATTAAAGACTAATAATGAATTTGGCCGTGAGCTTTCGCTTTCCTTAAAGCGACTACAGAAGGATTCTTAGTTGTTTTCCCATTCAACTCGCTTGCTTTACAAAAAAGGTGGTTGAGTGACGATCGAGAGAATAAAATGTAAAAAGTTTATGTTCAAGATGAAAAGGAAGAGTCGAGTAGAATGTATAATCAGTAGTTAGAAAGATTTTAGTGGTGAAAAGAGAAGAAAAAGTAGAAGATCTCAAAGGGGTTCATGGCACCTGGCGATCAGGCCTATCGCTATCATTATTATAACATATTTGTATTGCAGTTTTAGTGTATTGTTATTCATTTTAAAATTATTCGAACACGCAATATACACTGTCGAGGAATATATATATATATATATATATATATATATATATATATATATATATATATATATATATATTTAATAAACATTAAATACTTTCCATAAATTCCTCATTTTGATTATCTGTTTGACTTTTAACTTAAATTGTTTTCCACGAATTGTATTTCCAGTACCTGAAGATGGGTGAAAAGTTTACCCGAAACGTTGTATCAAGAAAATTAAATGAATTTCCCTTTATACGTCGTTTCGTTCATCCTTCAAATTAAATTGAAGCTCCATAGGAGAAGTTCTAACCAATATATATATATATATATATATATATATATATATATATATATATTTATTAAGAGAGCAGATATATTAACTTATTGGTACCTACGTTTCGGGTAGGAACCTATGCTCAAGGATATGAGAATGGATTCCTAACTGAAACATCGGTACCAATGAGTTAATATATAATAATGAACTTCCTAAATTTTGCCTGCTTATTTATCATATATATATATATATATATATATATATATATATATATATATATATATATGGGAAATATAGGTAATGTAATTAATGGGCAATCGGGGAACGTTAATTTCTCATTAATCAGCTTTTAAATGGAATATTACAAATCAGTTATACAGAGGGAATATTTAAGTGTCTTGTCAGCGCGAGGAATGGAGAAGGCCAATGGACGTGTCCCAGGTCGAATATCCTGACGGTGACGAGAATGAAGGTGGGGGGGACCAGAAGAGGAAGACGAGTTCACCATCCTTCTTGAAGACGGACGATGGCACCTCTGCTCCAGAGAAGTACAACCTCCAAATCGAGACTTTGCAGCGGCTCGGCACGCAGTCTCACACGGGAAACTGGAGATCCTTGAGGAGGTTTTTTTTTTCAGATAAGACGAAAGGAATCTCGGCCAATCCTTCGGTGACGGAAACAAATCAAGGCTTGCTCTGAACAGAGTAAGGTTTCATAAAAGAGATGGGTCTGCCTGGTGAGATCCGATCTCGATGTTTAACTGAATACCGGGTAACTTGAAGAAATAGACACAACGATCTGAACCGAAGGCGACCGGCTCTCAATCTAACCAGAGACTCGAAAACACAGGGTATTTATATGACGGCCATTTATGAATCTCAATCACTGGAAGGCACAGACGTCTAGGAGAAGACTTCTGGTGCCTAGAGGGATTAGCGTTTGTCACCCGACCTTGGTCTTAATGGCCTCCAACGATGTGGGCAAGAGACTTGGCGAGCAGCCTCTAAGATACGGAAAGTAGCGATTTCACCGTGCATTAAAGCTTTTAGCGCGCAGAACTTAATAAACTGCACTTGCGAGGCAGCTGACGGATATTCCAATTCTTTCTTTTTTTCTCTGCTTCTTTGGACTCTCACGATACTACACCTGGAAGTAGATTTTTAGGACGGAGTGAGGGAAGAAATTTAAGGACCAAATTAAAGGGGATATTCCTCTTTGACTTCTATTTCCTTACATACACAAAATGAGGAAACATTTATAGGGAGAAATGGGGAAGAGTATAGGGGGTCCTACATTAGGGGACTCCCTGAAAGTTCTTCTGTTCAATGCGAGGTCAATCAGGAACAAGTTTCCTGAGCTCCGTGGCCTCGTAGCGACGGAAGAACCCGAAATGGTAGCCATAACAGAATCGTGGATAAAAACCTCAAACCGAGACTTTGAAGGCGAATTCAGGGTTCCTGGCTACCAACTCTTCCACAAAGATAGGGCAGACAGATAGGGTGGCGGTGTAATGTTGTATGTCAAGGATACAATCAAATCTACGAACTCCAACGTTATATCCGACCACGAGCTCCTAGGCGTTGACCTAGAGATCGGTCCTGTGAGATACAGGACCCTGCTGCTTTACAGACCCCCTTCCCAATCCGTTGAGAAGGACAGGGAACTGTACCAGCTGCTGGGTGAGCTGGTTCAAGGCAGAGTGTGCATCGTTATGGGCGATTTCAACAGCCAAGTTGACTGGGAAACCAGAGCAGCCTGTGGCGAGAGCGCGCTACTCTTGGAGTTCGCCGACAACGAGGACCTCACTCAATGGGTCAGAGAACCGACGAGAGGATACAAAATCCTCGACTTGGTCTTCACCTCTGAGGATGATATCGTTGAGGATCTCTCTGTAGGCGAAGAGCTCAGGGGCAGTGATCACTAGCTAGTTAAATTTAGCGTCAAAATCCCGAAGGTAAGGTCTGTTGCCAGTCAATCAAGGAAACTTGACTTGAGAAGAGCAGACTTTGCAAGCCTTCGTGCTGGACTGACTGACGTGAGGCTAGAAGTGTGCGATGCTGTTGAAGACTCGTGGAATAGTTTCAAAACCACATTCATGAGTCTTCAATCGCGTTTCATCCCTCTGAAATGCCCCTGTGTACCGGCAATTGAAGATCTCGGGGGACTTTGACGAATACCGGAGGCTAGCCAGGAGAGTTAAGTCCAGCATAAGGGGGCTAAGCGCTCTCAGGAACTCCGAGGGGCGAGACTCTGTAAAGAGAATCCCAAGGAGTTCTTTGGATATGTAAACAGCCGTAAACCAATCCGTCGAACGATTGGCCCTTTGAGGAATGAGAAGGGGACATTAAAGCATTCAGATGCAGAAAATGCTAACCTCCCCAACGACTACTTCTCTTCAGTGTTTACTGAAGAGTGTGGTCCCATCCCCCAGCCGACGGATTCCTACTCGGGAGAAAAGCTGGAGGATATGGACTTCACCGAAGGACAAATCAAAAAGAAGATCACTGACCTAATGACGAATAAGTCACCTGGCCGGGATGGGTTTCTACCTAAAGTGTTGAAAGAAGTGCGCGATCAAGTGCCACGACAACTAAGCGCAATCTTCAACATGTCAATCCGGACCAAATGCGTTCCTAGAGACTGGCGTGAGGCGGAGTTGACTCCTATCTTCAAGAAAGGAGACCGTAACCAACCGTCGAACTACCGACCTATCAGTCTGACTTTGATAGTCGGTAAACTCATGGAAAGCATCATGGTGGACAAAGTGACGTCGTATTTAGAGTCAAACCTGCTACTGAGGAGTTCCCAGCACGGCTTCCGAAGACAACGGTCATGCCTGACGAACCTAGTTGGATTCTTCCACTTCGTTTTCATTGAGCACGATCAGGACAAGGCGGTGGATGTGGTCTACCTAGACTTTCAGAAAGCCTTTGATAAGGTACCACACCGCCGCCTTCTCCGGAAAGTGCGAGCACTTGGCATAGACGGAAAGGTAGCCAGCTGGATCGAGAACTAGCTAAGTGGCAGACGGCAAAGGGTGGTGGTGAATGGACAGTCTTCTGAGTGGGTGCCCGTTACTAGCGGGGTGCCTCAAGGTTCTATCCTAGGCCACTACTATTCATCATCTACGTCAACGACATGGACAGTGAAATGTTTGCCAAGATTTCCAAATTTGCCGACGATACCAAGCTTGGTATGAACGTTGCAAAGGATAGAAATACTGGCGCCTGCAGGAAGATCTTGGGAAGATTGGGAGTGCCTTTTAACGTGAACAAATGCAAAGTGATGCATATCGGCCACACAAACCCCCAATCTCAGTATATCCTTAAGGGCACTGCTATTGAATCCACCGACACTGAGAAGGACTTGGGTGTAACAATCACTAGTGACCTCAAGTTCTCGAAGCAGTGCATTAAGGCGGAGAAAAAGGTCCAAAGAATGCTAGTCTATATTAAACGCCAGTTTGGTTATCGGAACCAGGAGATTGTACTGTGCCTGTACAACTCACTTGTCCGACCGCACCTGGAGTGCCATACAAGCCAGGGCAACAAAGCTGATTTCTCTATCCGACATAAAAGTTATGAGGATAGACTAAGGGAATTAGATCTGTTCTCGTTGGAAACCCATAGATTGCGTGGTCAGCTCATCGAAGTCTTCAAAATACTTCGAGGGTTCGACAATGTTGACTACCGGGGTATTTTCACACTGAGTGAGAACAGAACGCGCAATCACGGCTTCAAACTTGAACTGAAGCGTTACAACCGCAATCTGTGTGGAAATTTTTTTACCTACAGTATCGGCGGTAAGTGGAACGCACTTCCAGTGGAAGTTGTCAACAGTGAATCTGTTGACCAGTTCAAGTCAAGAATAGACAAAGTCTTGAAAAGTGGCCGTTTAGGGACGCATAACAATTGAGCAGCCATGTGACCGCTCGATTGCTAGTCCAAATGTACCCTCTTTGAATGGACTGTAAGGTCTCCTAGGGTACTTTCTTTCATTGTAACTCATTGTAACCATTAGAAGAAATGATGAAAAAGTTTCCAAGTCTTGACATTTAATTGCTATTAATTGACATAAATAATAAACATAAAATGATGTATATTGTTCCTTCTTTTGTTGTGTTGTAATTAGAACTTGTTTTATGATTGCATACGTATGATTAGTGCTTCTTCTTTAAGTTATTTTTATATTAACCTTATTATGTACTTGATTAAATTTATTTATTTATTCTATTATACTTATTATTGCTATTACATATTGCATTATTTCTAACCTTTTACTTATTATGTTTCATTTTTATGTTTAAATTTATCTCACCCCACTATAATTTACGAATTCTTTATTTTTCACTGATATTTGAGCTGACATTTATCCTTTTTACATCGTTAATTATGTATTGAATTTATTTACTATTACGCCTACGTTGACCGATTTTATTAGATTTGAACGAAACTAATCAATACAACATGATATTTGTTTTTCGAGACTAATATGTATGTTTTCTGTCGTAGTTTCTTTTTGCAATGATCCTTGTTGTATCAAGAGTAGTAGGGCCATTTGTTTTTGTCATTGATAATTCTTGCGATGGCTTTGAGGGAGTTCATCTTGGGGAAATATTTGTTCATAGGCAATGCGAAGATGGTTGTATGATTCTTTGTCCCGTCGCGTGAAATGCCTTTCCACAGTATAATCGTGGCTTTGGCCATCGGTAGAAGGGTAATTTCGCTTGAACCTGAGGATGCACCCCTGGCGTTACTTTTTGTGTTACCGAACAATGTACCACTTTCTTACTTTTTGTACGTTGGGTTTAAATTTTTATCTTTTATTTTCTTTTTCCACTTTGGTAGAGGCATCGAACATTTTGCTTTTACCCGAGAGCTTAGAGTTTCATCTTCCATGTATTCTTCTGATTTAAGTCTCTATCTACAGGGTTGTCTCCATGTGTGCTGGACAGGAGGAATACCCATAGTGTCCTCCGGCGAGTTTCGTAAAAGGAAAGTAATACCGAATATGAGGGCACACATTGACGATGGTAAGTCGATCTGTCGTGGTCCAAGTCAGGTCTGAGCCGTTAAATACGCGCCAATGTGTGAATCGAGTGTCTGTATGGAATGTAAAGGGTATGTGTGATGTGAGGAAGAAGGAAGCGGTTGTCAATGTTTTTAAAACAAGAAGATTGCAGATGCTCGCTTTATGTGAGACAAACATGAAAGGGAATGAAGAGTTTTTTGTGTGATGAAGGGAAAAGATGCGAACTTTTTTTTTAAAACAGCACTTGAGAGGACTGCCTGTTAGCCCAATAGTCACCGTAATCACATTATAGCCTAATAAAAGGCTAGATTTAAAAGCAATAAACAAAAATTGAAAAACAAAACAAACACACAGTCAGAGAAAAAAAGAATAAGCAAAAAGCAAAGAGAAGAAGGAAGCACGCTCTGGCGCGGGGGAAGGCGGGCCTGCATAAACATGAGACCTACAACAGAGTTGAATAAAATGGAGGAGGCCAGCCTCTTCCAAAAAATGAGATAGCCCACAAATCTGTGTACAAAAACCGATCCCGAGTACAACAAGGTCACGAACGCGAAGATCACTCAGACGGGAACATTCAACAAGAATGTGCCAAACAGTCTGGAGGGCAACTCAATTAGGTGAGGCCGAGCGCTTCATCAAATGGCGGGGCGTCCCGGAAGTGTGCTTATTTCGAACACGATAGATGCAAAGAGGTGCAGATCAGAGTAGTAGTATAAAGAGAATGTGAGAGTGACTATGAGAGGAATATTGTGATCGTTGGGTATAAATATACGAACTCGAGAATTACGTGGGTGAAATTAAGATTTTCAAGGGTAAAACAGTGCGAGGTTATAGTGAATAAACATTGTAATGATAAAAGAGAAGGTGAGAAAGAGATTCTCGGATGGTTTAGGGCGAGAGGCGAATGGAATTTGGAAATGGTATCGGTTCATGGCTGTATGAGATATGAATGGAGAATGACATAGGAGATTGGCTGGTAGGGTTCTGTGATAAATGAAACATGTGGTGTACTTGGTGCACACAATATATGTTCATGCTGTGGTGAACATAATATGTATACACACAAACTCATGAAGTTGTAATGTGTACACTCAGCCAAAGAAAATAAATTTATGTGTGTAAAACGAAACAAAAACAAACTAAAATGAAACATTGTAACATGCAACAGAATATTTTAGAACCATTCCCATTTTGATTTCCCGAGGAAACAAAAGTTGCGGTGAAGAGGTAAACTGGGAATGAAACTAATTATTCTGTGGCTACGGTTTGGAAAAATAAACATCAAGATAAAAGAAAAGGGAACCTTAAAATGGGTTAGCTCGAACGTAACGACATTCAGTGAGCATCAAATTACAACGACAATATTATATTTTTATTTTTGTTAAGGAAGACGAAACAAAGCGTTTGACCAAATTTTACCGTTTCAGTAAATTTTCTCACGAGAGAAAAGGTTTTCACAAGTATTGTATATGTATATATATATCTGTATGTTTGTAAATGTGTCCAAGTATAAAAGGAGCAAATCGAGAAGGAGAGAGAATCATTCGAGAGAAATCATTCGAGAGAGGGCATTCGAGAGATTCGAGGAGCAGTTACACATATCGCTCGCGGGTCATATCAACTGATCTTACATCAAGACGAGTCTTATTCATTCATCGTACCAAAGCACGAACATTACGGGAGTTGTACTCAAGCATCATCAAAGATAAGCTTGCTCCTAAGGACACTCGGTGAGCATCAAATTACAACTACAGTATTACATTTTTTATTTTTGTTAAGGAAGACGAAACAAAGCGTTTGACCAAATTTCACGGCCATATGATTTCCCAATATTATTGTTCACTTCCTTTATTATTTTTTCAAACATTTATTTATATTTAGATATAAGATTCCCATAATATTTATTAAGAAAATTTTCATTTCTAATCGTTTTCGCCACATAAATTCACATAAGTAGGAATCGAGCATCTCACGGTGGGTACCGTCGTGTTCCAATATGTTTCACCTTTTTGGAGTAAATTCAAGAGGACTACTCCTGGGGGGTTTAGCACTGCGGGGAAACCCTCTACAATGATCGTGAGCTTCAATCAATTGGAGGGCTTTCTAAGGGGCACAGTCCCCCAGTATATAATCATAATTTCCTATAGAATAATGTTCTAAACTAGTGCGCATTAAATTTTGTTTTTTTAATACCTCCTTTCATTTCTCCAAAAAATAAATGTTATATTCGTATTCAGCACTCAAAACTGCATCATTGGTAAAAATTTGATACAAAACATCCGCCTGCCGCCAAACGGAAAAGATCCAAATTTGATCTATACTTTACCACATTAGTTCACATATTTTGCCTTATTTTAGAAAATGTGGAAATGAGTGAAGTCATACTTACACCTAAAGCCTCCTCCAAAAAGTGAGTCATACTCAATTTTAAATTGAATCGATGCAGGAAACGTTCTATAAAATGGAATAGTCCAGAGGCCTCACCCACGGAATATTCTCCTTTGTGTTCGGTGAGAGACGAATTGCCTAATTCGATTTGAACCTCTTAGCCCAATTAGTGTGCTCTTTTGAGCCGTTTACATGCAGCACTCGGAAAAAAGGACAGCATTGATCCTTGGAAGAAGAGTGCTCTTTTATCAGGAACAGGCGCAACCTCATATCACCCAACCTATTCCCATCAGATTCCCATCTGTAAAGGAAAGAGAGTACCCTAGGAGACCTAAAGGAGTTTAACAAATCATCTGAAGAGAATAAAGATGCCAACAACAGAAGACGTCGAAACACATTTAAAGAAATTTTAAAAATCCAAGTCGAACGATTTTCTTTCACAAACATGGTCTTGCAAAGTTAAAAAAAACATGTAGACAAGTGTTAAAACATGGTGGACATTGTATTACCTGTTAAATAAATAAATAACTCTTATTGGAATATAAATAACTTAAAAAACTCGTTTGATTTCTATTCAATAAATAATAATAATGATAGTGAATCAGCGCAATTAGTTATATATACGATGACCTCATATTTAAAATTGGAATTAATTATATTTCTAAATATTATTAAGTGCCTCTCTCTGAGTTACTGGTTTTTTAGTTCTTTAAAGTGACAATTTTCATGAATGAGGGAGTCGTCATGGAGCTCTCCAAATAGGTTGGTCAAAAATTGTGAACATGAATTGTAACAAAAAAGTTCATGATTAACCAAAAGTAATAAAGTTAACTGCAATATACTCAGTGTGGAAAGTATAACAATGAGTAGCTCTTTGGTTGGCGTGGATGAAGAGGATGTTCCAGCTGCGCCCGATGCATTGTTATGGCGGAAACTCATTGTTATAATAATGATTTTATTCTTTAGAGAAGAGCAAGTTCTTTGACGTCACATTTCCAACGACAATTATAAAGTTGCATACATTTTTGTCCGAGAAATTGAATAGGATTCAAATCTTACTGTTGACGCATGCACTCTACATAACTGCTAACATGAATAAAGAAAGGAAAACAATCAAAACAATTATATTATTGAAGTGTGAAAAAAATGAAGTAATTTCATACTATTTTGTCAGCTTTTAAATCAATCCACTGATATAATTAAGAAATTTTAATATAAATAAAGCTGAGGAACGTAACTTAAGAATATCCTAGAAGTGACGAATCAGGGTAAAATGAAGGGGCAGGCAGAGGCTAGTGCCTTTAAGCAGAGGAGTCAAAAGGAAAATATTACTTGCGCCAACAATGTGAGTAGACAAACTCGAGAGCATTGTGCTGGATTGTGGAGATTAACTTTGAGCATCTTTTTGGAAGTTATTAAATAATTTCACTGTACAGATTTGAATGGTAGTCCATCCCAGAGAATATCATGCACTAGACCAGTTTATCCATATATTGTAGCTGGAAATACGAAGAGATTAAGGTTGGATCTAAATTTGTAGAATATTTTTACAGGTATTTACAAGTTAGTTTTTTGTGTAAAAAAAGGTCAGGTAGTGGAAGGATTTAAACCATCTGAAATAATGGATCTGAGTTTACAAGAAAATAATCATTTGCAGGTACTCGAATAATTCTCTTTCATAACAAAATGATAGCGTAGAACTGGCATGCAAGTACCCCAGATTGCAAGTCCTTAAGAGCGAAGAGAGTGGGTGAGCGCAAATTTTAGGGTCCTGAAGGTATTATTTGGTATTTTGCATCTGATTTTGTGCAAGACACTTTAATTTGTGCAGGATTTTTATGACACTAAAGGTTAGTTGTTGTTTATGTATAACTATGTATTTTTACTTCGTTGACTTGGTTAAGCGGGTTGCTACTAACTGGCAATCAGTTACGACAGAGGTACAAAAGATTATTTGAAAGGATGAGTGAAAGTAGAGTGAAAGGCGTTGTTTCAGGGGTGCTTCCAAGATTGGATGTGAGGATGGAATGGTTGTCTCGTGCAATTGGTTTGATTGTGTATGTGAAAGGCCGGTGTGAGGAGTCTGGAATATGTTTGTAGAATTATAGAAGGACTTTTGGGGGAATAACGCATTGTATGCATTGGATGGACTCCATCTAAGTTATGCTGGCATTGATGGTTTGTGGCAGGAGTTAGATAGTGTCATTAGGTCTCTACTGGCAGGAAACTAGCTATTGATAGTGGTCAGGAAAATAAAGGAGCGCAGGGTAGGCCAGGGAAATGAAAAAGATGTAGAGAAGATAGAGCAGAAGTTGTACAGGATAAAAGAGGTCCTTTTGGGATAGGAATGCTTAGTTGTCTTTATACCAATGTTCGTAGTCTTACAAATAAGAAGGATGAGTTATTTAGTTATATTATTGATGAAGATATAAATTTAATGTGTGTAATAGAAGCATGGGTTAATGAAAATTAATTTAATGACAATGTGAGTGAATTTAAACTACAGGGTTATGATATGTACATTAGTTAAGGAAAAGAAAGGTTAAGACTGGTCATGAGTTGATTATTTATATCAGAAATATCCTTGCTTTAAATATAAATAATTATATAAAGCAAGGAGAAGTTGAGTCACTGTGGATAGATATTAGGGTCAGTAAAAATAGGACGAAACACTTGGGAGCCTTTAACAGACCACCTGGACAGACATTGTATTGATGAGTTAATGATCAGGGAAATAAGTAAAGGATGTAAAGTAAATACAGTTAATCTAGGTGACTTTAATTTAAATTCTGTTGATTGCGAAAATATTATAGGAAGAGATAGAGTAAGTTGTAAGCTATAGAATGCTTTAAGGATAATTTTTTTACTCTATTTGTTAATAATCCAACAAGGGGTGCCAATATATTAGATCTGTTTTTTCAAATGATGATCACTTAGTTCAGGAATTGACTGTCGGGGAAGCATTGGGAAATAGTGATCATCAGATGGTTTGTTTTAGCTTGGGAACAGCAAAATGTAGAATATCAACAAACTCCACGCAAACTCCAAATTTTTATTGGGGTGATTACGATAAATTAGACAACTTGCTAAATCGATCAGGTGGGATATAGTATTCGGTGGAAAGAATATTTATGATATGTGGGAGACTTTTAAGACTATATTAAACATAGTCCAGGAGCAGTTTATCCCAATGAAGGTTATTAGGAAAAAATGTAGGGAGCCTTTGTGGTGGAACCAGGAGATAACTAGGGAAATTACTGAGAAGAAAAGAGCATACCTGAGATTTACCGAGAGAAAGTACTTTTGACCATTTAAATCATTGTAGGCTGACCAGAAATGAGCTAAATAAGATTATTAAGAGTAAAATGGCACAATAAATTAATGTAGCTCAAAGTAATAAAAATCCAAGAAAATTATATAGCTAATATACAATCAATAACAAATCTAACAGTGATAAAGTAGGGCCTATTAGATATGAAGTGGTTTCGAAAGAATCTGATCAGGAAATAGTTGAGTTATATAATAATCATTTTTGTTCAGTATTTACAGAAGAGAATCTAAATAGATTAATTAATGATAATTCTAGGTTAAGGGAAGTAGTGTTGAATACCATTAATGTGAACAGGGAAATATAATTAAAAGGCTTATATTGGAGTTAAATACTAGTAAGACATCTGGCCTAGACAATATTTATTCTTGGTTACTCAAAGAAGGTGTAGATAGTATTACAGTAGCTGTTTGTGAGAAGATATATAGTAGATCGCCAGAGTTTGCAGAATTACGTATTGATGGAAAATTAGCGAATGAAGCGCCCATTTTTAAGAAGGGAACTAAGGAAGACACAATTAATTCTAGACCGGTTAGCTTAACTTCTATAGTTTGTAAAATTCTTGAGAAGACAGTTAGAAGGGACTTTCTGAACTAGTTAGAGAGTGGTAGGTTAGTAAATGATGCTCAGCACGGGTTTAGAAGAGGTAGATCGTGTTTAACAAAATTAAGGATTTTATAGATTATGTAACTAAATAATTAGATAAGGAAGATAATATAGATGTAATTTACATAGGTTTTAGCAAAGAGTTTGATACGTTTCCACATAGGAGACTAATTCCCAAATTAAGAATGAATGAGATATGTGGTTTTGAAATGGATACTGAATGGCTGAAAACAAGAAACAGAAAGTTGTAGAGAACGGGATGAGGTCACACTATGAATAGTGTATATAAATGATCTTGGTGAGGCTGTGAATCTCAAAGTGTCAACTTTTGCTGATGACACTAAATTGGCAGCTGTAGTCAAAGAAGTTGAGGGTATCTTTATAGTACATAATGACTTAAATAAGTTATTTGCTTGAGCTCACAAGTTTCAAATGAATTTTAACCTAAATAAATTCAAAGTTATTAACATGAGAAGGGGTAAATGGGGATTTAGAAATAAAATGGATGAGCATTGGCTGAATTTACTTGAGGATGAGAAGGACTAAGGTAGTAGACAGGTCACTGAAGTTTTAAAAGAAGTGTAATGAGCAAAAAAATAGAGTAAATAGGGTGTTAGGATACATTAAGAGGAATGTTAGCTACATACTATCACATACTCCTCATATGTCAAGCCACATTTAGAGTACTGTATACATGCATGGTCACCACATTTTACACATAATATCAACCTGCTAGAATCGTTAAAAAGTAGGGCAACAAAAATAATCCCTTACCTGAAGTACCTTGAATAAGAAGATAGACTGAGGGTACTAAATATGCTCCCATTTGAAAAAAATATTGAGCTTTTTAAAATCTTTTCTGGGATGGATAAGTTGGATTTTAGCAAGTTATTTGAGTTAGAAGGACTAGGGTTCACCACTTAAAAATTAAAAACCAGAGGTGCAGGTTGGATGTTAGAAAATATATTTTCCCCTACAGAGTGGTAGATTACTGGAATAGTTTGCCACCTGAAGCAGTAGACAGTCCAAACTTGAATGTTTCAAACGCACATTGATAATTATATGCGGAGGGAGGGTTTATTCCTTTTTGGTGGAGGGCGTTATCTCGGACTCATTACTGGGGATGCACTTTTTTATTTTTGTATATTATGAGTGATTTTTATTTTGACGAACCTTGATGGTGATTTTTTTGTTTTCGACGCAATCCTATGGATGGTTTGAATTGTATATTGTAGATGCATGATCTGACAGAATCCTATGGATGGTTTTAATTGGATATTTTATATGAATGACCTGACCATATCCTGTGGATGCATTTTGTGGGTGGGTTTTAACATATGAATGACCTTTGATAGGCCCTTGTGGCTTTGGCCATCCGTGAAATCATGTTATGTTATGTTTACAACAATATTAATGGCCTTCTTATGGTTTACCCTTAATAAAAATACCGATGTATCAGAGAGGTGGTATGAGCTATTTAATTCTTCACTTGAAATTCACGTAACATATATTTTGCAGGTCAATTGATGATGTTCTGTCACCAAGTGCGTATCCAAAGGTAAGGGCTATGTGACTAGCCACCTCCCTCCCCCCTCCAAATATCAGAAGGGTTTATGTTTATATTGCTTTTTTAAGTCCTACGTGTATTCTGCTATTCAAAAAAAGAGTTGTGAAATAATGTAAAATATTTATAAAAACAGTATTTCTAATCGTTGCCTTCGAATGTACTTTATATGACAGGTAAATCTCAAAGATAATTATTAAATTCAGTATTATACCTTAACTAAAGACCAAAAGCTACAATAAAGCTCAATTCATAATTTTTTGATGTCATGGCCCAGGTGCAACACGAGTTGTCAAAACACAGGTGGGATAAATCATCGTCCTTACCAAACTCATTCCAGCAGAAACCGGATAGGTTAACTACGAGTTTTTCACTCTCTGAATATCATTGCATTCATATCAAGAAATTTGCAATGAAAAGATAAAAAATATATAAAAATAAGTGTTGGTTCTTTCCTTCCCTCCTTCCCTCTATATACTCATTTTGTTCATTCTTTAATCTTCTTTTCGTCGTTAAACTACAAAAGCGAGCAATTCTGCTGCTGACAAAGCTTTGTCATATTGGGATCGCGTTCGATGAGTGACAAATTCCTCCGATTTTCAAGTCTCGCTCAATATTTCGTCGAGGGTTTCCATGAATTTTTATCATTTTTGAGGTTGAGTAACCAATTTGAGACCTCGATTATTTTCTCACAAGAAACTCTAGGTAGCCTAAAATCCTTTCAACAGTACCACTTCTTTCTTTCTGCAATTCTATTTGAAACTCTCAAAAGTCTCATCTCTCTGCACGTGTCCTTTTGGTGGAACGCCATTTTTACAGCGATCCGAACAAAAGGCGATTAAAATAGTGTATTTCACCAAATATATGTCTATTATCTGAAATATTTGCGGCTACAACCCATCCCGCAGGGTAAACCAGACGAGTTTAGGCTAGAGGGCAATTACAGGGCTTTGAATGATCTTAACTTCACGTGAGTTACCCTTTAATTTACTTATATCATTTAACCTCTTATATATATGTCGTGGTATCGTAAGTGTATACCTTAGCAGCTACGAAGACAATTACACTTACTTTGCAGGCGGCTGAGAGATGACTGGCTGTACTAAGCTAATGAGGTGGGACAGTGAGTCCTCCTTGGGTTCGGGAAGTTTAAAGCGATTAAATCTATGCGAGTGCGTATTCGTTGGCCGGGGGGAGTTCTTTAAATGCCAAGTTTCATTCAAAGTTATTACATGATTAAATCCCCAAATAAAGCAATATAACAAAAACAAGATAAATATGGAAACATGTACATATGGATAAATTGAGAATTAATTTCGGGCTCAAAAGGGAATAATGCCTCAATGACTAAAGAGACAATCACTGGATAAATGCTTAACTGGTTCAGAAAGGAAAACAATGATAATAGGGGATAATCTTCGTGATGGAATATAAAGGTGGAATTGCCTTTACTTTGTAGACTTGACTCTTGATGAAGGGGGAGTGAAGCCAAAGCTTAAATTCCTCAGGTTGAGATAATATTACTGGCAGGGCAAAGTAATCTCAACGGTGGGATTGGATTACTTCGGGCACGAGTGAGGTAATCTTGAATACTGGGCGAATTACTCTTGAAAGGTGAGTCGAGATATTCTCGAACTAGGAGCGAGATGCTCTTGGATGCGGAAATAAGTAATCTCGAACGAGGGGCGAAGTAACCTTGAAAACGGGACGAGACGAGTGGGTCTCACAATTCTCTGAGGAAATGCCACTTCACGAATTTGCCTAATGACTATGGGTCCAGATTCACGGCAATTAGTCTATGCGACGAAACTTTCTAACTCTAAGGTTCAACTCGAGACGAGGAGATTTATATTCATGGACAACAAGCGGTACTCTCTCTCAGGTAACGGAAAACCTCCAAATAAATACTCTGTTGGCTTGCTCTCTAGAAGGCCTTCAAGGCATAGCAATCCCAAGGAAATCTAGTGGCACCATTCCTCGTCTACCAGGCGACATAAGGTCTTGGAAAGACGTTCGTTCAGGCGGCAATCCTCGCCTCAAGGCATGAGGGGGTTAGCTGGAGCCTCGTGTCTGCGGAAGATGAGTATGTCCACGGGGCATGGGGTTCTTGGTGAAAGCGTCTCAGCGGGGGATCGGTCGGTGTGAGCAAACAGTGGACAGTGGCTGGCTGTTGCCACGTGAGAATTTCTTTTCTGCCTCACTTTTTGAAATCCTGGTTAAGGCCACGTGGCCTCTACCCGACGAGGGATGGGGGGATCAAGGTGGAACTTCAAGGTCATCCTCTCACAATCTATGCTAGTTTTATCTTGTCTCATCTCAATCTGGTTGGTGCTTTCAACCAGTTCTCTAGTCATCTGGAAGAGATTCTTTCAATTGCTATCACCACCTCCTTTGGTCATTCGAAATACTCCAAATCTCTTCAGCATTCATAACAGTTGTTGGACTTTAACGCCTTTCAAGAATCAGGTTATGAGCAGTTTTCCTTTTTATTTTGTCTCTCCGTTATTTAGAAACGACTTTTTCTTGTCTCGATTCTCTACTTTCTTCGAAATCATGCTTCTCCTGATGGAATTTGCCTGTTTACTGACAAAGTTGTAGACATTTGTGATGTTCCTAAAAACCGTTTCGCTCAATATATTTTATTTGGGTGTGGGTTGCTTAACTTCTACTAATTATTGCACAAAAGAGGCTATTACTTCTGTTGCATCGGACTTCTTCCAATATTGTAGGCGCGAAAGACCAGTAGAAAGTTTATGATGCCTTGTCACCTTTCATCTTCTTCTCTACTGTATATGTATATAGGCTTACCTAATAAAAATTCTAGGTTATTGTCTCGTAAACTGTTTGGAATTTTGCTTACTCTCCATCACTTCCGATATTATCTTAAAAGACCTAAATTTGAGACATCCTCTAACCATAAGAATTTGATTGATGGTTTCTCCACTCTTACTTCACCCTCTTCGCTCTTGCAGTTAAGACCTGTCATTTGGATTTCAGAAATCTACTTACAAGTAATATTATAGACCTCCCGATGGTGCTAGCGATTGTCATTCTGAACTCCACTCAAATTTCATTATCAGATTGGGGATCTTATTCATGTATCAAAAAGGTCGGCTTGATCATTTGATTTTAACAAACCAGCCTAGAATGTAGTTGATTGTCCATGCCATCGCTGTCTTTTGTCTTTCACCTACGAGAGGTGTAGCACCATGATGTTTCGGTACCCTCGCCGTTACGTGAAGCAAGGCATGATTCAGCCGATAATCAAGTGTGTCCTCTTAGAGATCACCCAAGACTTCGCGTAGGTCCAGCTTGACATAAGTTTTAAGGCAAGAAAATAGAAGTTAATCTTTGCTTAATAATCTCGCCTCCACAAAGAGCACGCTGCGTTCTGAATGAGAAGGAACTATAGCCATTGCAGCCTGTAGTGTGTCATCCTACCTGAGACAATTTATCATTTTCCTAATCAGTCAGGATGGTATATTCCTTTAGTGAAATTGTCTGGGTCCGGGCTTATTGGCTGAAACTGCGGATGCTTGTTTCCTCTCGTTTCTCAGTAGTTGTGTGACTTTATTAGTGAAGTTGACATGCATATCTATTTCCACTCTTCTTCCAAAGTAATAGTGTAATTATCCCTCTCCTCCCTCTGGATACTAAGACTGTAACTAAAGCCGTTTGGTGTGCTATTTTTGTGTGCCACAGAGTATGGATGGACAAAGTATCGAAGAACAAAGCAACGAAGGACAAAGTATCCAATAGGCAAAGTATCGAATGGACAAAGTATCGAATGGAAAGAGTATGGAATGGATGAAGTATCGAATGGAAAAATTATCGAAGGGACAATATATAGAACGGAAGACAGGTGGAGGGTGCGTTTTGAACAATATTTTCTTCGAAAGTACAGTAACCGAACGCACATTTCAAAGCGCGTTTAGGGTAAGTACTTTTCGAACAGATGGGGGTGCGTTTATTAGGTGAGTCTTAGTAATTATGGTCAACCCTGGAGCCTTTTGTTTTAAACTCTTCAGTGCAGTTTTGTATTCTTCATATGCGAATGGCCTACCCTCATCCCGATCACGGTGCGTGCGGTCAACCAGAATATGAGGTATGAGTTCTTTACCCAGCTCTCTTAACCTTGTATCAACTTCATCTTCATAGTCCCCATCAAATTCTGCGTTTTCTTCTTCGCTGATACTAAATCTTTGTTCCCAATAGTTTCTGAAGTGACGCTCCACGGCCTCATCTCTGTTGATTTCAACTCCGTTGATCATTATATTTATTCTTTCCCTTGGAGGGGTTCCTATTAATCTGTTAATTTAACCCCCGAATTTTTTCGGATCTCTTTCAGTATCTAGGTTACCAATTATGTTGCCCCATGTCTCCTTGGATTTCTCCATGATGAGAAATTTGATTGTTTCTCTCAGTTCTCGTAGATCTTGATAGCGTTGGTCTGTGTTACCGTACAGGTTTATCTCATTGATAAGGTGATCTAATTGGTCCATTCTTTCGGTAATTTCTTTATGTCACCTTAAAGCCGGGAGAATTTCAAATCCGGTCCATGGGATAGCATGACAGTCGGCCCCCTTAAATTTCTTCATTATATTGTTAAGATGATGGTCTATCTCCTCAATTGAGGCGCCTTCCAGTCTATTTACCTGTATGGTGCTCAAGTGATCTTTATAGGCTTCCTAATCAGCCTTGTTCAGGCATTTCCGTTTGGGTATTTGGCAGTGGTGGGCAGTCCGTCAGTATCGATGACGGAAGGTCCGTCAGTCCGTCACTGACGGACTCCCGTTTCGCTGGCCGACTGACTACTAACAGAATAAGTGCCGAAGGAAGCGATTTTCGGCCGTCATCCGAACCGTCACTAACCTGAAAAGCAAAGACGAGCTTAGGCAAATAATATTTCCGTCAGTCATCAGTGAAACGGGAGTTCATCAGTGACGAACTGACGGACCTTCCGTCATCGGTACTGACGGACTGCCCGCCACTGGACTATTTGGAGCTGTATTGGTGAGATTGACAACGTAGTTACCATGCTGATATGGTCTGATGGTATATAAGGACCCGGCACTGTCACTTGGTTGAGAGCAAACTTGGTGTTAGTCAATACAACATAAGGTGTTGTAGAAGATCTTTCTGTTAAGAATGTGGCGAAATCTGGACCTACTCTTTGTACTATGTTCCTCCTAATTAGAAGGCTCAGTGTGTTTCCCACTCCATTTAAAGACGTAGTATATCCTGCCTCTCTGCAGCGGGCATTAAGGTCTCCAATTAAAATTGATGAGGCGTTTCTACGGAATAGGCGGATGGTATTAGGAACTGGCAAATACGTGCATCTAGGTGGTTGATAACCGACTGCCACAAAAAAGTCATCATAGGTCATCTTGCTCTTCACAGCCAGGTAAGACTCTTCCAAACCTTGAATTTCTTGGAATTTTATTCCTTTCTTGACTGCAATTACTACGCCATCAAATCACTCATTAGAATGGTTTGCCATCAGCACCCATAATTGTATATTTTAATATACTCTGTTAGCAATTCGACACCATGCTCGGAAATGAGGATGATGTCTGGGTCCAGGTTCCTTATAATCTCGTTGTATATTCTTTTTTTATTTGTCCATCCGTTGACATTGAGAGAAATGATTTTCAATTTTCTGATGTATCTAATTTGGCTGTCCATGATTTTTAGTTCTTATGTGGTTGTTTAGGTTTATTCCCATATTCTCGTGCTGGGGAGCTTTTCCTTCCGTTTCTCATTTTTTTGAAAATTTCGTGTGCGAGATTAAAGCAGGGTTCCTCGGTTATCACGATTATTCCTTATTTCAGAGCCGCTAACAGGTTATCTTAATTTATGTCTGCTTCATAGTCATATTTATACTTCCCTTTCATGAGTCCTGAGATGATGTCAGCTGATTTCGAGATTTTAGGTAATGGTGCAGATGGCGAGCCGTATATCCTCATGCCTATTTGATCAGTTGATTTGCAGGTTTTTGAAGCTACAGCGTTGTCCATTGGGACGGTCTCATCTTTATTTTCAATTTGCGTTGAAGCAGTGGCAATTCCTTCTCCATTAGTGGAGCGTGATTCCGTCTGGGTAACACAGGTCTATTGAAGCGGGGGTCTCTAGATGAGGAGCGAGATCTTGGGGTAGCGTCTTTCATTGTTTTGAGTTGGGCCTGGAACAACTCCCTTGAAGGAGGATTGTCCGGAAACCACATCGGCTTGAGCCCGTTGTGAATCAACATTTTGTTCAATTCGGTAGCGGAACTTGCTGGTTTGATTATATTTGCAAAGTGCGCGTAAAGGATGCACATTACTAAATCAGGTCTCATTTCCGGATCTATGTTCAAGAGCATCTTATTCTGTTTATCCGTTTTAACTGCTTGTACGTACGTTGCAGTAGCCTTATTATTTCTGTCCTCTATAGCCTGCTTTTTCTTGTCTGCCACTATGGGCTTCTTTAGCGGAGAGGCCATGGATAAGGCACAGTGTTGGTTTCCACAATTTATACATTTTTTCTCAAGGCTCTTACACTCTTTCCATGTATGATCTTTACTACCGGCGCATTTAGAACATACTTCACCCTCGAATGGGCACTCCTTTTTAGGGTGTTTCTCTAGGGCACAACACGAGAAGCACACTTGGACCACAACGAACACCTTAAGCCCTATGCAGGATGCAGAGACTTTGGAATTTAACATCACAAATCCATTTTCGCAAGCTTAGTTCGCCATCTCGGTTATTTGGAATGTCACTTTAAAAACGTGACTATACTCCTCTCAATCGCGGTTCTTAAATTTGTACACTTCTTTGATTTTGGCCCAAACTTGCTTGGACTCAATTTCATATTACATTTCCCGAATAGAAATCAAACCGACGTAAGAGTCTATGCGTCGACAGACGATCGATCGCTAAGCAGCAACTTGAGGGGGCACCTTAGAAGCGAAGCCGATCTTCTTGAATTCCTCTTTCAACTTCGTACTCAGGATCTTGTAAATATCTTAGGACGTGTCGCATATGGCTAGGTAACCATATGTCTGTTCATTAACTCGGCAAAATGAAAATTCCAAGTTTTGAAAAGGTGAGTTCAAACACCTTTTCCCTTTCGGCTTCTGACATCGCTTAATCACCCTGAGGGGAATGCGCATTTTGCCATAGGGGTCGTCCATGACGGCCCCAAGGCGGTGGTTTCTTGCTGGGTGTTGACCTAATACTATTCACTGAGTTCTTCTTTATCTGCTCTACCTATAATCGTGTCTAACAGGGTCCACGTACCTGTCCTGACCACTCCACCTTTAGACTGGGGCCCCCACCTTCGCGCCCCCTGTAGGGCTTCCTTCGGGGGTTCGGACACGTCAGAAGACAGGCGGTTACTACAGACCTTAGATAGCAGAAAAGTTATCTTAACTCGTGATGTGCTGCTGTGGTAAGAAAAAGATCAAATTCATCCACCGGTGGTCCGAGCGAGGATCTCAAGAGTGCCTTCTCTCGCGCGCGAGCGCACGTGTGTAGCACATGTATCCGTGGGCTAGGTTGTGGGAATTTGGAGCAGAATAAACTTCTTCACCCACAATCCGTAGTGGAAAATACGCTGGCAGCAGTAGACAATTCCCTTGCATTTTTCTTCCTTTTCCTATGCAGGGGCAGGTATCCAAAGATGAAAGCAGTCTGATCAAAGAAAACGATTTTTAAGGGATATTTATTCCGCCTAGGTTAAACATAACGTTAGAGGAAATGGGCCAGTCCGGTGAATGTAATTTTAAAATAATTTTAATGTGCGATTCCAGCTTGTCGCTTGACTGTTGATGGCCGGCTTATCTTCGTTTATTAATATGGCTTCTAAAATGTTCAGCCTAGCTTTATTAACCTCTTTTATTTTAATCAAGGTGTTATCAATAAGCATATCTCTCGTTAGGTTAATATTATGAGCACTTTCCATATGATTTTTAGGCCCTCCGCTTTGTAGATGCATAGTTAAACTCTCGAAAGTGTAATAGTTGTCATGTAAATATATTTTGAGTTTTCATAAAGCTTACAGTCTTTATCGGGGCAAATGAACTCGTATACTATGTTGGTTAACATGAGATTCGAGAAATTTAGGAAAGTCTTGTTTTTCATCAGAAGATTGCTGCCTTTAGTTGTTTTATAATAAATAATGAGTTGAATTTTATCCATTTGATTTTTAACCTTAATGTTACGGGTAATATTCTACTTGATGTTTTTTTCATCTATTTTATAGGCCGTGGACATCTGGTTTCTGTAATACACTGTGATGTTGTTGACTTCTCCCTGATTACTTTCAGTTTTATCCATATCTTTGCAATGATTATTTAAAAATGATTGGAGTAGTTTGTCAATCATGCTGTTTGAGAAACCGTTATTCACGAGTGTTAGTTTTAGTCGTGCTATCTCTTGGTGGAAACGTTCCAACGTAGAGCAGCATTTATATGCTCGGCGGATGTATGAGCCGATTACACTTATTTTGTTCCTTTGAGGTCAATCATTATCCTTATTGAGGCATCTTCCCAAGTCTGTACTTTTTCTATATACTTTTTTATATAGCTATCATTGATGTTTTGTACCTCAACGTCCAAGAAAGAGAGTTTATTGCCCGTGCTCAATTCATAAGTGAATTTTAACACGGAGTTCTCCTCAAATAGCTGCTTGATGTTTATCAGATGTTCTTCGTTTTGGACGTTAATGTAAATGTCGTCTACGTATCGGCAATATGTGTGTAGCTTATTTTCCATGATGTCCAATAATCTCTCTTTAAGTTGACCCATATAATAGTTTGCGAAAGTCGGCCCTAAGGGTGACACCATAGCCACTCCATCCACTTGCGTGTTTAAATTACCGTCCGGTGTCCTGAACCGCGCCTCTGATGTGCATGAACGTAACATGCGTGGGTCAAGTTTTGGAGGAGACATTATAAAAAAAAGTGTACTACCACCCTACAATGTGTTTTTCCAAATCTTGACCCAAACATCTTAAGGAGCATGTTACGTTCATGCACATCAGAGGCGCCGTTCAGGACACCGTACGGTAATCTATACATTTTGTTTTGTCTACTTTACCTTTTGATAGTCAGAATTCATCATTTCTGGCCGTGGCAAAGGAGGAAAAAAACTGAAGACGCCCTCTCCAGACATACTTTTCGGGAAGAAAAGGAGACAGTTATCCGGAAGAGCAATAACGAATAAACAGGAGGACCGCTACGCAAATGGGGCTATAGGACCCCCGTCATGGGTGTCAAACGGATCCCCCTCTGTACCATCAGTAGGGCAACAAAACCAAGTTGGCTAACACTAGTGGAAACAATCTTTGGCGCGCTCAATGTAGCCCTCATAAGACTAATTGAGATGCTCAACGGCTGGGCAGCATTATGTTGGACTCCCGAGGACGTCGAGAAGATCCTGTCCGATGAAGTTAAAAAGCCCCTTCGAAAGATTGGACTTGAAGTTTCCATCCCCCACAAAATTATGGTTCGTCGAACAGTAATCCTCAGAAATCTCGACCCCTTATTCACGGACAACAGCTGTGAAGACATCAAGGCCGAGCTTTATAGGCACCATAAATGGCGAAAATTGCCAAGGTGGAGAAGTTTGGCAAAAACTTAGACAAAATTATCTTCGCAAGCACTGAGATGGCGCAAAGAACTATGAAGAAGGGACTCCTGGGGTTCTACCTCCGAGTAGCCCCTGAGCAGATATAAGCGGAGGAGTATATCCAAATAGAAAGCTGCTTCAGATGCCTAGCCCTAGAAAAACACCAAGGGCAACAGCGACCAAGGGCACATGCTCTGTCTGTTCCAGACCAGGTCACGGATAGAAGGAGTGTGCCTTAGAAAAACCACGCTGTGCAAACTGCGGAGGGGACCACAGGGCCTTGGTCATGAGGTGTCCCGTCCGCAAAGAGGCAATCTGGGCAAAACGAGAAAAGTCGAAAAAAGAAAAGGAGGCAAAGGCAAAGATATACGCGAAGGCAGCAGCCGCTACAAAAACCACGGTCGCCGAAACAACGTCACCAAAGCTGGTGATGCTAAGTGAGTGTAAAGAAATACTGACGATGTTCATTGTTGCTCACCTGGTGAACCTAGCCCACCACGGCACCTTTTCGAATGCATTAAACCGTCTCCTACAAAAGAACGGGGTTGAGACGCAGGAAATATTAAATATTCAGTTTGTCGACGACGAAAAACAAAAAGACTCGAACAAAGAAGATGAAGATCCCAAAAAACAACAAAAACACACAGAGAAAGAAGCAACCACGGAGGAAAAAGAAACGGAAAAGAACGGAAACTCCAAAAAGAGCCCCAAGAAAAAACGACAAAGAAAAAAGAAGAACACGGAAGTGAGACTAGAAACAGAGAAGGAAGAGAGTAAAGAAGTGGAAAAAAGCTCAGAAGAAGATGAAGACGAAATCCTAGGCTATCCTGGAATACCCTTCAGGGAGAAAAGGGATATCCTACTGCAGGGTTTCTTCTTCGACGCCTAGGACGTGAATCTCAAAGTCTTCAGCGCATCTGTGTGCAGACCTATAAAGTGAAACGTAGAAAAACTGCTCGAAGGCATCTACCGTGGCGACTACAAGTGGACCTGCGAAGGACCTTGTTCGCCGAAGGAAATAGGAGGACTACTGATGGAGCGCGCAATGTTCATCCAGGACTAATGCATTCACACCGTCAATATGTCCACCTACAAAAAGTTAAAAAGTGGCCAAAAACCATCGCAAATTGAGTGATAAACTATAGTACGAAAAAGTGTAGAATAATGTATAAATAATGAAAATAAAGTGATATCTGCGAAAAATATATAATAATGGAAAATGAATAACGATAATAAGTGAATAAATAGCGATAATAAAGTGACTATAATAACGAAAAATAAATAAATAAAGTAGAATAAATAACGATAGTAAAGTAATTATAATAACTAAAAGTGAATAAATAAAGTATAATAAATAGCAATAATAAAGTAACTATAATAATGAAAAGTGAGTAAATAAAGTAGAAAAGCAAATAAATATGGATAATAAAGTGACTAAAATAAATTATTAATAAATAATCTAATGTGAGAGAATTAAATAATATTAACAAAAAGTGAATAAATAATGACTCTAAAGTGATTAAAATATGTTTTTATAAATAACCAGACATGACTAAAATAAATAACAACGAATCAAAGAATAACTCAAATTGGAATTATATAGATACTGCGGTGATTGAATGCGACTAAAAATAGTATATAGTTTTATTAAAAGTTTACAATGTTAATAATAATGTGAACAACCTATTCTAAAAATTTAATAATAGGATTTTATACAAAAACGAACCCTACTAATGTGTATTATCAAAGTTAAAACAACTAACGTTTAGATTATAAATATATGATCCCCGGATTCTAGAATACCATGACCTCCTAACTGCATCGCAGTGTGGCTTCCGTAAGAAGCAGAGTACGACAGATCTTCATGTCCGCATAGAGGGTACTGTCCGTGAGGCTTTTTATTGTGGCTGCCATGCGATGGTTGTCTTTTTTGATATCGAGAAGGCCAATGATACCACATGGCACCGTGGAGGAGTCCTCCACCAGTTGTATGAGTGGGGATTGAGGGATTATTTACCTCTTTTTTTAGCTACTCGCAATTTTCAGGTTGACCTGTAGGTACAGGAGGAGGGTGTTCTCAAGGGCAGTGTATAGTAACTTTATTCGCTATTGAAATATACAGCCTGGTATATTCTGACCATTGGGGTATCTGAAATCTTATTTGTAGATGAGATCGCTCTTAATTGCTCCGCTTCACTCCTGGCATTCGCAGCTTCCAGTTGGCGGTTGATACCATTCACCGTCGGGGCCTTCATAACACTAGTCAACAATGATTATCCTACTTGAGTATTAGCTTGTGATTTATACTAAATCGAGTATGCTAATTCCGAATCTGTAATCAGAATTGTTCTAGCATGTAGGGTTCCTGAGTTACACACATACTCTTTAGTTACACATATGGACAATGTTGCATCGGCTACCGCAGTGAGAGGATGTGTTTTGTTTGTTTAGTTCTTGCGTTATACTCCTGCTTTATCATGTTGTCAAATTTAGCCATTATAGTATTGGTGTTGAAACACTATTTACATACAGTGATTAATTGCATTTTTCTTTCAGATTTGTCTCTAAATTAATTTGTAAATGAAATAAGATTGTATAAAAGTATATAACAGGATATATACAAACTAAGTTCAAAACATGAATCGGCGAGGATGTATAAATAGCCCAGACAACTTTTATTATATCTGTGGAAGATATACTCCAAGCAAACAGCAGAAAAATTTAGCTAAAAGAGTGAAAACTGCATCCAATTATAATTTTGGTTGTAGAGTTGGTGACTAAGACAAACACTTGGCACCACACAAACCTTGTACTGTGTGTTATACGGGGCTTACACACTAGTAAAATGGCAAACGGAAGGGTATGCCTTTTTCTCTACCAATGGTGTGGTGTAAGCCAACAAATCATACTTTTGATTGCTACTTTTGTATGACAAATATTGCGGAATCTTAAATAAGGACAAGTCAAAAATTGTATATCTAAATTGTAAGTCAGCTATAAAACCAGTCCCCCATAATATGAAGTTGCCAATCCAAGTTCCTCCATCAGCTAGTGCAGTTAAAGATGATGATTCATTGCCTGAAGAGGAGGAAAACAATGACGAAATGTATGAGGATGATTCTAAGGAAAAGAAGATCCAGTTGATAAATCAAGAAAGATGAATGATTTGGTGAGAGATTTATCATTGTCAAAGGAGAACGCAGAACTGTTGGGCTCCACACTACAGCAATGGAATCTTCTAGAAGACGGTGCAAAAATATTTTCTTTCCGTAAACGCCATGAGGCCTTAGCTGCCTTCTATAAAGAAAAAGATGGTGCTTGTTTCTCTATTGATATTAATGGCCTCACAAATCAGCTAGGAAACGAGCATTTACCTGATGAATGGAGACTATTCATCGATGCAAGCACTGCTAGACTCAAAGGTGTGTTGCTACACAATGGTAACAAAATCCTTCAATTCCTGTCGCACTTATTGTTGGGATGATAGAGACATATGACTAAATGATATTCGCATCACAAGTGGAATACCTGTGGTGATCTAAAGGTAATTTCTTTAATTCTTGAACCGCAGCTAGGATATACAAAGAATATGTGCTTTTTATGCCTATGGAACAGCCGTGAATCATTACATTGTCAAAAAGTGGCCCGAAAGAGAAGAACATAGTTGGCCGATACAATATGAAGCACATGCCATGGGAAAACCACAGAAGTTCTACCTTCCACCATTTCATATCAAACTTGGCCTCGTCATGAATTTTGTCAAAGCAATGGCCCATGATTCTGATGGAATCCAATATTTCAGAGAGAAATTTGGTGCAAGGAAAACCGCTGTTAAACTTAAAGCTGGCATTTTTTTAGGGCCGGAGATCAGAGAATTGATACGTGTCAGGGAGTTCAGAAATAAACTAACTCCCCTTGAGTTGGCAGCATTGGCTTCATTTGTCTATTTAGTGAAGAACTTCCTTGGTAATCATAGGACTGAAAACTATCAAGAACTAGAGGACAACATGCTAAAAGCCTATCAACGAATGGGGTGTCAGATGTCTCTTAAGATGCATTTCTTGCATTCGCATCTAGATTTCTTTCCATCTAATATGGGTGATATAGGGGACGAACATGGGGAAAGGTTCCACCGAGATATCGCAATGATGGAAAGCAGGTATCAAGGACGCTTCAACGAAAACATGATGGGTGACTACTGCTGGTTCCTGAAATGGGAGGATCCTATATCCACATACAAGCAAGAGAGCAAGAGTCATATTTTTGAAGAAATTTCTAGTTAGGTGAGTACTACTTCTTTTATATGTAATACATATCTTGTCTGGGTCTGCAAATGGACGTACATAATGCCAAATATGGTGCCCCGATTCCAAACCTTTGCCCATAAACGTCTTATTCTTCTCAAACTCGTACTTATTATATCATTATATAGCCTAGTTGCATAACTCAGAGCAAATTTGAGCACAGATTTGGAGTCAGCGCATCAAAATTAGCTAGTTACAACAACATTTACTCAAGTAGCAGAGACAGAGTTAAAATTTGTTGGGTAGTGTATAATGGGTTCTGTTTCTCCCCCTCAAAGACGAAAGCGATGCAATTCGACTTAGAAAATGAGACACCAAATTGAATCCCATATTGTTCCTGCAAAGTAAGCCCGTGGAATTTGTGTTAGAGATATGGTTCCTGTGGATGATGCTAGATCCCAAACACATTTGCTGTCTCCATTTTTGTGAGCGGCGACGCAGATCTCTCTGGAATTGAATTATTTGCCAACAATTACAATCATATGGTTTGGCGAGAATCGAACACCCTCTACAAGCCGGAGAACACCATACCAACAGTGAAGTTTGGTGAAAGCAGCATCATGATTTAGGGTTGCTTTTCATTGGCCGACACAGAAGATCTTCACATCATAAAAGGAACGATGAATTCCCATAAATACTGCGAAATTTTAGAAACCATCTTTGCGACTCCGCCAGAAAATTCGGCATGGGAAGACGTTGGGTCTTTCAACACGATAACGACTCTAACACACATCACGGCAAACATCTGAGTGGTTCAACAGGCACAGTGTTACTGTCCTTGAGTGGCTTAGCCAGTCTTCCGACTTAAATCCAATAGAACATATTTGGAAAGAGTTGAAGATTAAAGTCGGTGAGAGGCAGCCTTCAAATTTTGGAGAGCTAGATGATATCTGTATCGAAGAATGGTGGAAAATCCTAACTAAGTTAAGCAAGAATCTAGTTGCGTCATACAGGAGGCGTTTAGAAACTGTTTTGGCCAGAGAAGG
Organism: Ceratothoa steindachneri; assembly: GCA_963969495.1. Classification (NCBI taxonomy): domain Eukaryota; kingdom Metazoa; phylum Arthropoda; class Malacostraca; order Isopoda; family Cymothoidae; genus Ceratothoa; species Ceratothoa steindachneri. Next base: position 226,283 of record OZ018327.1, on the reverse strand, counting down.
ACAGGCTAGTAAATACCAAGGATAGGTTTCATGTGTCGTTACGAATACTTATTTACAGTACTTTTGCAAAGTTATTGTTCCTATTTGAAAGTTTAGTGCTAGTTCATTGAGTTTATGGTATTCTCCGTTACAAATTAGTGTAGACTTTATTTGATCAAAGTTTCGTGGCTTTCTGATATTCCTATTTGTAGAATATTCCCCAGTCCGTTACAGCGTGGGTAAAGAATTGAATTTTCCTGTCCACTGGGAGTGTTGGCGGACGTTCACCTATGTTGCCATATCAGATCTTTCTAGTTGTTTTCAGGAATGGTTTGTCTAAAAGGCGAGTGGATAGATGAAGTTTATCTCTTCCCCGATCTCCCCCATCCGTAGCCATCATCTTTATCAAGGATTGTGGGATGGATGGGTGCGTCGCGAGGAAAGTGTCAAATTGACCGTTCAGGACAGCGGTTGTGGTCAGTGATACTGGAACTCACTGGATGTGGACGAAAATGCGTAAGGTTATTTATGCCGCAGGGAGATCTCGTTGTATTTATTCCATGTCGCATTGTTGGTTCTTGATTGGTTAGGATAAAAAAGCCCCGGTCCCCAAGCGAAGGCATTGATTGCCCACTGTGTTGATAAATGCAATGTGTCTCAGATATTTTTAGCACGGTCATCCGGGGATAACCTTTTTAATCGCATACGTGGCCGTAATTAAAGTTTCAAACTAGTGCTAGGCTACTCTAAAATTCCGAAACCAAACCAAGCAAATAAAAAAAACTATAAAAAAAACAAACCTAACGACAAAAATAAAACAAGAAGCAAAAAATAGAGCAAGAAGAAGGAAGCGTGTTATGGCGTCAAGGAGAGGCCGACCACATGCAGCCTACATACAGGAGAGTAAAATAAAATAGAAGTGGTCAGCAACATGCAAACCAACATACAGTAGAGTCAAATAAAATATAAGTGGCCAACCTCCTCAAAAAATTCATATAGTCTACAATTTCCTGTGCACGAACCCATCCTTGAGTATAAAGGACAAGCGGTAGCAACCTGCTCCTCTCGGTTTTGTATAAGTAATATAAAAAAATAATAAATATTAATAATGCTAAGTAATATAAACTAAACTAAATAATAATAATAAGTAATATAAAATGAACTAAGTAATAATAAAAAGTAATATAAAATAAACTAAATAATAATAATATAAAATAAAACCTAATAATGATAATAGTGAAACTGTTTATGTTGGTATATTTATAAGTCGCATTGATGGCCTGCTGAAGATGGCAGGACACTTCTAGGTGACTTGTCGCGGAAATCCAGATCGTGAAATCATTTTCATACATACCTCATTCAATTGGTGGTGGGATTTGTAACAGTAGGTCGTTGATGGCTATGATGAATAAGGTGGTACTTCGGACGCTTCCATCTTGTACCTCCTCGTGTTGGACATGCTACTGAGAATTGGCCTCGCGAAGGTTCATATTAAAGTGTATTTCGGTGAGGAAGTTCTGGAAGAAAAATGCCAAGTTGCCTCTGATCCCAATCTGATGTGCGTGGTTAAGGATGAGTCTTCTCCATACCGTATCTTAAGCCTAAGAGAGATCAAAGAAGATGGTTGACAAGATTCCACCTACGGCGACCACCGTCCGATATAGTGCCTTGATAATGCTAGGAGTTGAAGGGTTGAACGATGTTTCCTGTAGCCATATGTGTTTGTTAACTTTCAGGAACCAATTCAGTCTAATGTTTACCATGTTCTATAATTACTTGCTGAAACATAGTGTTAGAGCTATTTGTCTGTAACTATTGGTGTCGGAAGGGGCCTTTCCAGGTTTGAGGAAAGGGAGTACTGTAGCTTAGCTCCATTGCTGAGGAAAAGTGCCTTCAATTCATATGTTGTTATATATGTTGAGAAGGAAATGAAGGGCAGTTGGTTGGAGTTATTTTAATATGCAGTGTGATAGGTCTTCACCTCATGGCGCACTGCCGGGACTGTTCCGATTGATGATTCTATTTCTGCTGTGGAGAAGGGGGAGGTTGTATGGGAGGGTGAGATTGATGGAGAAGTTTAGGTTGGATTGATATATGTAACCTTTGAGGGCTAAGACAGAGAACTTGGTGATGTATTGGATCTAATATTTTGATTATGGGTCTTGTGGCTGCTCCGTAGAGGTGGTTTCCATAATTTAATATGGACAAGATGAGAGCTTCATGTAGATAGAAGAGTGTGTACCTGTCTCCTTATCAGAGATGATGCGAAAGTTTGGTTATTATACAGCGCTTTTTAAGGTCTAATGTGTGTTCTTTTCAAGTAAATCTCTGATCTAGTATCAGTCCTAAATATTATTTTGGAATGTGATGGGCTGTTTTTAAGAGTCAAAGCGATCTGAGGTATACGTCTTTACCTTGTGAAAGTAACCGCTATTGCTTTCTCAGTTGAGATTGTGAAACTGTGCCATGATGTATATCTTTCAATACAGCCAATTGCTTCCTGTAGGCAATTTGATACTTCTGTAGGATTGGTGCCCGAAAACAAAATTGCCTGGTCAATAAAAAGAGAACACACTTAAGAAAAGGTGGTACTTCTAAGAGCAGGTAGTTTGTAACTACTCGTATAATAAACAGTGCCACGCTATACATACTTTCGTGGGACGCCTTCGTGTTGAATGTACTGCCTGGAGAGGGATCCTCGGGATAAACACCCCAATGAGTTTCTATGGGGAAACTCAGGTATATTTTGGAAAATGTGTTAGTTTGTTGTGTATGAGTAGGTGTGTTTGAGATGCAAAATTTAGGAAACAGGTATACAGACATTCACTAATAAGCTCTGAGCAATCAAGCCAAACAGCTTGGTGTTTAAGGGTGCATTTAAGTTGGGAGGAGTGTATGGGATATTTTGGCGAACCTAAATTGGTTGAGTATTTGTTTATGAAATGGTTGTGATTACTGGATTTCAGATAAGGATTTGGATTTGAGTGCATAGTCTCACTGAGACAAATGAACGCTGGATCTTGCTCATGGATAATGACTTGGAGTGATTCGAAATTGGTTCGGAAGCTACGAATATTCCATTGCAGGATTCGATGTTGTTGCTTATTGCTTCTGTTTGTCTATCTATAAGACAGATTGTACTTAATACTGTTGGGTTCGGTATGATGGGATTTTCTTTTTGTGAAGGTAGTTTTTTCCGATAGGATATCTTTAGGTTTTATCTGAGGGCACATGTAATGTTCGTTTTGTGTTTGTTAGACGGGTTTCTCGCTGAATGGAAAAATACCTGTCTTTGTTGGCTTTGGTGGAGAATTGGGTCGAGCCATTCGCTGTGGTTAGGTTCCAGGAAGGCTGGTATCTTCTTTATTTTTTGCAATCATATTTTTCAATGGAGTGCTTGACTCTGACTGCGCTGTCTAGTTATCTATAGGATCAAAGCGGTGAGTATCTAGTGCCATAGGTTTCAAGGCTTTGGACTTTATGAGTCGGGATGCAGATACAAGGAGCTCACTATGGTACATTAGTCTCTATACTAGAGGGACTATTCCTCCGGCATAGGCAGTTCTGTTTTGGAGTATTTGTCGATTGGAGATTCAGTAGTTTGGGCATGATGAGGTCTTACTTTTGGGCTTTCTAAGCGACGTGGGCTGATTTCCCTGTGTTTGAGGATTAGTTTAGAGTTCGATTAATCTGATGATGATTTTGAGGAGTCAATTCGGCGGTTAGGGTTTTGGGAGCGGGAGCAACTTTGGCATAGCTATCTGTATTCAACCTTCTTCCCTTTATTGGAATGTAATCTAATGCCGAAACGGACCATCCTAATGCGCACTTCTCAATAGAAAATGAAATATTGATACGTCTCTTAAAAGTGTGGTAGTTATTTCGAAATTTAATGTATATTCCTGCACCCTGCATTGTTCGCTGCTACACCGATTTTCGGTACACTTAAAACATAGTAGTGGGGTACTTTCAAAATATTTGGCTGTATCTTCTAATAAAAGGCAGGATCTAAATTGAAGTGGAGAAGGCATTTCTTCTTAGATGGGTATTATTGTTCCTGTGGATCTGATTGTATGTGGGATGGTTTGCTGTTTAAAAGTAATTTTTAACAATTTTTCAGAGTTGAAGGGGTGGCTGATTTTTTTTCTTGAGGATGGAAACCGACCTACTTCATGACCGTCATCTTCGAATAGCCTTTGTATATGTATGCCTTTGCGTTTTGGGGTTCTGGCAAAAATCTGCTGAATAAGACCAGGCCTATTCTTGTGTTGAAACAATTTTTGTCTGTAGTTTTTATTTAAGGCGGCGAGGGCCAGTAGTTGCTTAGATATTTTCTTATTTATTTTTAACGGTAGCCACCTTTCGTTTGGGATTAAAAATTTAGGCCGAGACTCTCGGGCAACGAACGACCTGTAGTTGCTTACGGAGCTCGATTTCACAGAAGCGTTCGGTTGTTGGTGTTTTGATTGTGCCATGACCAGCAAGCCGATCCGAATTACTTTTTGAAGTCTTTTATTTTTATTTGTTCAATATCTTTTGTTGGTTTCATTGTTATTTTTGCTTGATTTGGTGGGGCGATAAATTAAAATTATCCATGACCGTAAGAAAAAGATTCGCTAGCCATGTCCGTGACGGCTAACGCTAACCCCGGCCACTATCACTGGGTGGAATGGGATACGCATTTTCTGCCACTCCTTGGGAAAACCGAGACCAAATTCTACACAAGTTGTAGTAGGCAGTTGGGGGTGACGGATCCGCCTTAGGGACTGTCTTAGGGTAGGTTAGGGTCACCACGATTAACACCGTGTCATAGGAGTAAATCGTGGGCAGGTCCTTTGGTTTTACGGCTCGTGATCGAAGGAGTACATGGGAAATAGAAAAAGAGGAGTAAAATAAGTGGATGGAAGGATGGAGGTGGTATGAAAAAGAGTTAGTACAGAAGTCGGAGCTAGGGTTAGCGGCAGATGAGAGTAAGGCTAAGCTGCAGGCATGAAGGGTGCTAAATCCCTTCAGCAGGGCCAGCAGAAAGCATATTGTCGTGCCCCTTACTGGTAAACTTCTCGATTGGTGAAAAGAAATAAGTCATTTCCTGAAATGTGGGCCACCGCGACCGTTCTAAGCATCACTGTTGCGATTTTTGAACCGTCATAGGCACAGAAAGTGGTAGTTGAATGGGGAAGTAGTTACTACCATGAGGCTTATAGACCATATCCCACCCCAAATCACTGTGTGTATCCGGATACCATAGGGACAGCAATACCAAACACATTTAGCGATTCTCTGACTCTATTGCGTAAACTCATTTATTTTAGGATACCTACATCCGAGTCGTCGCGTCCACCAGCATTCGGTGGGGGTGTAGGAAGCACTTGTCGGGCTAGGACCAAATCTTTAGCCTAGCGAAAGAAGAGACGATCCGCAGCATTATTGGCCAGGATTTTCTTCTTCAAGGGATACACGAACATTGCTTTGAGGGTGCATGGTGTGTTTCTCCGCACTTGGCACAGTTGCTTATAAACTATAAGATATATCGTGTATTGCCTTATAGCAATTTACACAGATATCGGGAAAACCCAATTTTGCGAGTCTACATGAGCGATTTGTCTGGCTGTAGCGATGTTAATGGTAGCACCTCCTCGGCAGTAGTACGAATGCCTTTACGTGGTAGCGATACCTGCCTGCAAGCACATGTCATGGAGCCTGTCACGATCGAACGTGACGAAGAGTGTAGGGATAGGTCTCGAGACTCTTCTATTTTTTTCATATCACACGGTTGACCTTGACTGCTCCGTTATCAACCAGCCCTAAAGTGATTTTTTCTAAGGAAGAAATCACTCCTTTCACGAAATTCACGGTAGAGTGCGGCATCGCACTCTTTCATCACAAAACACTTCCAATTACATGCCATTATTCTCTTAAATACCAATTCAAGTATGCGTGGTGGTGGTGGTCGTGACCCCGTCCCCGGACCGACAGTGGGCCGGGGACCCTCACAATTATTCTAGGCACCAAAGCAGCTCCCCGGACCATCACAGAAGCAGACCCGCCGCCTCCCGGGGTCTCTCCCAGAGATCCACCGGGCCCAGGTTTGTGTGCATCTGTGGTCAGTTGAAGAGATGTGTGGTGTTGTGTATCTGTGTTAGGCATTTGGTGCTGTATGGGTGTTGGGAGATACTTTGTGCATGTATGATGTCAGGAGTGGTGATTTGTTTGTTCGTATATTTGCTAGTGTTCTTCTGATCTGCTTTCTGAGTGTTTGTTCTGAGTTGTGTAAAGTTGGAGGTGGTGCACTTAATATTTTTTTGTGGGTTCTATGTGTCAATTATTGTTGTGTAATCTGAGATTGGATTATTTTCATGTTTTGCTTGATTGTGTCATCTGTGGTTGTGTTAGGGTCTGTGTCTAAGTTAGTGGTTTAGTTGTTGTTGTTATCGAAAATGGTTGTTTTTTGTGTCGGTGTTTGGGAAGTTGTCTGGTGATTGGCGGAGGAGATGATTTGGATGTTTTTCTGCCTGACTTGAGATGAATGTAGTTTTAGGCGATTTTTGATTGGTAAGATGTTCGTCTCGTCGTGTAGATGTTGGGTGTTTGTGTCAAGAGTGCATCCTGTGGCAGTTCGGAGGGCTGTGTTTGGTTATTGTCTGTAGTTTTTTGGTGTTGGTTTCCAAAATGATAGTGAACCAGACTGTGTTGGCGTATTCTAGTACTGGTCTTGTGATTGTCTTGTATGTGTTAATGAGCGTTTTCTTGGTTTTCACTCAATGTGTAGTTATGAGTGCTTTGATGACATTGAGTGTTTTCGTGGCCTTGACTATTGTGTTTTGTATGCGTTTTGAGTGTGTGAGTTTGGGGTCGAAAGTGAGGCAAAGGATCTTCGGTTCTTTTGTGGTGGGTAGTGTTATGTTTTGTATGTTTATATTTAGGGTTGTGTTGTATTTTTCAGGATCTGGTGTGAAGAGAGTGGTCATTGTTTTGGTGGCGTTTAGCTTTAGTGAGTTTTCTATTGTCTATGTGTGTATTTTGTTGAGGTAAGGTTGTATCTGTTGTGCAGCGGTTTCTGCTTTGTTGTGTGAGAAGAGTATTGTGATGTCGTCTGCTTATGTGGCAATTTTTACTGTTTGTGGGGGAGTTGATATATCTGAGGTGTAGATGTTGAAAAGTGTTGGGGAAATTGACGAATTTGCTAAAAATCCAACTGATCTATCCAAGAACAAATTTTAAAAAGCTCAATCATAATAAATCTCACACACCATCCGAATGATAACATAATTATCACCCTCAACCTATCTACATACATAGTCAAAGTGCTTCAAAGAAGATATCATCTTTGTTGCCTTCTTTTCCACTGACTCTAACAAGTAACTTATCGATTTGATATAATTTTGAACTCCAATTTGATTTAGCTGTGCAGTATTGTCTATTTGTGCGAATAATACATTTGTGCTTAGTAATTATCCTTTGTTGGTAATAGAAAAGTGATTTATGTTTTGGGGTTGTGATACCCAAGATAATTCATATATTGAGTGTTCTTTTTAGCTGTTAAGTGTGATACTCATTCACTTTCGTTAGTGTATTTATTTCGTTTTTATTTAAGTCAAAGCTTTTCTATTTTTAAAATATTTATTAGGTAAAAATGGCTGTGTGCAATGAGTTGAAAGAAAGGTGGATGACTGCGGGTGAAGCGTAAGTCTGAACGTGAGCGTGGATCTTGGTATGTTTGGCCTGAATGTGAAATGGTAAGAATAGGAACTGATTGTATTTTATGTGGGCTACAATACTGTGTATTGAAATTAGAGGAGGGATGAGCGAGGGATCTGGAAAGAAGAGCAATGTTGGAAGAGTTAGTCACTGAGCTTAGAGAGTACCTTATCACTAGTCCAAAGGTGAGTTCGTAGAATCGTAACGTTCGCCCATTTACATTAGTTATGAGAAGGGTAATCAGAGAGAGTAGTGAGTCGAGAGTCGTAAAATGAGGAACGACATATGTAGTTAGTGAGGCAACTAAAGTTACAGATGAAAGTAGGGATGCTGGTGTTAGGGATGTAGGAAGAGTAGATATTTGGACAGGATTTTTGTGAACGTGAGCACAAGAGGAAAATGAGGGTTTCCTTACCAGGTGCACGTGTAGCAGATATGAATGAGAGAATTGAAAGAATGGAGCTAAAAGGGATGTAGTTGTTTAACATGTGCGAGTGAATGACAGGGGAAACTAGATCAGAGGAGCTATTGTATAGATATAGCGATTTGTTAGGAAAGTTTCGAAATAGTTGTAAGAGGTATGTAGTATCATGAATTTTACCTAGGCTCAAAGTAAGCAGTGAATGGATGTCGCGCAGAGTTGGAATAATGGATGGGTTGCACGTGAGTTGCAAGATTGAGAAAGTGTCAAGCTACTGTCGTGAGGGGAGTATAGGTATAAGTTGTCAGGTTAAGGAGCATAAGGCAGATAGGGGTGATGGCATTCAGATAAAGTTAGATAGCAAAATACGGGGAAACGAATAGAGGGCTAGAAGGTAAACCATAAAGAATGATACATTGAAAATATAGTCCACAAAAAGCAAGAGTATAAGGAATAAAATGCATTTGTTAAGAGCGCAAGTGAGTGTAGAGAATTTCGATGTTATTGCGATCAAAGAGTCATGGCTTTATTTGGCAAGATAGAAATTTAGACCTGAGGTCCAAATTGATGGTTTAATATGTTTGATAGAGATAGGAAAAAGATTAAAGGATGAAAGGTGATTACTTATATTAGGGAGAATCTCCACTGTTGTGAAAACACGAGAATTAAATCAGATACAAACACAGTCATTATAGCTGGATGTCAATGAGAAAGGATAAACTTGTCATAGGATTAGGATATAGGCCACCAAATCTTAGGAAGGAAGCTTCGTGTCTTCTGGGCAGGGGATAGAACGTGCATATAGAAGTAAACATGTGTGTATAATGGGTGTTTTTAATTACAGAATTATGGCCTGAGAATCTCTTTTAAGTGATCAAGAGGCTGAGGAATGTTTGTACATATATTGTGCAGGATAATTTATAATTTTCTTGGAGATTGTAAACCAACCTACCTAGGGGGGGGGGGGTATATTGGATTAAGTTCTAACAAATAAGAAAGAGAGTATAAACTATACATATATTTGGAGAAAATTTGGAAATAGCGATCATTGCGAAATAGATTTAAGTTAAAATGGAACAAGGTTCTCTGTAAAATAAATAAGGTGGAGATTCTAGACTTCAAAAAAGCAAATTATAGTGCTCTTAGGAGATATCTGGAGACGGTATTGGGGACACTAGTGAGTGAGGTCAGGTCAAGAAATGTGATATAAATGACAGCAATCGAGGAGGAAGATAACTCCCAAGTAGAGAGGACTAGTCTAGATCAGGAATATGAGACAATGATTTAATAGACAATTAATTGCCAAACATAATATGGATATTCTTTATACGGAAATTAGAACCGAGGCCGTCTACCACAAATTGGTTTCAAATAAGATTAAACCATATATTTGCATCAAAAGGGACATTTATAGGAAAATTAAAAGCAGCAAGGTACAATTAAGGCAGATATACAATGAACTTATTTGGGACATTAAGAAGTTAATTAAGATAGCAAAGAGAAATGAAGAAATTAAGGTGGCAATTAACTAAGGCAAAGGAAGATCCCAAAAAATCTTTAAATTTTACCGAACTAAGACTAGAAATAATATAGGTCCAGTGAAAACTACAGATGGATAGTTAGTGAATGATAGTAATATAATGGCTAGGATGTTAAAGTGGTATTTTCTTTTGGGTTTACATTCAAGGATATTCTAATTGTGCCTGAGGGGACCTTGATCTTCACGAGTAATGAGATGAGAAATTAAAGGATATTTTAATTATCAAGATATAGTCTCAAAAGAAATAGATTAAATTTAGTAAAGCAACGGGCCATGTGAAGATTTTTCTAGGATTTTGAAAGAATGTAAAGATGTTTTAAGTGAGCTCCTAGCATGCGGATTTATAAAATCGTTAGAGACTAGATTTCTACTAACAGCATGGAAAAAAAGTTAATGGGATATCTACATTTAAGAAGGGAGATAAAACGATTATGTTCATTTACTGACCAGTGAGTTTGACACCAGTGCGGGAAAAATGATAGTTTCTTTAATAGCGAAATCTATTAGGGATCAATTATATAAACATAAGTTAATTAAGAAATCTCAGCACGGATTTACTAGGGCCAAGTCGTGTTTGACAAATTTACTATCTTTTTATAGAAAGGTGTACGATGCTGCCCATAGAGATGAGAATTAGGATGTTGTTTATTTGGATTTTAGTAAGGCTTTCGACAGGGAGCCACACTCATGACTTTTGAATAAAGTTAAAGCGCATGGGATCGATGGAAGAATTTTGAGGTGGATTCAGTCGTAGCTTAATGAGAGATAGCAAAATGTTAGTATAGATTTGATTAAATCTGAGTAGGAAAATGTTATCACTGGGGTTCCTCAGGGTTTGTTTTTGGTTCCGTTGATGTTCTTGATTTATATTAATGATTTTAACTTAAGTATAAGTAGCTGTCTGAGCAAGTTTGCCGATGATACTAAGTTAGGCTAGATTATAAAGTGTGACTGAGGTATTACAAGATGAATTGACCATACTATTCCAATGGGCAGAGAAATGACAAACGGAATTTAACATAAGCAAGTGTAAGCGAGTACAATTCACTGAATAATTATAATCTGAATGGGATAGTTTTAAGGAAGGTCAGATTACGATAGAGCCTTAGTTGTCGTTGTAAGTTCTGATCTCCAGTCTAGAAAGTAGTGCATAATTAATAGGAATAAAGCTTATATGGTCTTGGAGGTTAATTTGGGCGAGTGTAAGTAATAGGGGTGTTGATCTCATTCTGAAACTGTACCTGGTATTAGTTGACCTCATCGTGACAAAGTGGTAAAATTTTGCTCTCCATATTATATGATGGATATTGGTTTGATTGAGTCTATGCAAAGAAAGATGACTAAGATGATCATGAATTGAGGAGGTTTTTACCTTATGGTGAAATGCTAAGGAGACTAAATCTACATACGTTATAAAGGAGAAGAGTTCGGTGGGACTTGGGTGAGGTCTTCAAGTTATTGTTCATTTATTCAAAAATTAGAAAGGGTGAAGATCCACGGGCAAAATAAACATTCTCCCTGTTTACTGTTGAAGTTAAACGTAAACTTATACAAAAAGGCTTCTTAAAATTTATCTTCTTAGAGAAATGGATGGTTGGCTTCTTACATATGTAACGCTCTTAAAATGGGTTTAGGAACTCCCAGGAGACTTCTCTAGCGGATTAAGGAAATCTTATTATTACAATTACCTAACCGCTTTGCCTAGAACGTTATTGTTCATTTATCAATATATATATATATATATATATATATATATATATATATATATATATATATATATATATATATATATATATATATATATATATATATATATATAATCGCACTGGAAAATGAAAGGTGGATTTCAAGTACTTTCATAACGAAGTACTTAACAGAGGTGGTATATATAAAAGGTAACAGATTGGTGCCCAGCATATATACGGCGAAAGGAGACAGAATAAAGAAATATTATCAAAGATGGGAATAAATATCAAATACGAAGGGTAGAGGCATATCAATAAGGTCTACTTCCGGAAGTTCCGACTGTGAGAAAACAATGTAGACATTTAGATCACAAAGATATGAATGCATACACACACATGCAATTATAAATACGTTGAAATAAACAAAATAAACATAAGTAATTTAGTAAATCGAAGAGCTAAGATTTAAAATGGATAATTTCGTTACAAATAAGCCTTTTAATTACAGGGTCCAATTTAAAGAGACAGGTGGATATATTAAGATGATCTTCCGGTTTGCCAAAAGTATTGCTTAGGGCAAACAGCACAATCGACAAAATAACCCCCCCTCCCCGCTACTATACTATTGTTATTATTATGAATCCACATTTTGTACATAGTAGACTCATACTTGAATATGACTGAAACACTTAAACTTTACTATAGTATATGGTTATTCATGGGATTTATTTTCTGTTAATAAATCAGCCTAAATAGCGTTTCGAAAACCATAACCATAAATTTGTTTGATCGAAGTTGTCGTCTGCTATTTTTTAGGCCTAAGACTAAAGCGAAATAAATTTTGAAATAATGAACTGGGTTTTAAGAAAAACAATTAAACAAATATAAATATATTCATAGAATCAACGAATGTAAAATAAGATAAGTTGGATTAGGTATACAATGTAAGATATAGTAAAATATGATTTACAGTAACAAGATGTGAAGAGAAATGAAGTACGTGAAATAAATATGAAATAATATGGTGACTATGATGATCTGAATTGGGGGCTTTATGCGAAGAATGGATAGAGTCGAATGGGAGAGAACAGTGTGCCATTTGGTCGAGCTGAAAGTGTGTGTTTGTTTGATTGTGTGTGAAATTTTAAGAGATGTTTGAAACAGTAGTACGTTAAATGAATTCAGTTTTTCGTCATAGGATATTTGAATTGCAAAAAGTTATAGATAAATTAATTGAATTGACAATTTAAGTAAAATTAATGAATGAATTATTATTAAGTTGTACATAAAATATGATTTAATTTACAAAAGTTAAGTAAAATAAGTTAACCATTTAATTGACATAAGTAAAAGAATTGCATGGTATAAATTTGACATAATAATTGATGTATATATATATTTAATTTTCCCAGAAGGTTTTTATTATAGGAATGCCCAGAGGGCATTGTTATATTACAAGAGGCGGAAAAGCAAGGAAAAGGACTCAGAAGACGGTAAAACAAGGGTGGATTTCAGTTCTGTTAAACGATTTTTGGCCAATATCTAGGATCCCTGCAAGAAATATTTTAGGATAACAAAGATTGTTACCTATTTCAAAGATTTTAGAAATCTCAAGATCCAAGAATTCCGGGCTGGTGACCCGCAACCCTCGGAGAAAAATTGAAATAAATACACACCGTTTGACTTTATCATTATGACCTGAGTAAAAATGAATATGAGAACTGGCGTTGGTAGGCTTCCGATAAACGGAAAATTTAAATCCAGATGGAGTCCTATAAATAAGTAGATCGAGGAACGGAATCGACTCGTCATTGAGTAAAACAATACTTCCTACATAGTAAAGAAGTTCTCTTTTTACAGTGGGGCAAATAACTCTATATACAATGCACGAACTCATCGCCGTTGGAATACTATCTTTCTCACTAACAAAATTCCAATATTTATGTTATTGATAAATATAAGTTTCAAATTTATTTTTCAATAAAATATTACTAAAAATAGCAATTAAACGTTTCCTGAGCAAGTTATTAAGAAGCCTGATTTCTGGCAACATAAAGAAACTAATTTCTTTGGGAACATTAAAAGAATGGGAAGGTTTAAACAGACTGAAGAGAAATTTACTAATACTACATTCGACCAGGGATAAAGGGAAGTCATTTTTTCAAAGTATTCTTTAAAAAAAAATTCAAGATGCTTACTAAGGCAGGTAGAAGACAAGTTTAAACTGCTGCAGAAAAGTGTTTTAATGCCACCAATATTTTGTATATTACGAGTATATCACAGAAACTAAAGAAATTTAAACTTTCTTCGGCGATAGTTGTTATTTAAAGACATTAGTTTGAATGCCGGAAAGGGATACGAGAGACATTAACACATAGAGATGGCAAGGTATTAGTAACCACATGTTCCTGAGTGAAGAAAGTAATATTAGGGGGGAAACAGTTAATAAAACCGAAAAAGCTTTCAGAACACAAACTAGAAGAAAAACAGAAAAAGTATCAACAACATATCTTTTGTATCGTAGGGAACGTAATTGAGCAGGCAATCACGTAACCGTCTATCTTCACAATTGCACATTAACATATTTGAAGAACCGGATATAGTGGGCTTTCCTTCCAAACACCTTCAATTTGGTGACATACCAAGTTATTAAAATGGAAATAGGTGTCCTTGACGGTTAGCTGCAAAAAGCTCAGAATTGTGAAAAACTGATTCGAATAAAGAGAGTATTTCTATCTAGATAGGCTAGATTTAAAATAGTCTCTATAGTTTCCTGAAGTGAAATACTTCTAAATAAGTATGTAATGTCGAATTCGGGTAGTTTAATTGATGATACTTTTAGGTCAGGAAATTGGTTTTGAATAAAATTAATGTAGATAGGGAAATAATTAAAGGGCTTATATTAAAGTTAAATGCTAATAAGGCATCTCGCCCAGACAACTTTCATTCAAGGTTACTTAAAGAAGGCAAGCACGGATCCAAGGGGAGGAGGGGCTAGGGGCTGAAGCCTCCCCACCCTCCGAAATTTCAGACCCGTGTATAAGCCATACTTGTATTGTGCTATTCAGAAAGAGCTACGTAATAATATGGAAAATATATATATATATATATATATATATATATATATATATATATATATATATATATTGTCGTAAAATGACCCTTGATTTTGATCACTATACTCTTTGACACCCTTTTAGTAGTGGTATGCTTTAAGGGGGGTGAGTTACTTCTATAATGAAGTAGGCTTTGTTCTAAGAGTGCTAATTCAGTAGTTTTGTTCTTAAGGAAGAGCTATTTTTAAACACATAAGGATAAGAGGAAACACCAGAATCTACCAAAATAAACATGTATTTTAAATGAAACACTTAACTATTACAAACCAACAGTTAACACATTTCTATCTTTGGCATCAAAGATCTTGCAATGACAAAAAATAAACAAATAGGCTTCCCGTAAACATACCAATTGCCGATTAGTATTTTTTTATCGCGACTCTATTTGATTAGCGTTAAACATTAAATTAACGTACTCTCGTCTACCAACACATATGACCTAGTTTAAAGAACAATGGTTTCTACTCTCCTTTAAAACGTGGGACGTACTAACTTCTACTATCGCAATAGGAATATAAATGTTATTTTTAACTTACAGGTAGGTATTAGGGATTGCCGGATGTCGCTGGAGTACTTATCTCTTGCTTTAAAGTGTTATGGCCGCTAGTTGAATTTTCGTCTAGGAGGGATTGCTTGTCGCCTGTGACGGGGGCTGATTCTTCAACGTAATTAAAGAACGGGAGCTCGTTGGGGCTGGGTTCTTCTCCTCTCACTCTTACGGTGCTTAAGATGTGAGAATCACTTGAGTGTGAGCGGCTTTGCTTTTCTTCAGTCGGACTTCTTTGCAGACTGAAAAGGCTTCTTCGGTATGGCACCGATATAAAGCTTGACTATTTAGGTTAATACGGCCTTGAAAGGGGGGATCGATTTTCTCAATCTGATCCTATCGTTTCTCACGGAAATAGTCTTGTATGGCTGAAGGATCGATCTTCACGAACTAACCCTTTTTCTGGCGTATCGACTTCTAATCTTCTTGTCTGGCTGAAAGATCGATCTTCACGAACTAATCTTTCTTCTGGCGAATCGACTTCTAATAATCTTCTTGTCTGGCCGATGGATCGATCTTCACGAACTAATCCTCCTCTGGCGTATCGACTTCTGATAATCTTCTTGTCTGGCCGATGGATCGATCTTCACGAACTAATCCTCCTCTGGCGTATCGACTTCTGATAATCCACCTCTCTTTCTTTGCGGGGCTTATTTATAGGCGGATTGCCACCCCATATAAAGGGGGAACTGACCAGGCCACAGAGGCACAGGGGGTGGGGGAAGGGGGAAGGGCGAAAGGTGAGTTAGCATCTGGGGAGAGCGAGAATTCCTGAGGTGGCACTGGGGTGCCCAAGTCAGCTCGCAAATTAGAGGCTCGCAACCGCACCGCTACTTGGCGTGCCTTCTGACTCGCACAGCTTTTTTTTCATAACCACGGGTTTATGGGTCTCGTAGGTAATTGGATAGTTAGAGCGTCATTTAAGGACCTTAGGTGGTCGCCTTAAAACAGATGTTAGCTCCAACTGCCCACAGCGGCGGGGAGATCACACATGGTAAGCAGTTTCGCCGGCTACCTTTCCCACGCTTCTCCTCATGAGGGGGGGGAATATACCTATACTCCTCCAGGATGCTTAATGTAACCATTTCTCCACATTTACCTCCCTCCTTAAGAAATTAACGGGAGGGGGGGGGGGTCCAATCCGACGCTCACAATAATATACATGGGTAACTTACGGAACATTATATTATACAATAAATTCTAGTTCACTCGGGAATGCCTCGATAACATTTCACCTGACTTTACATTAATTCCTATATTACTGTGCCAACTTAGGATTTTTTTACCTACCACTAGGGGGTTACTCGCCCTACTTACTTATAATTCTACTATTTTACACTTAACTTTGCAATAATACAATAGTTGGGCTGCTCCTTAATCGTCGACAGGGTTCCGACTTAACGAGTCTGCCATACAATTGTTGGACCCTTTTATATAGTGAATGGAGTACTGGTACTCCATCAAGAGTAAACTCCATCTCAGGAGTCTTCCATTCTTACTCTTATTTTTACTTAAGTATGACAACGGTTTATGGTCGCATTACAACTTAAACTCGCGCCCTATTAGATAATATTTAAATTTACCTATGGACCATATTATGGCCAAAGCTTCGATTTCGATAGTAGCGTAGGCTTTTTCTCTACTCAACAGTTTCCTACTGACATAAGCTATGTGATAGGCTGTTTCGTCATCTTCGTATTGAAGCAATACTCTGCCTAACCCGTCTTGACTAGCGTCCGTGCGAAGGCCGAAGATCTTGTTGGGATTTGGTAAGCGAAGAATGGGCGCAGTTACGAGTTTTCCTTTTAGAACCTCCAACTGAGTTATGGCATGGGGGTTCCACGTGACAGGTTCTGACGCTGTCTTTTTTAACAAATCATTCAGTGGGGCCGCAATGGAAGCGAAGTGTGGTACAAAACGCCTATAGAACGAGGCCGCTCCCATAAACGATCGGAGTTGTTTCTTTGTTTTCGGCCGGGGCATCTTGACTA
Source organism: Ceratothoa steindachneri (assembly GCA_963969495.1). Lineage (NCBI taxonomy): Eukaryota > Metazoa > Arthropoda > Malacostraca > Isopoda > Cymothoidae > Ceratothoa > Ceratothoa steindachneri. Next base: position 209,306 of record OZ018327.1, on the reverse strand, counting down.
TGACGTCCACTTTTTCTTGCTGGGTAGTCAAGTGTTTTTGTCCTATTTTGAATCCCAGGTAGTCAATGGATTCGTAGGCAAAATAACACTCGGTCGGCCCGGCGGTTAGACCTTGCTCCTTCAATTTCTCCAGCAATGAGCGTAAGGCGTTTAAGTGTGACTCCCATGTACGGGTAGCTACGTACACGTTGTCGAAGTAAAACGACACGTCACTTAGGCCAGTGATAATTCGCCTCATCATCCTATTATAATTGCTACCAGCTGTAAGTAGTCCGAAGGGTAGCCTGGTAAACTGTAACAGACCTCTCTCGGTCGCAAAAGTCGTCAGTTTTTTGGACTCCTTAGCGAGAGGTATTTGATAGTACGCTTTACACAAATTCAATTCGGTGATGAATTTAGCGTCTTCAATTAAAGGGAGATTTTTATCTATTAGTGAGATAAGCTCGGCGTCGAAAACGGTCACTGAATTCAATTTTCGGAAGTCCACGCACATCCGAAATGATTGATCAGGTTTCTTAACCATTACTATGGGGGAGCAATAATCGGACTCCGATGGCTCTAAAATTCCCAATTTTAGTAAATTTCGGACTTCCTTATTGAAGGCTTCTCGTAGTTAGATCGGTAAAGGATATGGTTTGCTTCGAACCACTGAATTAGTTTTTAGATTTATTTCAGGGATAAAATCCTTGGCACATCCGGGGTTTTCCGAAATGACTTCTGGGAATTCCATGAGCAAGTTCAACATTTCCGCTTTTTGTTGAATCTCTAAGTAAGGATTTATCTTTAAATCCACCCGAGGGTCTTCCGGGGTAGGTGAGAGCGAGGGAAGTTCGTATTCCTCGTCTTGTTCCACACACACGGTGTGTATGACTTGCAGGGGCGTACCCGTGTCATTCATTTATTTTTAAACTCGGTTGCATTGTAAAATAGCGTGATCTCAAACTATAAAATGTAGGCGTTCTTTCCATTGTCCAGGCCTATTATAATACAAATAAGCAAATTGTTCTCACTCCTCAATATTTTTTTATATTTAGTATATAAGACTAATGAACTTTCTCCTGATAACTAAAGTATACACCAATTATTATAATCATAGGGACTAGTTAAAAGGTAGAAAGACCCTGAAATGATAAGTATATATATATATATATATATATATATATATATAATTATACTGTAATTATTTACTTCTGTGTTTTTTGTCCGTGTCAATAGTGGTTACATTAGATTGATAATTTGATTCTCTTGCTTTTTAAATTTCTGAGTTATTTTTTTATTTTTGAATTACCTAAATAGTCATTGTGAGGGAATCCCAAGTGGAATTTCTTGTCTACCACGGAACTTCCATGTGCTGGAGAAGATTCTGTTAGGCTTAAATTGGTAAGCCTAACTCCCTCCCCCCTTCCACAAGCGGTAGCCTCAAACTGCGTCCACCACGGTCCATCTTTATACGGGTTATAATAGCCTCGGGAAGAAGATTCGAGGTTATTCAAGAGTAGAGCTGTTTCCCGCTAACCCCCCGCGGGGAGAGCCTTGGACATATATAGTGCTCGACTCCCATGAGGAGACACAGAGTTGAGAAGTCTCGCCCGGACCCAAGAAGATTTCCCTAGTTCCAAGTCAGGTGCTAACAACAAAGCAAAGTTACAGCTGAACTATTTGTGTATTAGAATTAGCCCCAGCCAGTGAGGTAATTCCATTTAACGATCGCTACCGAGTGATTTTTCCGACTTCTTTCATCAACTCCTGTCGAAGCCCTCCTCGTTCGCCCCTCGTTTTCGGGTGGCCAAAATACTCTACCCTGGACCACACGTTACCGTTCCCTCCCCTTTTTTTGGAGAACCGTCATCACTTTAAGTTCACGCTCAGAAGTTTTGAGCGCCCTCGCCTCACGTACAGAAGACATCCGTGAAGCCTTACCCCATCGTCTCACCCGGAATCCTCTGTAAGCCAACCCCTCTCCCCCTTCAGTAACCCATTTGAGTTAATTCCCCCCCCCCAATTGAATAGTCTCCTCCTGTAATACATTAAATTTTAACTTCATAGTCTGATGCATAACTATAATTCCTCCCCTCGTTTACCAATGTAATTTTGCCCATCAATTCTCTCATTATTTTTTGGTAAATAAAATTATATTTTTGTTCATGCCTCTTTAAATAACTTGAGCTTCGCCATTGCCCATAATATACCTGACCTCGTTGCACTCTTATCTAGTTGTTTCGCCCGTCAAAACTCGTGGCGTTCACACCCTTTTGTCGCTTTGCCTTTAAGTTATTGGTCCCTCCCCCATAGATATAATATGGTATTGATATAATTTGATGTCATACCGCGACAGTCATAACCTGGTTATTTTTAATATTTTTAATATTCTTTAACTGTATTAGATTAATTTATGATTTTAGAACCTGAAGATGGGTTAAACGCCCGAAACGTTGTTCCATAAATAAATCACATGTACCTCAACTTCCTATCTGTCCTTACCTTCACCGTGAAATTGAAGATTAGACTGGTCAGCAGCAACTCATATGACTATACATATACGAGTGTATATATATATATATATATATATATATATATATATATTTATATATTATATATAGGCCAAAGCCATGTAAGTGTGTAGCAATTATGGTGCAACAAATTGTTTACCCCCGAAACGGAGTATATTAGAAATCAAGGAACCACAATTATAATACTCCGTGGTTTCGAGGGGGAGTTTTTATAGCGCCAATTGCAATGTGGAGTATAGTCAATAAGGAACAACAACAATGAGCACCCCGTTGCCTCTATGAAATCTTGAAATTGTGCACACACTTCGAACATTGAAATAATATGCCATTTTGTAACAATTAACTAATGTAGAACAGAGCAAATACTTGTAAATAATGTTAAATCGCAATTTAATATGTATCAGTGCAAAGCAGAATAGATTTTTGTAATGATGCAAGTGAAATCGTTGTGTGCTCTACGAATATACAAACATAAATATATTTGGAAACAGATAACGGAATCTGATCTGACCCGCCAAAGCTTACATGAACCTGTGAAAAGACGAAATCAATCTTGCTATAGATGTAGGCTTGATAAGTACGGTCAGGTGGCCATCTACAAATACTCTCTAGGTGTACAAGTGCGTACACTGAACATGCACGCACCCTTTGACTCTACCCAGTAGTCTTAGTAGAGAACACACGCACAAACCTTTGACCCAATAAGCTCCGCCCTGCGTTATATTACGAGAAGGGAAGTCATGCCCCCTTAATTTGCGTTAGTATAAATAGACGAACAGAAACATTCTTATTATTATTCCCACTTTAATTAGTATATTAGGAGCGTTATTATTATTAGCATGACCCGACCGTAACTCGTCCTCAATTCGCCAGTTCATAGTCCTTATATAGGTGGGCGCAATAACGAAAAAATGTATCGCGATAACCGATAATCGATAACTGGCAATAAATTTATCGCCCAATAAGGTGATACCCGATAAATCGATAAATCCAAAATTATAGTATATTATTGACTATATATAGCGTTATTTTATAATACAATAGTAAGAATATTTTGAATACTGTTTCTTAGTTTCTTACCTGGTGAGGCTCTCTCCTTCATCTCCTCATAGGTTTTAAGTATCCTCCTCCCATCTCAGATCTACCTCTTTCTGCGTCCATGGCACGCGTGGCTCGCCCCTGTGCTAAACTGGAACCCCAAAACTGAAATTATCGATTATCGCTAGTTTGGAGCCAAAAGTATCTCCGATACCGATGAATCGATAACGCGGAAAAAATATCAGATAACCGATAACCTGATATCTTATCGCGATAATTTATCGCGATAATGCCCACCTATGGTCCTTACGACCTGACGCAGAAGGAAAGTTACAAGAAACACTGTACAGTAACACTGATATTCAGCCAAAGATGCGAGCGTAAAAACAAACTACGGAAAACTTAACTATTTCATTTGCCCGAACTGAGATAACCCTAAGCCAAGATTAAAGCCTACAAAACCGCAATTTTTATTCCGAGTCCTTCCTCTTGCGAAGCAATAACCAGGTTAACATTTGAACCCAACCTCCAAGCGTATTACCCAAAAGAAGACCTTGGCGTCAGACTAAACTCGACTGTAATGACACCTTAGCCCGACACCCATAAACTCCTAACCCATCGTGACCTTAAAAATTGGTGACATCTATACATATATATTTTATTAAGACACAAAAGGATTTGTCTTCAAAGCGGTGAATAATAGTCTTAAGTTGTTTCATAATTTCAGTATACTTGGATGTATCTGACAAAATCTGGGACATTTTTGAAATGTATTCAGAGCCATATGTGAAATATTGGCTGTAAAGTCACTAAAGAAACCTGGGTAGTTGTATAAGTTCGAAATTAGGGTTATTATTTATTTTATGGTAATCACCTTTTTTGAACATTTTTATTACTTTTTCCTGTAGCATTTTTATTACTTGTTGTGCAAATCTGTTCTTCGGTTTTGGCGTTCGGAAAGCGAAATGCGACAAATCAGTTTGAATCCGACTCCTACGAAATCGGTATGAACCTTGATTTGGTGCATTCCGCCTTACGAAATCTAACTTTTTACCTGGTTTTCATGTGTAGGAACTGGCTAGATGATAGGCTTCTACGGCGCATGTAGCATTTGTGTTTCTTGATTCTCTTGAAGAATCTGCTGCTTTCGCCAATGTCTAATTGATTGCAAATTTTGCATGGAATATAATGAACGCCGTGTTCTTTATCGGTTGATCTAGTTTTAGACAGACTATTTCGGATATATTTTTCGTATTGAAAGGAAACATTAATGTCTTTTACCCCTGTCAGTCTTTAAAAATTAGAATGAAGATCATTCAATGAACATTGATAATGCAAAAATAATTTATAATTCCCACAACTATATACATATGCGTCTAATAGAATCATCTTTAATCCCTCGGATGAGCAATTCAACACAAATCTCTTGATAAGCAGAAGAATCGTACGCCCCCGATCAAAAATGCCGCTGTTTCATACCGCCCCTCCCCTTAATTATGTACGTTCCGACTTGTAAATTTGTATCTTTTTAGGCTAACCATCTTTCTGTATTTATTAGGTTGCCAACGATTGAAGATGACGGATGTCTCCGTCGAAACCTGGTTTCAGAATAAATCGATCTTAACACAGTGATGTTGACAAGGGTTTCATCCAGGGGGTCCTCTTTTGTTACAATGCCTTGGCCAAGGAACGTGAGGTTTCCCTACCGAAAAGATTTAAGCACGCGTTAGAGCAGCTAGGTCGGTGTGAGGACATTATTATAACACAAGCGGACAAGGGAGGAGGGGTGGTAATATTAGATAAGATAACCTACATTGACAAAATGAATGATTTGCTTAAAGACGGGGATACGTATGAGAAAGTTCCCCATGGAAGCGCGGCAAAAGAGGCCGCAGCTTTCGAACAACAGGTGCAAAAAATACTCAGGAGAACGGAAAGGGGTAAGAAAATGATCCACCTCATTGAGGAAATCCCCAGACCCCCCAGAATAAGGGGGCTCCCAAAAGCCCACAAACAAGGGGTTCCTCTTAGACCTATCACATTGGGAGTGGGAAGCGCTCCCCACAGAATTGCAAAGGCACTGGCCAGACCACTGTCTCAGGGACTGGGAAAAATTAGCAAAGTGCATTTAAAGAATTCGACCGATTTAAAGGAAAGGTTAAATGGGGTCAACTTACAGGGAAAGAAAATGGTAAGCTTTGATATAAAATCGCTGTTCACCAATGTCCCTGTTGACGGTGCTTTGGAGGCAGTGGCAAAATTGTTACTCGTCTTAAATCACGCTGACCTACCCGTTAGTAAAAGGGACTATATATAGTTAGTTTCGCTATGCGTGAGTTTTGGTGCGTTCACCTTTGAAGGGGAAGAATTTCGACAATACAGGGGACTGGCGATGGGATCTCCACTTAGCGCTGTCATGGCATGCCTATTCATGGAGGTCCTTGAAACAGAGAAATTGATGAGGGTATTCGGGGAGGGTGACTCCTTGTGGTTAAGATATGTAGACGATGTTCTGGCCATAATTCCTGAAAGTACTGACATCAATGAAAAATTAGAGTGGTTGAATGAGATAAACGGTAGCATACAGTTTACTGTGGAGGAAGATGTTAATAACAGGATTCCTTTTCTAGACACACTTATACATAGAGTTGGGAGTGCAACTGAATTTTCCGTTTACAGGAAACCCACTAATAAGGATGACTTCACCCATTATTTATCGGGAGACAGCGATAGAACCAAGACTGGGGTAGTGATAGGATTCTACCTCAGGGCCATCCGGATTTGTAGCCAACAGTTTTTAACTGATGAGTATAACTACATTAAAAATGCTTTCATGAAACTAAAATATCCGGAGGGTCTCTTAATAAAGTTGAGGTATAAAGCGGTCGGGATATCGGAAAGAGGCAAAATGAGTAGCACGACAAATGGGACCGCGGATAATGAGGCCTTGACAGGCACATTGGATGGGGTCAGGTACCTTTCAGCGCCTTACTGCAAGGCTGCGCAGAGCATAAATGTGGCCCTCAGGAAAACGGGTTTGCTAGTTGCCGATCATGCTGGGACCAAGATCAAGGAATTGGTTTCGCACAAAAAGTTTAAGGCCCAAACGGATAGGGGCATAATCTATCAGATTCCGTGTGAAGGCTAAGACAAGAGTTATTACGGAGAGACTGGTAGGGACATCAAAACTAGACTTAGTGAGCACAAGAGGGACGTCCGGGCACATAGACCTTCAAACTCGTTAGTGGTGCATATAGATGAATGTGGGCATTTACTCAAATGGGATGGGGTGAGTATAGTTCAAAAAGGTTTATCAAAACGTGAGCGTAGGATTATTGAAGCTACATATATTCTCTCCTATAGGTCGACAAATCACCAGGACGGTTTCTTCAAGCTGGCGACAGGTGCGGCAAGGCTCATTAATGAAGAGGCGAAAGGGTCGAGACGAGGGGAAAACGGCCGGGGAAGAGCAATTGACCGCGACCCAGACTAACTCTACGAATGGTCGAGCGGCGATCTTCCATCTCGCTTGTCAGTTCCATTCTGAGGAAGCCAAGAGGCGAAACGTCAATAAAGAGCTCTGTATAGTGTCTGGACTTTTCTTTCTCCCCATCCATTCTCACCTATATATATATATATATATATATATATATTATATTCTAACATTTTACCTGGTTTTCTAAGAAATAGTTTAGTTGTTTATATCTTTCTTCTGTTAAGCAAATCTTTTTTGGTTGGTTCGTTTCTTCTCTTTGGTAGTTATTTTCGTTCGTCTTTACGTTTCGGTGATTAATTGATTATGTTTCAGTTAGGTTAATATATTTGTAATCAAATCATGAGGGTTTGGTCATAGTCAGGTTCACTTTCAGAATTATTTTTGTCTTTATCAGAGGTGTGTTAATTTCTTTGCTACGCAATTATCTCTTCTTCCTCCTCTCTTTCCTTTGCCCTATGATACTTGGAAATAGACTGTGGGGTCTAAATCTCACCCTTTGTGCTCTTTAATTGACTAATTCGTCACCAATCTCCTCTCTTGTTTTTTTCTTCAATAATTGCCTTTGGTCCTTACTTAATTGTCTTATTGAGAGACTCGATTCCGGCTTCTTTGTGTAATTCTCTCACTTTTTGTCTTTTTTTTCCTCATATTTGCTATGAGGTACATCGCTCTGTTCTGAATTCTCTGCAGATTTTGGAGGTTCCTTCCAGAGAAGGTATACATTTATCTATGGGAAACCCTAGGAGTTTGAATCTAGTACTGTATTTATACCTTCCATCGTCTTAGTATATATCAGCTAGCTTCATTCTGTAGACTGGTAATATATTCAAATTTTCTCTGTTTGTGCGTTTTTTAACATTTTTGTTTGTATTAGTTTATTCTTCTTATTTCTTCTCCCCGCGTTCTCGCTCGCATTTGACTGTTCTTGTATTCTGTATGGTGCCACAATCAATACTGTTACATTATGCAAGAATTGTATTTTTATACAGCGTATAGTGTAAACAGCGTATAGTATTGAACTGAGGCAACCAACTTTGGGAAACCCGACTTTCTGCTTAAATCTTTTTCCCAGGTGTTTTCCTGTATCAGGAAACGCATACATATCTATGACATAGTCACATAGTACCCTTTCTAATATATTTCTATGCTTAGTTGAAGTATTTTGTATTGAATACAGCCTGTCAGACTTTGTGGAAACCTTTAGACGTCTCTATATATTACGCTCATCTTTTCGCTTTTCACCTTCGCTCTTGTTTCCATTATTAGACACAGTGCCATTCCGTGCTCCTGTTTTACCGGACGCTAAATTGGCACTCATTATTATAAAAATTCTTTCTGGTGATTTTCCAGGTTTTAAGATGAAAGTCATTTTCGCCTCTTTCAGATCGTCGAGAAAGTAGCCTGTATTCAAAAAGACGGAACCGTCAATTCAGACTCCGTGTACGTGGTAAAATCCTTTGTGACCATTTTATCTTCATTTTCTACCAGGAATGATGGACTTCACTTTAGATGCTGGGCCTCATTCAACGACAGGTACAGGCTAAGCAATTTTTGTGCAGATCTCATCCCATGCAACGACGCTTGGTTGATGATGCATGGTCTTTCTTTTAACTCAGAAAAGGAGTGTAGCAGACTGAATAAATATTAACCATAAAAATGTAAATTTTTACAGTTTACACTTTAATTAGCATTTTTGCCCAAAACTATTTATTCACCCCCTCAAACATTGCCTCTTTATTCAATAAATAAATGTAATTCAAATCTTTTGTACATAGCATTATTTTGTTATTTCCTAATATTGTATATGTATATTATTCAATTACTAATTATTTCCCTATTTTTGAAAGGGGGCCAGACCTACTGACATCAGAAAAGGGCCGGAAAAAGGCACCTGCAAATGGACATATGTAACCGACCACGACGAGAACGCAATCAAAAAACTTATATGAGAAGACCGCATTAGATTCTTCCCCAATGATATTAGACCTCTAAAAAAAGAAACGTTCAACAAACTTACAAACGGAAAATACCAAAGCCTAAATGAGAAGAAAAAAACAAAATTAAGATAATGGAAAATACAAATAGTAAACTAAAAATATTATACCTAAATTCGGACGGATGGAAGACTAAGGCCATAAAATATGGAAACATATTTAGATATCATATGTATCTCGGAACATGAGGTAAAAAACGACGTCCCGATAAAAATAACCAATTATAATGTACTAAAAAAGAACCTAACAGGAGAGAGGTTCGATGGCGCGGCTATCGCTTTAAAAAAGAACCTACATTATACTCAGGGACGAGAGGTCGACGAAGCCTACATGGCCATCACAGTAGAGATGGAATACTCTCCCCTCACTGTTTCTGCGGCCTACCAGCCCCCCCCCCCCACCGCCCCTATGTTCCGATCCATTCAGTCATGGAAATATTTAACAATAACAATTCTACCATACTACTAGGAGACCTGAACACCAGCTTAAGGGAATCAGGCTACCCAGGAATCAACAATGCAGGACAAAATATGGAAACATATTTAGATATCATATGTATCTCGGAACATGAGGTAAAAAACGACGTCCCGATAAAAATAACCAATTATAATGTACTAAAAAAGAACCTAACAGGAGAGAGGTTCGATGGCGCGGCTATCGCTTTAAAAAAGAACCTACATTATACTCAGGGACGAGAGGTCGACGAAGCCTACATGGCCATCACAGTAGAGATGGAATACTCTCCCCTCACTGTTATTGTTGGACAGGGGAATAATCCAAAGGGTAGGACCAGACTTCCCGACATTCCTCAGGGAAAGATCTGCCACCAGGCCGGATATAATTTTAACAACCCCTAACTTTCCATACAATATCTATATGGAACCAATGCCAATCCCTTGCAGCGATCACATAGGAATTCTAGTGACGATCGACCAGAACTTCATAATGATTCCCATAACACCAAGGAAATCATACAAAAGGGCAGACTGGAAAAAATACACCCAAATGCTAGAAAGATACCAACAACCAGATCTTAACGGGAAAAAACTAAAAGATCTAAATAACATAATGGATAACCTGATTGAGGCAATGATAGAGGCCGACAAACAAGCAGTGCCACTGACAAAATATAAGACTTTACCACACCCCAAATGGACAACAAAAATGCGAAGAAAAGCAAAGAGCATCAAAATAAAATATCAAGGGATAAGAAAATACGGGGCCTCTCTACAGAGAGCAAAGGAGCTTAATCATTGAAAAAAGAAAGGATTTTCTTAATAGAAGAACAGCAAGGAGAATTGTGGCAAGAACTAATAGATAAAACAGCCACAACTGAAAATCCTAAAGAAGCTTGGAGGCTTATAAAAGCGATAAAAGGCAGACCACCAAGAAATTCAATCAGAATAAAAGAACAAAACGGAGTATACATCAAGACCAACACGGAAATAGAATAGAAATTCAGAGCCCATCGGGGCAAAATTTATACAATTGAAGACGAGGATAATATAAACTTTGATAAAACAACAGAAAGATTAGTATACCAGTCCATAGCAGAAAACATTCGCGGATTAACCCCGGAGTTAAAAGTTGAAAATAACAGACACGAACAAATAGGCCTAGGAGCTACAATAACAATCAAGCAAATCAAAAACAGTATAAAGACCTTTAAGCAAATACGCCAGGGACAACGGGACTAACGAAGTACAATCAGGAGAAGGCCCCTGAAAACATTTTAAATAGCATAAAAGAACTATTTAATGTTTATCAAAAATATAGGCACCTTTCCTGAGAAATTCAAATTAGCAAGGATGGTGTTCTTACTGAAGCCGGGCAAACCCAAAAATCTGGTCTCGGGTTACAGGCCAATCTTCTTGCTGAATTTCCTAGAGAAGGTCTTTGAAAAAATAATAAACGAAAGATTGGACACCTTCCTAGAAGAAAACAATAAACATAACACACACCAGTTTGGCTTCAGGAAGGGAAGAGACTCCACAATGACCCTAGCCATAATCACGGAAAAATTTGCCCAATCCACGGGCGAAAAAAGATACGTTGATGTCGTCCTTCGTGACGTAGAAAAAGCCTTCGACAAAGTATGGATCGAAGGACTAAAATACAAACTCCTCCAACTTAACCTCGTCGAGAAAATGGAGAGGATTATAGCCGACTATGTTTCGAACAGAAAGGCACAAATATGCATTGAAGGATATGAAGGCCCCACTTTTGCCCTGCAAACAGGAGTCTCACAAGGGAGGTGCCTAAGCCCCACCTTCTATTTCATATTTATCGCCGACCTACCTGCCCCAATCTCACCTAACAGTTTAAATATTCAATACGCAGATGACATAACCCAAGTAATCCCGACAAACCATACAAATCCAAGATGGCAGGCTCGTATAACAGCACCAAATATAAAAAACATAAATGATTACGAAAAACGATGAAAAATTAAAACAAACCTCAACAAATTTAAAATAATCCCTCTCCAAAGATTAAAAAAGTCACAGATAACCATAGAAGGCACGGAATACAAATACTCAAATGAGGGGAAAGTATTGGGCCTTCAGTTGGAAAGTCGTGGATACTGCAACCACGTAAAATCCAGGATCGCCTCAGCAAAATTGGACTTAAGACTCCTCTACACCCTAGGGAATCTGAGCCCAAAAAAGAAAAGAACTATATATAAAGCATTCGTCAAGCCGCTTCTGGTGTACCCACCAATCCCTTTAAATGTCACTTCGATATCCAACAAGAAAAAGATACAGAGAATTCAAAAAAGAGCAGCATACCTAATCACCAACACTAGAAGAAGAGAAAGAAAGAAAATAAGAGATATATTAGAATCAGCCGAAATTCAACCAATAAATAAGACACTAGAAGAACGATCTAATATGATATGGACGAAGATAGAAAAAAAGCTCCTAGAAATAAACAACGAAATTAGAATACCAGAAGCAAACCGAATAAAGAAAGCAGTAGGTTTTACCTACAGCAAGAAGAGCAACCTATATTCACGTGAATAATAATATGCTTAACCCAAGCAAAAACAAGTAAAACAAAGGCATGAATGCCAGAAAAAAAGTAAGAGAAAGTAAAAGAAAACCAAAGAACAATTAGAAGCACGCTACCCGCAAAGGTACCCACATGCAAAAATACTCAAGCGCAGAAACAAAGTATATTCTGAAACAAAGACTTAGAACAAACCAAAATAAATTAATTAGAAGAAACAACAAAAAATATATTAACATAGAAGAATTATAACTAAATAAAGAAGAATAGCCAGTATCCTGGCAACTATTAATACTCCTAAACACTCACAATGACCCCCTCCCCCACTCCTTCTAAAAAAAACACCTCTCATGCTATCTCCTCTATTCCCTTTATCCCCTTGCTTCTCTCATCTTACTAATAAATAATTCGAGAAACCATTTATATTTTAAAATTTATTAGAACCCTACAATAAGTGACTAGTGACATCTTTCGACCTTTAACAAACTCAATACGGCACCTCATAAAGCGTTTGGTCTTACTATCTTCTTACAGCTTAACGGACTAAATACTGCGTGTTGCTATCACGTTTGCCCTCCAGCTTCGGACGCCCTATGAGAGCCAAGCTGACCAGGGCGTTCTCGCTCTAACTTAGGCTGCCTTCAGATAGCCTAGTGGACTAAACACGGCATGCTACCAGCACGTTCACTCTCTAATTTAGGCTACCTTTAGAGAGCCTAGCGGACTAAACATGACGAGCTATTAACACGTTTGCTCTCTAAATTCAGCTGTCTTTAGAGAGCCTAGCGGACTAAATACAGCGTGCTACCAGCACTTTCGCTTCCTAACTTCGCTGTCTTCAGAGAGCCAAGCGAAATAAATACGGCGAACCGCAAGGAGGGACACCATATATACACGGGATCTACCCCATCTAACGGAAGAGAGTTCAACCGGCGGATGACATTACACAAATCATCTCCAATGATAGGATGAATCCAAGAGACATCGCCCAGAGGACAGCAAGAGAACTTAAGAACTTAAATGATTACGAAAGAAAGAATAAAATCAAAACAAACATAAATACATTCAACCTAATATTGATAAACCGGAGGAAAACAGCCGCATTTAGAGTCGACGGAGAGGAATATCGATATAACACGTAAGGGAGAGTCCTCGGTCTCAAACTAACAACAAATGGATATGCCTCCCATCTGTCAAAAAAATGACAGAAGCAAAACTGACCATGACGATGATACAAAGATTCCGTAACCTATCAAATAAGAAAAAAGAAAACTGTACATAGCCCTTCGCCGATCCATAATGGTATGCCCTATCATCCTTACACATACGTTGAGTACCACACAAATAAACAAAGGCCCAAAAGTACATAATTGGGCCACGCAATTTATAGAAAATAAGAGAAGGCAGGACCAAATTAAATAAGAAGACCTACATCAAAGAACCGGACTCTAACCTATAAATAAAATACTCCACGAACGTGCCAAAACCCAGTTGGTAAAGCTAAACGAAACGCTACCCCAGGAAGAAATAAGTAAGACCATATTATCCAGGCTCTACAAGGAAAGGGCATTCGTTTTGGATTTGAAGGGGATACAGGAATTGGGTATCTTCTGCCCACCGCGTCAGTCCCCTTGTGCAACAGCTCCAAGAGCAGGGATTAGGGGAGGAGTTGACAAATATCTCCCACTGCCACAGGATTTCCCCGTGCCAAAAACCAACGGATCGGTCCGTGTGGTATACGATATGCACCAGATTTCCTAATTTTACTTTCCTTTCTCCTTTCGTCTACCTTCAGTAAATAAGGTACTCGCTTAATGCGCCCCATCCCGTCGAGCAGTGAAGTTGGACCTGAAAGATAGGTTCTACCACGTTCCAATACATCCTTCCGCAAGCCACTATTTTGGCATTTTGGTGGGTTCCAGAAGATTTAGATTTACCACACTTCCGATGGGCTTCTCAAGCAGCCCATACATAATGCAGATGGCATTATCAAGCACTCTGAACAAATGGGCATCCGACTTTGGGTGTAAAGCGCACACTTACTTGGACGACGCCCTCATAGTCCGCCCCGCGAGAAAAGTGAGAAGATGCGTAAGGTTTATAGTCGACCCTCCCTTAATACTAACGTGCGAAAGAGTGTTTTAGTGCCCACCAAACCTATCGTGTACTTAGGAGTGAAAATTGATTTAAAAAGAAAAAGTATGGCCTTATCGTCCGAAATGAGTAACAAGCTGCGCAGGGTACTCCGCGCTACTAATACCATATGTTTATCTTCAAAAGGTTGGCTTCGTATGGCTGGCCTGGTTAACTTCCTTGCGCCATTAATTTGGCTCCTTTTTTTCTCGGTTGTTTTGGCCGCGTTCCTGGATATACGCTTCAGACTCTTCGGCTCCTGGCTCTTGATTCTCCCGCCCTCTTGTACGGTACTTTCTGGCATTCTTGCTAATTGCCCGGCATGAGCCACGGAACGTGGTCTCGGATCATCCCCCCAACAGAGCAGGTTCTCAACGTTCGTCACAAACATCATCGGGTACAGCTCCTTTCGTTACATCAGAATCACCAACCCGGTATCTCATCATCGACAAGACGGATAGCCCACAGGACATGTGTTCCTCGGATCTCCGCTTCAATGCTTCAGAACCCGAGTGAACCTGGTGAAATCGAGGATCAGATGAGGGAACTAGAACATGAAGAAGGTCAACCACCTCCAAATTCTCCAGTGACTATTCCGATTGCCCCGAACACCCCCAGGTCTCCGCCAAGACCGCTTGCAGCGCCTCTCGACATCACCAACCTCTACCCATCGGGCATACCTCAGATTACATTGGTACATGGGAAGGTCGTTGTCAGGAATCTGAAGGACAACCTCTCGGCTGCAGTCTCTAAGGTAAGAGACCATGAGGACATCTAGGGACTTATCACCCTCTCCAGGTTCCGTTCCAAGCTGGACAGAGAGGAATTCCTTACACTGCACAGACGTCTCCGTCTGTTCCATAACCTGTGGCAGCACGGTTGGCAGGTTGCGCTGCGAGATGCTAGATAACAACAAGGAATGAGCACCGGGATTTCACTCAGAGAAGCAGCCGTATCGGGTCCACGTATACAATAGGTAAGAATATTTTCCCCTAGATATGGATCTTGGGGAACTCCTCAACCTGCCCCCATGGGTAGCAGAGGCCGAGGCCAACAGAGAAGAGGGAATTCGTTGCGCACAAATGTTCCGAGACAACGTCGCCAATCGATTGGACTGGAGATGGAGAATGCGTGTGGTCATAATGCGTAGAAGAATGCACCTCTCCCACTCCCCATCAAGATCCTCTACATGGGACGAATTCAGATCACTGTCCCTAGCCTCCGTTCCGCGGGCATGGGGAAACAAAGTTTTCACAGCCGACTTGGACTTGTTCTCCATATCTTCCTCATCCGGCGATTCCTTTCATCCACATTATGTCCGAAAAAACCTCTTTTCAGACATAAAAGACGAGAAACCAGCACCGGCCCCCTCTCCCCCCTTCCCCCCTTTTTGATCGCCGGAATAAGCAAAATCATTGACGTGAGATTAGACGACCATTTTATCTTAGAAATAAAGGAACCACGTAAGCCAGCACAATAAATTCGTGATTTCTTGGACCAGGCGGCAGAGAAGCTCGGCGGCCTGTCAATACGAGAAGCGTAACCTTAGTTTCATAACGGGGCTTGGCGATCTCTACCATTATTAACGTTCTCCCGCCTCATTCTCTCCCCTCTTCTAGGTCATCATCCCGGGTTTCGTCTCATCCCTCGCAACAAGAAGGCGTCCTCCATGACGTCCTAAGCGGGACTCCAGATATTATGGCCCCTACAGTCGACCGGGCCAGAAACGATGAAAGAAACAACCAGCATCAGCAGGGAGAGAAACAACAACGTAACGGCCATCAACAAAATAAGGGAGAAGGGAGAAGGGGGTAAAGGCATGGAATGGATGAGCCCTGGAATAGACCCCCCTACAACCTGAACAAGAAAGTGTTGATCCATTAGCACGACTCTGCCCCGCCGTTCAACCATATTATCCAGGCAATCTTTTTGTTCTTGGATGCCAGTTCCTCTTTTTAAAAACATAATTTCTGGTCCCTAGTGCCAAGCATCTATTATGCCCAATGTACATAATCTCAAAATATAGGTACGAAAAATCATCATCATCGATAAGCCAAAATATTCCGATAAAAGAAATATATTAAATTTTATGATTATAAAATATATATTTTAATATATACATACTTTTTAACACATTGAGCGCCAGGGGGTAAATCGGTGTCACTTCCCGGGGGGCATATTTTTTTTTACATATACTTTGGTGCAAAATGTGTTTAGAAGTAGTGCACTATTAATTATTCTATGATATTAGGTTAAGTTAGTTAGTTATGTAAGTAAATAGGTAAGTAACACACACCCACTAGCATACATATGTGTACGCCAATACACATTTTACGTATAATCATGGGATATTGGCATACATATGTGTATGTTACAAGGTGTCACTTATATATGCATGCCACCAAGTGATTCTGTATAATTGCATTTATTTCCTTTCTTTTCATTCTTATTTGATAACATATCATTAGCTTAATTTTAAAAGTGTCACTGCATTTAGTTTGCTTAGATTTTCTAGATTATACTTTTTATAATAAAAAAATAAGAATTACAAAAGTAAAGCTGGAGGATATGGACTTCACCGAAGGAGAAATCAAAAAGAAGATCATTGACCTAATGACGAATAAGTCAGCCGGCCCGGATGGGTTTCTACCTAAAGTTTTGAAAGAAGTGAGCGATCAAGTGTCACGATACCTGAGCGCAATCTCTTAACATCTTAATCCGGGCCGAATGCGTTCCTAGAAACTGGCGTGAAGCGGAGGTGACTCCTATCTTCAAGAAAGGAGACCGTAGCCAACCGTCGAACTACCGACCTATCAGTCTGAATTCGATAGTCGGTAAATTCATAGAAAGCATCATGGTGGACAAAATCACGTCGTATTTAGAGTCAAACCTGCTACTAAGGAGTTCCCAGCACGGCTTCCGAAGGCAACGGTCATGCCTGACGAACCTTGTGGAATTCGTCCACTTCGTGCTCAGTGAGCACGATCGGGACAAGGCGGTGGATGTGGTGTACTTAGACTTTCAGAAAGCTTTTGATAAGGTACCACACCGCCGCCTTCTCCAGAAAGTGCAAGAGTTGGGCATAGACGGAAAAGTAGCCGGCTGGATCGAGAACTGGCTGAGTTGCAGACGGCAACGGGTGGTGGTGAATGGACAGGCTTCTGAGTGGGTGCCCGTTACTAGCGGGGTGCCTCAAGGTTCTGTCCTGGGACCACTACTATTTATCATCTACGTTAACGACATGGACGGTGACATGGTTGCCAAGATTTCCAAATTTGCCGACGATACCAAGCTTGGTATGAACGTTGCAAAGGATGGAAATACTGCCCGCCTGCAGGAAGATCTTGGGAAGATTGGGGAGTGGTCGGACACGTGGCAAATGCCTTATAACGTGAATAAGTGCAAACTAATGCATATCGGCCACAGAAACCCTCAATCTCAGAATATCCTTTAAGGCACTGCTATTGAACCACCGACACCGAGAAGGACTTGGGTGTAACAATCACTAGTGACCTCAAATTCTCGAAACAGTGCATTTAGGCGGAGAAAAAGGCACAAAGGATTCTAGGTTATATAAAGCGCTAGTTTGCATATCGGAACAAGGAGATTGTTTTGTGTTTGTACAACTCACTTGTCCAACCGCACCTGGAGTATTACGTACAATTTTGGATTCCCTCATTTCGAAAGGACATCGCGAGATTGGAACGCGTACAAGCTAGGGCAACCAAGCTGATTTCCTCTATCCGACATATAATTTATGAGGTTAGAATAAGTGAACTAGATCTGTTCTCACTGGAAACCCGTAGACTGCGTGGCCAGCTCATCGAAGTTTTCAAAATACTTCGAGGGTTCGACAATGTTGACCACCGGGATATTTTCACACTGAGTGAGAACAGAACGCGCAATCACGGTTTCAAACTTGAACTGAAGCGTTACAACCGCAATCTGTGTGGAAATTCTTTCACTTACAGTATCTGAGGTAAGTGGAACGCACTTCCAGTGAAAGTTATCAACAGTGAATCTGTTGACCAGTTCAAGTCAAGACTAGACAAAGTCTTGAAAATTGTCCGTTTACGGACGCAAAACAATTGATCAACCATGTGCCCGCTCGATTGCTAGTCCAAAGGTACCCTCCTTGAATGGACTGTAAGGTCTCCTAGGGTTCCTTCTTTTCTTGTTGTTACTACTCCTTGTTGTTACTTGACCTCTCCTCTGCCTTCGATACTATTGACCATACTGTCCTACTTGATCGTCAACACTCTTTCCTCGGCATATCAGGCACCGTCTCGTACCCAATCCGTTGTGATTGGTGACGTTTCATCCGTCTCTACCCCCATTTGCTTTGGAGTGCCACAAGGCTCTGTACTTGGTCCTCTACTATTTCGTATCTACCTTCTCCCTCTTAGTTCCCTTTTCTGTAATCTCGGTCTATCCTTCAACCTATATGCTGATGACACTCAAATTGTTGTTTCCTCATCCCCCACGTTTCTTGCCTACTCTATCACTGACCTCCTGGCTGCCTACTCCTCCATTTCTGACTGGCTCTCTACCCAACTTCCTCAGGCTTAATCACTCTAAAACTGAGGTCCTCCTCGTCGACACCCCTGCTCTTGTCAAAAAATCTAAATCTCTCTTTCCCTCGCTTACACTGGGCGGTAATACTATCATTTTCTCTGACTGCGTTAGGAATCTGGGTGTTGTTTTTGCTGAGTATCTCTCCTTTAAGCCTTATATCTGCAATGTCAGCAAATCCTCTCTATGTTTCCTTTGTAACTTCTCTCGCATTCGCTCTCACTTTGATCGCCAAAGTCTTGAGACTGCTGTTCATGCCTTTATCACCTTACGCCTTGACTACTGTAACTCTCTGCTTGTGAATCTGCCATCCTCCTCTCTCCGCCTCCTTCAAATTGTACAGAACTATGCCGCCCGGCTTCTCCTCCGTCGCACTCGCTTCTCTCTCTCGAAACCCTTGCTGCATGGACTGCACTGGCTCCCTGTCAGATCCCGTACTCACTTCAAGATACTTCTATTCTCATTTAAAGCTCTAAACAACAAGGCCCCGTCTTACCTCTCTTCTGCCCTCTCGCCACGCCATGTCCCTCGGGCCCTTCGGTCATCACATGCACCTCTTTTGAATATTCCTCGTTCATCCCTCTGATGGATGAACATGCTGTCATCCATAGATGACAGCATGTTCACTTAAGGCCAGCTACTCCATCAGAGGACAGCATTAGCTAGTTTGACGGATAAAAAGCCGAAAGTGACCAGTTTCTCAGATGAGAGCCTTCTGGTAAATTCCTCAGAACCTTCGGAGACGGAAATGACTAGTGCTATTCGGAGACTTAATGGCTCGCCGATGGGTGTGATGCCGCACTCTACAATGAACTTCTTGAAAAGTAGTTTATGCGAGGAAATTCGTGAATTACTGCTTAGAAGACCTCATCTTAGAGCTGGCAGAAGAGGGGTCGGTCAAGGTCGAGCGTGTGATGGGGAAACAGGGAAGGTTGAGATCCACCCTTTAGAATCTTCGTCACCCTCAACCGTGAAAGGCTTCTTGAGTTAGTGCGTGCCAGTTGGTATTGCTATCGCGTGAAGGCATTCCTGTCAGTGCCGCAAGGGGTGCTACTAACGCCACCGCTTAGGCCATGTGAATCACTTCTGTATACATGCAAAGTTGCTCCAAGGACGTACACAATAAGACATTATCATGTATGGCCAAGTGTGTCAATAGCGGAGAGCCAGACCCTGTTTCATCGAAACTATGTGCCGTGTATCTCATAGAGAAGGAAATCCTGGGGGTTCATTCCGCCAGGCAAGAGACTAAATCCAGGTGCGCCCAGCGTTGCATGGAAGGTCTTGTGTCTCCAGGCCGAGGTGGAGGGTCGTTTCAATGCCCATTCGGACCACTTGTACTGGTTTTAACTCTTTTCCTTGGGCGCTACACGGGGAGAGCTGGCGGAGCATAACGGAATCACACCAAGGCTTCCTCCCTGCATGACCGGTTACGGTAAGGCATAACCGTCGTGCGCCTCAAACAAGTGATTTGACTCAGAGGACGTAACAGTAACACGCTGAAGGTGGTCGTGAGACCTCTTGCTAGATTCCTAAAGTTGGATTCCAAAAGGAGGACAACACCTATAGAGCTTCGGCTCCAACAACCCCACCCAAAACTGGATTTGGAGCCTCGGAGACGTGGAACACTCCAAAACAGCTATCTCCGCCTCCGTAGCCGGCCGCCCAAACTTAAGATTTCGAGGCGTAGAGAGGAAAAGTCTCGCATAGCGAGCCCAACAGCACCCGATGAATCCTTAAAGGTGATTGCGACTCTAATGCCTTGTTCGGCCAAAGTTGCACGGAGTTCTTCGTTCTGGAAAGGTACTTTAATTTTCGTGATGTTCTTCTCTTCGAAAAGGATCCACGCGTTTCACTCGAGCTATGCCTGTAGGGTATATTGCTTCGATCGAATTGATGTGGACTCCAATCCAAAGGGGAGAAGCTGCGGCCACCTGTTCTCAATTACCTATTTTTAGCAGGAGAACATGTTGTACGCGAGCCCTTTGCCCAACCTCCCGGAGTATAAAGCTTTTGTCACATCATCACCCCGGGATGGGGGCTGGGAAAGAAAATGCACCATTTACACCAGGCGAGATGTTTCCGTTCTTTGCTTTGTTACAAATACGTACTTTCAAGCAGTGGCATTGAAAGTAGACATTGTAGGAAGATTTCCACTACTTCGGGGCACAGCTGCCGAGGCCCTTATATATCGGGAATTCTAAAAGTAGATTTTCCCTATGGACGGGCTATACAATCAAGTCCAGGGCTCAGATCCTTCCAGATCTGAACGACGAGCTGGAGATAAGTGTTTTAATTGTGGATGAATTTACGTATCACTCTCCAATAACCGCTTCATTTTCCTGTTTTGATCTATACCTGTTCTCTATGGATACACAGCCTGATTTGAGGTGGTAGGTGGTCGGAATTCTGCAAGTTATTATTTCTGGGCCGCTGTGTTCTATAATAGCACCCCGGTGGTGCTTACAGCTAGTGCTGTGGTCCATATTATAGGAAATCATTGATTTATTTGTCCTATTCAAGTAGTTTAGGTCGGTGGATAAAGCTTTTGAGTTGTTCTTCGGCAGCCACATTGCCAGAGCCTACCTATTATTCCTCAAACGTCCCAATATTGGGTCATATTCCACATCCTCTTGCTCTGTTTGAGTTCAGCGGGCGTCTACCAGGCACTGCGTTTCTCTTAACGTTCGAGCTGGTTAAAATACACCGCTTGGTATGGGTGATAACCCATCGTGGCTGGTTCGGGGAATATATCGTGATCTTTAGCGACTCAGGAGCGCCCTGAGTGCTCTCGGAGCAATAAAATCTCCACATCCTCTGTTTGCGATATCAGTGACGCCACGATTGGCTAGAGCCGTGAGGATGTCGAGGTGAATGACGGTCAAATAGAACAAAAAGTTGCGGTGCGACTGTTCCCATGAACCTACCCCTGATGTCCGCGATGGTTTTAGGTCGCTTTCTCTGGTCTTCGAATTAGGAACACTCGGGGCACACACCAAAATTTAATAAAGTGTTCTCCTGCATGAACTGCGTTGTAACACGACTATTCGTTACATCCTTATTGAATGTCCCAGTCTTGGTGATCATAGCGTAAGTTACCTTTACAGGTATTAATACAATAAGGGGTGCGCTACTGCTTCTCCCTTGCACTTGAGACAGATTTGTGCTCAGAGATTATAGTAATATTTTACTTTTTGGAGGAGGCTGGCCACTTCCATTTTATTTGTCTCTCTTTGATGTTAGTCCCTTGATTCTGCGACGGATGGAAGCGGTCTTCTCATTGACGCAGGCACGTGCTTCCTTATTTGGGCTCGTTTGTTTTTTTCCTTTGGGTTTGTTGTGTTTTGGATTTTCGTAACGTTTTCTCATTTGATTTTTATAATATACCTTAGAATTCTGCTATTAGATGAATAAGGCGACTTATGCTAAAGTAAGCATTCGCCAAATGACCGCTAGAAAACCTCAAGTAGATTATTACTGCTCCAGGCTCTTTGCACATGAGGACGACGTCCCCAATGGATAAGTACTAAGCGTGCTTCTCTTCTTCCTGATGATCATAGTAATTTTGTCCCTTTTCCGTTCCGTTGCCAGCTCAATCTACGCTGACGATCTGATGATTTATTAATATACTGCAGCAGAAGTCTCTTCATGATCCCCAGGCAAATCCAACTTGTCATCACTGCGGCCGTTGAGTTGGTCACCTTGATGGGATTCTCTTTCTCAGTTCACAAGTCTTCATACACCCTCTTCTTTCCCATCCACTACAGAGATGTCGATTTCCCATTGTTGTTTAAAGTCAAGGTTCCTATTCCGTACAAGCAGTCCGTGAGGTACTTTTGCTTCCGCTTCGAAGAGTAACTTGCATGGAAGCCTCCTACGTCGTTTCAGCCATCAGCTCACCCCTGAACCAACTGAACTATCTATACTTAACTATATAAGACGCCGACTGCAACACTTTACCTTGTCGCTATACTGCGCTGGCCAAATCCAAACTGGAGTTTGGCTAAGCAGTGTATGCTCCCGTGTTTTCTTCGACTTTCCGTCGCCATGAACTAATTCTAAACTGCATGATTCTTCAGTCTTTAGGTGAATTGCTTTCATCTCCATGGTCTAGCATTAGCGCCAAGTGCGGTGCTCCTCCCACCCCCACCTTAGCGGTTATTAGTGCCCTTTTGAGCGCGAAGAAATTCCTCCGTATCAGCCGGGTGCCCACTACCTAATATAAACCTTAGTGTCAGGTGTCCCCCTCCAATGAGAATTACCGATACCTACGAGGGTCTGTGGCACCACTCCTTACCAAATCACTTTCTCGTGTACCCCTCCGTTGGTAGTGATTCCTGCAAGACTCTGCTACTACCTCATACCAATTGGCAAGTCCCTAAATCCGAAAAGGGTTCTCAAGTCAGAAATTCTTAGCCATAGAACCGCTCACGCTCAGAATAAGGCCATCTTCAAAGATGGCCCCCGTTTCATCGCTGCTCGTCTGCTGCGACTCTCTTGGGGGCAGTGAGTAGTTGCTCCTCTTCCTTCCGCTTTCTTTCCGTCTGTTCTTTATATTAGGCAGAGTTTTAAGTCACCTTGAAAGCCTACTATATCGCCGACCAACACCATTTCACCGGATTCGTTATATTCCTGGATTACCGACAGCGATCTCTGCCCTATTCCACTACTCTCATGCCCACTCTGTGATTCTTGAGATATAGCAGTTCCTACACAAGCTTTCGGCCTGTTGGGGTTCCTGGAAATAAAGGACTATACAAGCTGGCCTGTCTGCCTCCACTCCAGCAGACTCACTCCCCCTACCTTTTATACTTCTGGCTGTAAAAAAGGGCTGGTAACTTTAATTCTCTATTGATACCAATCTTTTGTCAATTTAACATGGTTCTTTATATAATATAATTATTTATTGATAGCCTACATTTTCAATTTTAACAGAAGTGTCTATATAATTTAATTTGCTTTTCAATAACGCGTCATTGAAATTAACTCTCGAACAAACTTTGTGCCTGATAAGTTTTACTGTTTGCAAAAATCTTCCCTTGTTGTTTCCTCAATCCAGTCAGTGTAAACCTGAACATCAGCGTATAGCCAGGGTAATTAGGAAGTGCGGAACCTCTACCCCAGGAAACGATCCCGACCTCGAAGTTACGACCATCTTCTTTCAGGAAAAGAGGACCACCTGAAATCTCCTTGACAAGAATCTTTGCCAGTATCTTCTGCACAATTCATGTTATCCGTGATTGATAATGAACTATAAAAGGAATTAGCTAGAAATTCGCTGGCTGTTAATAAATTCACCTGTGCCCACTGGAAAATAAAGAAGTGGTTCCCCATCCAGAAACTCTACCAAGCTTTCCCGAAATGTCTTTCATATTGAATGGCAAACAAATGGGAGAAATTTCCTGTGTGAGAGTAATTTTGGCAATTTTTATAAGTGCTATGTCGTTATCGGTCGTTGCAGAATTCCAGTCAGGGTGAACGATGAGATCTATACCCTGTACCGTTATAGTGTTATCAGTTTCTGTTGAAGTGCTTTTATCATGATCTCCAAGGTAAGCTCTAATATCAGAGGCTTGTGTGTTTGCATCCACACAATGAGCAGCGGTCATGATCCACTCGTCTGAGATCAAGGAAGCACCACACAAAAATGTGTTGCTAATAATAAGGCGAACCATCCAAGGAAACTGATGTTGTATCACATTTTCGCCGCCTACTATTTGAGCGACTAAATTTTCTGCCCCACAGCTACATTGGCGAGGAGGAGTTGTGGGTATGGTTGTAGATTCCGTTGGTGAAGTCGAAGAATACGATGTTCCACGTTCAGTCGTTGTTGTTGATATCTGTTGGGTTGTCGATGACGTTGTTGTAGTTGAAGTCAAAGAGGCCGATGCAATGCATGTAAATCCTGTAGATCTGGTTCTTCGAAACGAGAATTATCCATAGAATATTGTGAAAATATTGGCGTCTCTCGATCGCTCTACGTCTCGAAATTCTCCACAAAACCTTTCCCTTTGACCCAAGGCCCTGTAAACCATTGGATTTTACCAGCAGTTAAATATCCTGTTTCTGTTGCGAGAGAGAAGATTACTAATGGCTTATAAAAATGAGACAATGGTTTGAGGGAGGTTACGTCAAAACTAGTTATGTATTGGTTAAGAAGTAGTGCTTTAAGTTCTTCCTTAGGATGTAGAATGTCTTTAATAATATATATGTTTTTAGCATGAACGCCCAAAGGGGACGGGGACAATGAAATTGGCGATTTTATAATTAAGGGAATTATAGTTTGTTAATATAGGTGGCTGAGGGACATTCGCTTTATGAATTTTAAGGAGACCGTAGGGTCAGCAATAGGTCGACCTCTGAAGCTTAGAGTTGTTTGTAGGTACCTTCCTCAAGAGCTGGCGATTTTTTAGTAAAAGAACCTTATTAACATTATCAAGGAGTCAAAAGGACAGTCTAAGCAGATCCTCTTGGACAAAAGCAAATTTTGTAAGATCATCTAAGAACAGCTCCATTTCCTATTTTTAGCCTTCCTTTGGCACCTCCTCTTCTCAAAAGGATAAAGGCGAGAAAAAAAAGCTTTCAAATGGCATGTGTTAGTCAACACTTTTTTCGACCCATTTCGCGGGTCATTATCAGGGCAAAGTTAGTGTAAATGAAGTGAATGGATGCAATCATTTCATTTTTAAACAGCCCATCTATTAATTGTCTACTAGGCCATCATTCTCTCTAATCACTTTATAGCCTAATACGAGGCTAGATTAAAAAAAAACATAAAAACAACAAAAAACAAAAAAAAACAAAAGCAAAGTAAAACACAAAAGAGTAAAGAAAATGCAAAAATTTAAAAGAAGCACGTTCTTGAGTGCGGAGGAAGCGAGCCAGCAGGATCATGCGACCTACAACAAAGAGTAAAATAAAATGGAAGAGTCCAGCCTTTTCAATAGAGCCCACAAGTCTTTGTTCACGAACCCGTCCAGGGTACAAGGGACAAGCGGTACTGACCCCGTTCCTCCCGGCATCGCTGCAGATAACGTTCGTGAAGATCACCCAGACGGGGAGATTCAACAAAAATGTTCCAAACAGTGTGGAGGGCAACCCAATTAGGTGCGGGAAAGAGCTCCATCAAATTGCGGGGCGTCCCGGAAGTGTTCTAATTTCGAACACGATAGAAGCAAAGAGGTGTAGATCAGGCTGGTAGTATAAAGAGGATGTAGGAGTGCTTTTGAGAGGCTTAAATTGAAGACGGTATGAATAATAGAGATCGAGAATTAAGTGGGTGAAATTAAGATTTCCAAAGTAAAGCTGTGCTAGGATGTAGTGAATAAACCGTGTAATGAAAACATTGAAGGCGAGGATGAGATTCAGGGATGGTTTGGGACAAGTGGTGAAAGGAATTGGGAATTGTATGAGATATGAATGGAGAGAATGACATAGAAGAGAGACAGATTTGGTTGTGTGCTGAATGAAACCTATGTGTCTAGCAAACATTATTTCAGCACAAAATTACAGATGGGTTGGACAAAGGAGAAGAGGAGAAGTTAAATGTATGATTGATCGGTGCCTAGTAAGAAAAATATGCGGCGGGATGGAGTTGAGGTGAAAGAGGTATGGGTGTAGACTATCTGATCATATTTTTGATCTCTGCGGGGTTAAATTAGTTGATGCATGAGTGAGTAGATATGACAGAGATAGAAAAGAATGATGGATCAAAGTAAAATGTTAGTAAATATGAGAATGTTTGAGAGTAGAAGAGAGAATAGCTATGATAACATAGATATAAAGCAAGTTTAGAACAAATGAAAGAAGGTGGCAGTTCGTAGTGCAAACACTATGTTTGCGTGTGTCAAGAATGGACAGTGGAAGAAAATACAGAACGATAGACTTCTCGTGTAGGAATTTTCTTCAATGCTACGTCTCGATGTCACCCACATGAGCTTCGTCAGTTTAATCAACACCCAATCCAATCTACTTTCGTCCTGAGGAACCCAAGGCGGTATACAATACTCAGAGTGTAGATGAACATAGGAATTATCATAGTAACTGATAAGATGCCTTCTACTTTTAGAATTTACATTCTCTTTCACATTTGCTAGCACCCTATTTCCTTTATTCCTTGCATCTAGACAATTCTTGGAGCTTTCAATATTACACTTCCTCCCACCCCTAAATCCCTTTCTTTTTCTGTGGAATTTAAGCTAAACCCTTCAATTTCTTCGCTCTTTTTTGGCTTCCGACTTTCATTAATTCATATTTACCTGAGGCTGAACTTCATCTGCCACTAAGAAAAACAAAATCATAAAAATGCATAGGACAAATAAGAACTAAGAAACCACGGATCTCGGTGTCCACTCAAGCATCAGCACCCGTGCATGTGGAGGGAGGCGTGCCCTCCCGTCCCCAACGCCTTAGTTTTGAAAACTGTCGGTAGCACCGAAGCTATCTTGTCGGAACAAAATCGTATCCCTATGCGGAGGCTCATCTCGACCACACGCTTGTTTTGTTTTTCCTCACTATTCCAATCCCTACAAGTAGTCTCCTAATTAATAAAATAATAATCTTTGTCTCACATTTTTACAAACGTCCACCTAACTCTCTAACGGTGAGAGTTGGCTACCCTAAAGTTTATTATGGTGAAGATCAATCTTATTCAAAGTCTCAGGCAAATATGACATTAGTTCACCTATTTTGCCTTATTTTAGAAAATGTGGTGATGAGTGAAGTCATACTTACACCTAAACCTCTTCCAAAAAGTAAGTCAGACTCAATTTTAAATTGAATCGATGCAGGAAGAATTAACCTGAATAAATTCAGAGGAGAACTGAGTGGTTTGCTGGCTCGACTTCAACTGCGGTGGTTTGTACAGAAAAGCTACTTCCTCACCTTTCATTTATAATTATTTGTATTCTCATTTCATGAGGCTCATAAATTGTTAAATATTTAAACCACTATTTGATAGCCTATTGTCTAACTTTAATTAATATTTTGAATAATGATGCAATTCAAGCTATGACAATACTATACGAAATGGTGCATTATTCGTTAACATCCCCAGAGTAATAAATTTTGCGCCTTTGAAAATGTCGTCTCCTAAGACCACTAGTGGAGTACTCAGTAGGATATTAAGTTTAACTCTTTTGTAATTCAAATAAAAAATGTTTGAGGATCACTACACATATACATAAAAGAATGGGTAAAGTAAAATATTAGGTCATCCCATAAGTAATGCGGCATTTCTTTTCATGTTTATCATTATTTTATGTTATGAAACCAAACAACTCTTACAAGTTATTATATTTGAATAAGTATTGATTAATTAAATGAGTAAAATAACTTTCTCCACTCTCCGCGGCCAGTCTGCAAATTCCACCAAATTATCAATGCCATTATATTTAAGTAAGTATTGATTAATTAAATGAGTAAAATAATTTTCCTCCCTCTCCGCGCCTAGTCTCCATTTTTTTCCAAATTATCAATGCCATTTTAAAAATATCGTTTGACTTTGATTTAAAAAGTTATACATTATTAAACGTTCTAAAAAATTGATTAGAACGGAATATTCTCCTTTGGGTTTGGTAAGAATCCAATTGCCTATTCCAATTTGAACCTTTTAGCCCAATTTACATTATCACTTCAAAGGGTTAGTGCGCTCTTTTGAGTCGTTTACATGCAGAACTCGAAAAAAAGGACCGCATTGACCTGTGGAAGAAGAGTACTCTTTTATCAATAAAACCCGCGACCTCATATCCCAAGAGATACCATACAGAAGTTTAACAATTTAGATTGGAATCTAATGAGCCATCATCAATATTTACCCGACATCGTTCCATCTGATTACTATATGTTAGTGAATCACCTGAAGAAGGAAGATGGAAACAACAGAAAACGTCGAAATAAACTTAAAGAAATTTAAAAAATTAAAGTCACCGATTTTTATAAACACTGTCTTTGAAAGTAAAAAGAAAAATGTATTGGGGCAGGTTGGCACGGATCGTACTGAATGGTTTTATGGTGATCAAAACTAAAGTTTTAAAGTTAGCATAAATCCAAAGTGCCTAACTGGTAGCTCACGTAAATATCTTTATTTTCCACACAGAGAACTGTGAAATATTTTTACCAATTCAGGTTTTTGGTGTCATTTTTGTAAAATGTGTTTTTGTACGGATCGTGACTATGTAGGACACTCTCCTTACCCACTTTGAAGCGTTTTTTTTATCTCGGGCGACTCTATATCTCACTATTTCGGTCTTCCATCCCCGTTTTGCTTTTTTTGTTGTTTTGGTAATAACATTGTAACTTATTCGGTCGATTTTAACGAAATTTGAAACCCTTATGTTATTTTACATTCTTTTACGAATGATATAATTGCCAAGTTCCTCCCAAGGTTAGCCCGAGAATTATTTTATTTTAGTAAAAGCTTTGTAACTATTAGGCCCATTCTAACGAAATTTGAAACCCTTATGTTGTTTTACATTCTCTTATGAATGATATAATAATTGCAATGGTCCTCCCAAGGTTAGCCCGAGAATTATTTTATTTTAATAATAACATTGTAACTATTAGGCTGAATCTAACGAAATTTGAAACCATTATGTTGTTTTACATTCTCTTTTGAATGATATAATAACTGCCGAGGTCCTCCTAAGTTTAGCTCGGGAATTATTTGGTAATTACATCATAACTATTCGGCGGATTCTATCGAAATTTAAAACCTCAATTTTGTTTTATATTTTCTTTCGAATGATATAATTGTCAAGGTCCCCCCAAGTTTAGTCCGAGAATTATTGAAAGTTTTGAAGGTTATAAGGTCATAAATCAGAATAAGTGAGAGCACGCTACTTTGGTCAGCATAACTTATTTTTTATATGACACAACTGAAATTAAAGGATCTTCTACTACTAAATGATACACAAACGTTATGAAAAGAGATATAATATAATAAATGTTTAGAATTTTTCTTTTATAACCTTTTTACATGGGTATCAAAAACAATATATTTCTTATTTTTGAGCAACTAATGCACAGCCCCCATTGTTTATCATTACAGAAATATATTAATAACCTCATTAGTCATTGTAAAATCCCCATTTTACTGTAATAATGATAGTAGAAAATTGAAAATTGAAATTTACAAAATCGAATAGATAATTTCAATTTTTCCAAAGTATTTTAAAAATATAATCACTTATTCTATTACTTAATACACTTAACACAACACTGTATATAGTTAAATCTTGCATCTAACGTAAAATAATGTTAGATAATAATACGAATAACATCACTTAACACTGATAAATATGCTCAAATTGAACTTTGGTATCTTGTATTTTTATTATTTTTTTAGTAGTCGCCTTTTCACATTAACAACACAAAACAATGTTATGTGATCAACATACAGTAGTTTCAGAACTAAATCTTCATTTTTATCATTTTCGCGAATTTCCCATTTTCGTACGGACCATGTACTACGCTCCATTTTTTTAAATCCCCACGCTGGTCACGGCTATAAAATCACACTCATTTTCCTTCACAATTATCATATTCGCCATGGAAAGCGTAATCAGCGAAAGCACGCAGCATTCACAAACACTGTGGGCTATAATGTAACTCGTCAAAATTACATCAGACACATAAAATATAAAAAATTTACCTCGCAAACAAAAATTGCTTCGAAGCTCCGCGTGAAGAAGAGGGAGGTAACATCATATCAGACCTGCTTTCTATGCCACAGCTAAACTGAATCAAACCCATATTTTGGTAAGAAAGCTTTGTGTAGGGTTCGTGTCCACTTCAACCTACTAGTGGTAGAAATTTGTAGACAGTGTTTTACTTGTTTTCGTCTCAGTTGTTTTGTGTACTAATTCTTATCGGTTACCTTTGTGCTTTCGAGCCTTTGTAAGCGGCGAAGATCAGCCTTTTACCTTGTAATTATGTTGTCTGTATTTCGTCTGTTGTGTTGTGTCGTTTACTTCTTCCTGTTGTATTCATCCGTTGTTTCGTGTGTTCGTGTTTTTTGTATACATCGGTAATAAGTATTGCTCGGAACAGAGTTGCTATCAGGGAGCCTATGACCGTGAGTAACTTTCTGCCGCAGTCTGGCAGGGATGTTGATTCTCTGCCTCCTGTTCCATGAAGTTCGGGAATAATATTTTCGGTTAATATTGCCCAAAACATTTCCCAGTTTCCGAGTTGTGACGTTGACGGACTCCAAACGTTGTCTTCTGTGCATATCCCTTAGCCGAAGATTATAGCGTCTTCTGGCCGTTTGAGTCATTACGAAAGGGTACATAAACTTAGAATGGATAAACATTTTCCTAATGTTGGACAAGCTAAGATCTCGAAATCTGTATATCTTGGAGATTTCTCTCTTTGCTAGATTCAGCTTCTCTGTGTATTGCCTCGAGTATCCGTGGTCGGAGACCTTTAGGCCCAGAGTAGCCCTATCTCCTCCCGTCTATTACGATGGGCCACTTAGAACGGCGGCTCAATGGGATTATCTTGAACTTATCCGTGTTAGTTCTGATCTTCCATCTTCTCTCGTACTGGTTGATGTTAGAGATTTCAGCTATAGTTTGAGCATCCTGCGCCCTTTGTTTCCTTTTGTGCATGGAACGATTTGCGTGATGTCATCTATGAACTATGGTGAAGACCAGGTATAGCAATGGGCTCAGGCAGACAGCTCCCACGGGGGCGCCCTTTTTTTTAGTTCGAGCTTGGGTCATAAGGTACCTCTCGATCATGAGACAGGCCTTTTTGTTTATAACGAAGTGGCAGAGGATCCTTTCCACGATCGGACCAAGCTAGGCTTAGTATCTAGTATTGGAGTCATTCCAGCGAGACGTTATAGAAGGCCTTCTGCATGTCCCTCAACATAATGCTCACATAGTATCTATTCGCTTGATAATATGTGATTTTCTCAGTTAGGGGCGCTAGTGTTATATCTGTGCCCCTTTTCTTTCGAAACCCATGTTGTTGTGGGTTGTGCGCTTCTAACTCGTTCAGTTGAGCTTGTCGCCTTTTTTCTATACTCTTACCGAGTATATCCAGAAGAAAATTTGGACGGTAGCTAACCAGCTCAGCAGTAGTCAGGACAGCATGCATGGTGTTTACGAGGCCCTAAATAATTTGCCGTGGGGCATTCACTAGGGTTTTTTTCGTGAGCCTAGACCAGCCGGTCGCCCTTTGCTAGAAAGACCTTATGGTGGTCATGGTAACTTCAACGTGATAGGGTCCCCATGGTTAACTATCTCTCTTTCTCGGGAGACTTGGAGATGTCGATGGGTCCTATGTATCATCGTGTCGAGATCGTCAATCAGTTGGTCTTCGAATTCCTGGTCGAAGTAGTCATTTTCCTCACGGGATATTGCGAAAATATATTTCCAGTTGTTGCTGTATCTTTCGAGCTCATTAGCATCTTTGGCGCGTATTCTGGGTTTTGGAGGTAATCCCGTAAGTTTTCAGATGTTCTCCCAAAACTTTACGGGATCGCTCTCTCTTTCTAGCTTACCGATAATATCGTTTCTCCTTGTTTTTCGATGCTTGTTTATGAGCCCCTCGCTCAGTTGTCTCATTCGGGTTCGTCTTTCCCGGTTTGGTCCAGTGCTGCCGATTTTCTCGTAGATTAGTATAGGTTCCTGGGTGATCTCCCTCATCTCGTCCGCCCTAGGTTGTGGGAGCATTTTATGTAAGAATCTATGGACGCATATCTCCTCAAGTAGAATAAGGAGATCGGTTATTTTTTATCTCCTCATCTATTTCTTCAAGATTTGCGTCGCTCAGATCAACTGCCTCGTTATTTCTGAGCATATCTTTATAAAGCTCCCAGTAAGCATTCGCATAACTTTTCCTAAGGGGTAGTGACGTGAGCATTGGCGCAAGCGAGATTGTTATAACGATAGGGACGTGTTCCCTCTAAACCACAAGTTCTGGTTTAGTGATGATGTTGAAGGAGAAGTTAGTACTTTCTAACACTATGTCCAGCTTTGTTGCCGAACGTTCTGTTAGGAGGGTCGGAAAGTCTGGTCTAATCCTCTGGAGCTTGTCTTCTTCAAGTAGTAGCTCCAGGTTTCTTCTCAATGGTCGGTGTTGCTGTAATCAGATACTCAGCATCTGACGCTTAGGTCACCACCTAGCAGCGCCAGTCTCCCGTGCCCCCAAAATGGTAGGGAACGTTGTTGATCGACAGGTAGACAGCTGCCCCGGTTAGTCCCTCAACCATGGTCGGGATTTCAATAACCAAGAATGATTTGTTCAGGTCTGTTAACGTGTTAAATTTAATTTTCTTTCATATTCCGATGGCTGCGCTGTCTTAGCGATCCTCTGTGTGATTCGTCTGTATGACGATGTAATTCGGTATTTTTATTCTGTCTGTGTTAGTGTTGATGCCGTGTTGTCAGACGAGGATGATGTCGGGGTCCACTGTTCGGAATATGTTCTAAAGACAGCAGATTTAACTCGTATTCTGGGTTTTGGAGTTGGTGGGCCCGGTATTTAAGCAGTCATTTGCCTATGTGGGGCCGCTAACACATAAAGGTGAAGTTAGTGATGGATGGATGAAGATAAGTACAGTGTGTATTATATGTCTTTTTTAACAAATAGTTTCTACAAAGAGAAAGTCAGTTGAGAAGTATACGTTTTCCGATCTTCCGAAACAGCTACAAACTTTACCACGTAGGGCGAAGGTAAAGGCCACTTACTCTAAGCCCAGAATCCGGAGCATTCACTAAGACATGAATTACGAATTGATGTTAGTGTGTATGTTTGTGTTTGTGTTTGAAGGGGACAACAAACATGTGTAGATAGATAGAAATAAATATAAGTGGTGAAAGGGAATGCAAGGTTCCTGGTGATCAGGCCTATCGCTTTCAATATATTTTTGTTTTGGGAGTTTTTTTGGTTGTTTTCTGATTTAGTTATATTTTTGGCCTTCAAGCCATTTGCCTTAAAAATCATAATATTATTTGTATATGTAGCGAGCATTTGCTGTTTATGTTATGAATTTATTGATCTTTATTTTTTTACTGAGTATATTCTGTTATTCAAGAATTTTGTTATGTGTGTATTTTGTTTCTTTTTACTTCATCCTTTATTCTTCTTGCCATAATGGTCTATGTCGAGTCATATTAGGATAAATTGTAGTCTGGTATTTAAAGTCATATGCGGTATGGTTTTGTGATATTTGAATCGATTCTCTCAGTTCGTGTGTTTTATTTTTTCCATCGGAACTAAACACTTTTGTCATAGGTGGAACGGCACTTCGTCTCCGCCAGCCAATAGGCTCGCGGATAGGTTTTTAGGTTGTTTTCTTTTATGTAAAATAAGTGAGGAAGTGTGTGTAGTAGGTGTGATAGGGGTAAAAATAATAAATTTATTCGCCATGGTGATGAGGGCATCGATCGCATTCTTTTATTTTATCTATTTTTACTTTCTTTGCCGCCAGTGTTTCCACTCTTGGCTATGGTGACCGACGAATAGATAGGTAGATAGAAGAAAAGGTATGAGAGAGAGTAAAAGATTAGAGGGTCCGAGCCTCTCCCTCTCGCCTCCCACCCTGCCCATTTCGGGGCAAGGATGTGAGGTGGGCATCGGGGGAAAGGTTTAAGGGAAGAGAACGAGGAAGATGAGCGATAGATATTATAGGGAGAAACTAGTAGGAGATTAGATTGGTGACCTAGGTGGTCTTGGCCCTAAATCTAAACGCGGTGCTAATACGACGGTGTGTATCGCCCACCCTCGTTTTCCTGTAGAGTCCGTTGAAATTGATAGTAGTGAGGAAATAAGGAGAAAAAGAAGGAAGCTAAAGAGTTGCGGAGAGTTGTAAGTTTGTTTGAAGGTCAAGCTAATCTATGGCCGTTGTTAAATTGTTATAATTTGATAATTTAGTAAGAGAGTAATTGGCTGAAGTGCAGGTTATTGTTATCAAGTCTTTCTGTTATGTTATTTGTCATAGTTGTTGTTGGCGTTCAAACCGTTGTTAGATTGTAAGTTAGTTACTAGTAAAGTTTATTGTTGTTGTTTTCCATTGTATGTAATTATATTAGCCTACTCTGTGACTGTATCTACAGTGTATGTTTCGGTTGCATTTCCTTTTATTCTTTCATTATTTCCTCCTGTTCTTCTGATTCTTCATTTATTTTGTAGAAAATTCCTTGGTTTTGGTAAATATCGGTGTCTTAATTGGGTTTCATCTAAAGGTTGTCTTAATCGGTTATCTTAATAGGGATTTTATCCTTGTCGTTATATGTGTTAGGTTTAAGTTCTCCAAGTAAAATTATCCTCTTCATCTTCTTTTCAGTCGATTGTGGTCATACTGCTCGGAAACAGTCTATGATGTCCCAATCAAGCCCTTTGCACTCTTTGATTAGATAGTTTTGGCCAATTTCATATCGTGTCTCTTCAATCAAGGCTTTCGCTCTTTTCCTTATTTGTTTGTTAAGAGGTTCAATGTTTGCTTCTCTGTGCAGATATTCTATTCTTATTAATTCTATCATTCTCGTATTTGTTATGAGATATAATACTTTGTCTGGATCTTCTGTAATTTTAATAGATTGATTCTTGATATAGTGCACATCGCAATCGTCCGATAGATTAGTGTGGGCTGGATTATTGATGTGTAGGTTTTCTTCTTATTCTGTGGGCTAAGTGATCTTAGTTTGTATAATAGTTTCAGTCCAATATTTCCTTGCTCTATTCTATCGATTACATGTTTCTTGTAATCTGATTTAGTTATGGTTAGTCCTAGTAGTTTGCATTCGTAGCTTTATCTATATCTTATTTCGTCTACATATATATCTGATAACTTTCTCCTGTAGACTGGAATAAATTTAAATTTGTCTCGATTGGTGCTTATTTTTCCATTTTCTTTGATATTGGTTTATCTTTCTTATTTCCTTCATCATTCTTCTCGCTTGGAACTGTCCGTGTCTGTACGGTGACACAATAACTTGTGTTATGTCATCGCAAACTGCATGATCATACATTCTTCTGTTGGTGGAGGTGGGATGGCTGCTGTATAGATGGCGTACAATACTAGAACCTGACACCAACCCTGAGAAACACCTGCTTCAAGCTTAAAAAGTTCCCCTTGGTGACTGGTTGTATATGCGCGTATCTATCTCTGACATATTCGCACAGTATTGTCTCAATTTTTCTTGTTTAGGCCTAGTTCTAGTATCTTAAACTAGATGCCACTCTGCTAAACCTTGTCGAAAGCTTTAGACACATCTCTGTACACGATGTCTAATCTCATCTTTTCTTTTTTTGCCTTTGCTAGTTTTCCATTATTAGGATAGTGCCATGTCGGTGCTTCTATTTTTCCAAAATCCAAAATGACAATTATTATAGATGTTGTTTTCCTCGAGGTGTTTATCGAGTCTCCGTCTTAAGTTCTTTTCAAATATTTACCCGATGAAATCTAGTAACGAACTTGCCTGTATTAAAGCACTCATTGAAAACGTTCTTCAGTCACTCTAAGATGTTACTAAATCCTTCCTGGTAGTTTCTCTTCTTGACTCCCGAAGTCCCTGGTGCTTTCTGTTTAAAGCTGTTTATTGTTCTTATAAGCTCTTCGGTTGTTATGATGTCGACATTTTCTTCGTTGATGTTTCTATGTTCTTCTAGTGTTCTCTAAATGCTTTTTCAACGTCGGTTTCATTGTAGAGTTGGATTCCTCTTTCATCTTTCAGTCTAATCTTCTCCTTTGCTGGATTATCTTTTATCCTGTTCATCTATTTCCAGAACTCTTTGGTGATCCTTCTCCATCTATCTTATGATTAATTCGTTCCATTGTTCTTCTTGCTTTGCCTTTATTAATGCCGTTAGCGCTCTTCTTTTCTTTTTTAGAAAGGCCCTATGGAATAACAATAAAATATTAGCATACTTTCCTCTTTACATCTAATCTTAAAAATATCCAATTATTTTCGTATTTAATTTCAAACATTTCTATTCAATCTTATGTAGATATTATCAATCATCTCAAATAATCCTATATTAATTTATCAATCAAAAATCTCAAATTTTTATGTATATGTATTTTCAATATATTTTTGTATAAATAATTGCATCCAAAAATCGTGGCTAAGATACATTTTTTTGGTAACACTTCCTTTAGTCAATCACACAAACTAATAGGCTTTCAGCTGATCCACATTGAACACAAATATTCCTCCTTCGTGTCTTATCATTCTCATCGTGAAGACTCCCATACACACTAGTTGCTACCTAATTACCTTGTTACCTATTTTCCTTGTTACCTTGTTACATATATACCTTGTTACCTATATATCTTGCACCAAGTTTCGTCACGACGATAATTAAATTCAAATTCAATCAATATATTTCAACTATGTTTAATTCTTGTTAATCTATAATAATATATATTTTGTTCTATCTTCGCTCTATTCCATCCATTCCTTAACGATTTCCTGGTCAGTCATAAAGCATAACTTCCCCATAATCTCAGCCGCTCAAGCCTTGTTACGATTCAATACCTCTCCTCAAAATCTTATAGATATAGGTTTGTTGTGAAGTGTCTATCTAGTTTCATACCACGATGGCCCTATATCTATAATAGCTCTCTGCTTGGCCTTTCTATGCGTATGCATTCGGAAGTCTCTCTTATTTCCACGTTTGTATTACCCATTTCATGTGTCAATCTGAAGGTCTGTATAGTTCTGTGTGTTCTTTTAGGGATTGCTTCATTGTCAGCGCAAGTCATTGTTCCTCTAATTTGCCTGAGTTCTTCGTCAATTTGTTCTAGTGTCGCTTCGTCGAGTGTCTTTAGTTGATAATTTCCTTGGACTTCCTCATACTTAGCCCAGTCATCCTAATGTTAGGTCTACCATTCGTTTGATGGCTTCTGAATAGGTAGCTGGTTTATTGTTAATAGGGATGCCATGTGCTCACTAATTAGTATTTTCACGGATTCTAAGTAAAATTAAACGTGAGATTAAAGTTTGATAGGCAGATATGTGGTTTGATGCTAAATTGTCTTTGATGTAGGTTGGGAATTGAGGTCCCAATCCTCGAAGTATTCCGTTATCTAGCATCGCCTTCAGGTTCCTGCCCGCGCCGTTTGCATCAGTATATCCATTCTGTGTACAGTGGGCGTTTAAGTCTTCCATAAAGATGCCTGGCTTCTTATCATTGAATATCTTTATGAAATTTACAAATATGAGGATGTCTATCCTTGGAGGTTGATATCATGTTGCTAGGATAATAGTGGTGGGTTCAAGCTGTATTTCTACTGCTGCGTATGATTCTACTAGTCCTTCGTATGTGCTGTATTCTAGTTCTTTTTTGACCTGATGGCGGCTCCGTCGAATCTTTTTCTTGAAGGGTTAGTTGCCACAGGATTGTAGTTTCATATTTTCATCTATTTTCTCTACTGCGGCTCCATAGGACATATTCCTAAGTCCATTCACTCTTTCTTAGTTGACCTATTCTTTCTTTTTCAGGAAGAATTTTCTTTTAGGGTATGACATGGACATGGTCCTATGTGGTCCTTCGCGGTTGATACATTTCTTGGTCACATTCAGGCAGTCTCTAAAGGTCAGAACTTTCTAGACGGACTTCTAACAAATCACTAAGTCTTTCTTGGGTCATTCCATACTTATGTGGTACTCCATTGCATATCATCGGAAGCATATGTGGATATTTATAAAGGCGTCTCTTTCGATGTTCGCTTTAGGAATACTTATGCAGAATGCAAGGAATCCCTTTTATATGATTTTGGAGGCCATTTCGATATTTTAGCAGACGATTTTGAATACGTGTGTATGCTATCTGAATTTTATGATCTCCTCAATTTTTAGCCACGGTAGTCTTGCTCCTAATTCCTCCTTAATTTCTTGTGGTAAATGCATTCCGACCCATTGTTCTATTTTCCTACACAGCACGCTTCTATGGGCCGTAATCTATGCTTTGGTCTTTGCTTGTAGATTGAGCTTTCTAAGTGTGATACTTCCTGCTAAGGATGGTAGTTGCTCAACGTCTTTGTTCTAAAGACATATGACGATAAATCTAGTGGGCATTCAATGCACTTAATCAAGGGTATCTGAAGGTCAGTGAGGATCCTTGGTACGACATCCTGCAGTGTTCCTTCCCATACGTTCGGGATCAGTCTCAATAAGAGACGTTTAATGAAATCTCTGATTTCATGCTCCTCGTTTGTGTTTGTGTAGGTGTGTCTGCGTGTGTGTGTGGGAATGGCTTTCCCGCCCTACTAATAAGAGGTCAGAATCCAGAGCTCTAATCCCTATTCTATGCGAACTATTGATTTCTTTAATACCTTCCCACAGGCGCAGTCCGCAACCCTCATACCTAACTAGGCCTGCACCATTAGACGCCTCTGCAAGGTCTCCGGCTCGTGTCCTTAAGAAACACCCTTCTTCGCCCCCACCCCTAACCGGGCTTCCTTCTGGATTCACTATACCGTAGTTTCAAGCAGGACTGAGCACAGTGAGGGTTAGGTTTGTGAGATAATCCCAAACTTAGCAACAGGGGGATCTCCAATCAGACTAAGTACGCATTTATCTTGGGTGCAGTTTTTGAAGGAAAGTGGCTTCCCGTGAAAAAAATCACTTTTTCCGCCTTTTTGGACTTGTTCTTGACTTTGCCTCCTTTACCAGAGCGTAAGCGCGTGAAGTTATCAGAAAGACTGAACTATCAGCGACGGATATTTTTTTCTTTTTAAGGGAGAAAATACGGCTCGTGGGTCCTCCTTGTTTCTATCAAGTTTTTCTAGTATCACGTGGTTATGTATAGTCGTGTTTCCTTGGTTCATATCAGTTTTTTTGCTTTTAGTTATCTTTAATCGTTTGTCGTAACTAGGTTATTAAATTAGCGAACTCTAAATCGGTTGTCTTTCATCGAGATATTTCTGCATTTTTGGCTATCCTTTGATTTTGGTAATTGGGTATTACTGTCTCGTATTTGATTGGTTATCGTCGTATAGGTCAGACCGAGTGATCGAAGGATGTTCCAACGCATGGGTTGTTTACCTACTACTCCGTGATTAACTTTATATCTCTCTAAGAGTGCTATATACTGATTTTATTATTATTATCTACGGTCTTGACTTCTGTAAACTTTAAAGGTTCCCTGTGCCAACGTAGCTATTCGAGGAGATAATAAAAAAAATTGTTAAAACAAACTAAAACTTTAATTAAAACACAAAAACAAAATAAACATGAACCACAGAAATATTAAAAATTTAAATACACAATAATGACTTGAATTAGTTTTACAGTAAGGCTTTTTAACTTGACCTACTTGACATTATAGTAATGGTTAACCCACCACTCACCTTAATATAAAAATATACTAACTGTCTCTACTGGAGTTTAAATACCTTGGTCCCTCTGGCGACGGGTTTGAGTCTGACCTTGAACTCAATAAGCCCAGACACCTCAGGAATCCGGTGGGTTCTTTGAAGCGTGGCTTGACCAGATGGTTGACGGCGGACGGAATGACTTGACAGTCACAAGGGACTTTGGCGAGTGTGGCAGATGAGGGGCCACACGTTACTCGGAGGGGAGTAGGGTCTTATTCAAGGGCGAGGACTATCACGGTGCTTTAGGATGCACCAAGATAGGCGGGGTCTCTTGGAATTCATCAAGGGCGAGGTGTATACTGGGGATGGGGGGGGTTTCATCAAGGGTGAGGACTGTACTCGGGGGGAGGAGCGGACTTTTTCAAGGGCGAAGAATATCCCTGTGCTTTAGGATGCACCAGTTTAGGAGGGTTCTCTCTGAGGAGAGTAAGTTGAACTTGCTTCTTAAACCAAGTTAACTTGGAGTTCGGTGTGACCATTGGGTAAAGGGCTCGAGGAGGAGCTTTTTCTTCTTTGTTTCGAAAGTCTTTAAGGGTGAGGACTATCACGGTGCTTTATGCTACATCATGATAGTAGGGATGGGGGGGTTCTCTGATGAGAATAAGTTGAAGTTGAGCAAGTTAACTTAAAATTTGGTTTGATAACCAGGGACTAGCTCATGGATCAGCTGCTTCGTAGCCCCTTCTCTTAGTAGCCCAGGCCTCTCTTGGAGGGGACTTCGGAGCCTGGTTGACTTACGGATTCTACCTCGTTTTTTCCAAGTGTTTGGTATT
The DNA here is from genome assembly GCA_963969495.1 of Ceratothoa steindachneri. Lineage (NCBI taxonomy): Eukaryota > Metazoa > Arthropoda > Malacostraca > Isopoda > Cymothoidae > Ceratothoa > Ceratothoa steindachneri. The sequence goes on along the minus strand of OZ018327.1, from coordinate 168,450 downwards.
TATACCACGTCACCCCACTAGGGTAGGGGTAGGAAGGGGGGGGCTTGTGAACGGGAAGCAGGAGGGTTTTTACTCCAACGGTTTTTCTCAGCAAGTTTTACCTCTGGTCTAGCTGTCCCTTCGAACTTGAGAGAAACGTGTCTCCAATTTCGTATTTGAGGTGAAATTGAATACACACTCATAGGGAAGATCTTGCAGTTTAAACCGTTCTGATTTTCATAGGGACGAAGGGCGAGGGGCTGTGGTTACGAGATTGCCCCAAGGTTCCTGGCCCGGATGTTTTGCCGTCAACTTGCCGTGTCTCAACTGGGAGAGAACGGAGAGGGTCGATTCCCCTACAGTATTCTTTATTATTGTTATTATTTATTTGTGTTTCCGTTTATTCATTTTGTTCCTTAAGCTCAAAATTTCTGATTTATTCACGTGTATATGGGTTCTTATTCTCTCCTTAGCTGCTGTCTTGAGCTATGGAATTAAATTTGAGTGCATTGATCTTTATTTATATAGAAATGTTGTGCAAAATCTTTGGGGAGGTTGTTTACTTTCTCCCAAATCGCATTAGCCACTTTTTTTAAGACCACATTTATTGGTGACATATTGGCTTCTAAATTTCGATCTCATATTCTTTATTATTGTTATTATTATTTGTGTTTCCGTTTATTCATTTTGTTCCTTAAGCTCATATTTCTGATTTATTCACGTGTATATGGGCTCTTATTCTCTCCTTAGCTGCTGTCTTGAGCTATGGAATTAAATTTGAGTGCATTGATCTTTATTTATATATAAATGTTGTGCAAAATCTTTGGGGAGGTTGTTTACTTTCTCCCAAATCGCATTAGCCACTTTCTTTAAGACCACATTTATTGGTGACATATTGGCTTCTAAATTTCGATCTCTCATATTTCTCCTCTTACTTTTCCGCGTGTTGATTACTAGTCTAAAGGCCTTGTTTTTTTACTTGCTACATATCTTGTTCCTTGTTTTAGACATCATATCCATTGTAATTGGTAGGTAGAGTCCCCAAGGCAGGGCCTGCAACTAGTAAATCGATGAAACCTGATTTGAGAAGAGAACACTTTGCAGGTCTTCGTGCTGGACTAACTTACGGGAGGCTAGAAGTGTGCTAGGCTGTTGAAGACTTGTGAAACAGTTTCAAAACCACATTCATTAGTATTCAATCGCGTTTCATCTCTCTGAAATGACCCCGTTGGTCTTCTGCAGAACTAAAGTGGTTTAATGGATAAATCGGGCAACTGCTTAGGGAGAAGAGAAATGTGTACCGGCAATCGATGATCTCGGGTGACTTTGACGAATACCGGAGGCTAGCCAGGAGAGTAAAGTCCAGCATAAGGGCGGCTAAGCGGTCGGAAGGACTCCGAGTGGCAAAGCTTTGTAAAGAGAATCCCAAAGAGTTCTTTGAATATGTACACAGCCATAAACCAATCCATCGAACGATTGGCCCTTTGAGGAATGAGGAGGGGACAGTAAAGCACTCAGCCCCAGTAAACGCTAACCTACTCAACGACAACTTCTTTTCAGTGTTTACTGTAGAGTGTGGTCCCATCGCTCAACCAATGGATTCCTACTCGAGGGAAAAGCTGGAGGATATGGACTTCACCGAAGGAGAAATAAAAAAGAAGATCAATGACCTAATGACGAATAAGTCAGCTGGCCCCCATGAGTTTCTAGCTAAAGTATTGAAAGAAGTGCACGATCAAGTGTCACGACACCTGAACGCAATCTTCAACATCTCATTCCAGACCAAATGCGTTCTGAGAGACTGGCGTGAGGCGGAGGTGACTCCTATCTTCAAGAGTGGAGACCGTAGCCAACCGTCGAACTACCGACCTATCAGTCTGACTTCGATAGTCGCTAAACTGATGGAGTTCCCAGCACGGCTTCCGAAGTCAACAGTCATGCCTGACGAACCTTGTGAAATTCTTCCACTTAGTCTTCAGCGAGCAGGATCGAAACAAAGCGTTGGATGTGGTCTACTTAGACTTTCAGAAAGCCTTTGATGAGGTACCACACCGCCGCCTTCTCCAGAAAGTGCGAGCGCTGGGCATAGACGAAATAGAAGCAAGCTGGATAGAGAACTAGCTAAGTGGCAGACGGCAAAGGGTGGTGCTGAATTGACAGTCTTCTGAGTGGGTGCCCTTTACTAGCGGGGTGCCTCAAGGTACTGTCTTGAGACCACTACTATTCATCATCTACGTCAACGACATGGACGGTGACATGGTTTCCAAGATTTCCAAATTTGCCGATGATACCAAACATGTTATGAACGTTGCAGAGGATGGAAATACTGCCCGCCTGCAAGATGATCTTCGGAAGATTGGGGAGTGGTCGGATAGTGGGAAATGCCTTCCAACGTGAACAAATGCAAAGTGATGCATATCGGCCACCGAAATCCCAAATCACCCTGTATCCTTACGGGCACTGCTCTTGAATCCACCGACACTGAAGAGGACTTGGGTGTAATTATCACCAGTGACCTCAAGTTCTCGAAACAGTGTATTGAGGTGGAGAATAAAGCCGAAAGGATGTTAGGGTATATAAAGCAACAGTTTGGATATCGGAACAAGGAAATCGAACTCTGTTTGTACAATTCACTTGTCCAACCGCAACTGGAGTATGCCGTGCAATTTTGGAGTCCTTCATTTCGAAAGGACATCGAGAGATTGGAACGCGTGCAAAGCCAGGGCAACAAAACTAATTCCCTATATCAGACATGAAAGTTATGAAGATAGAATAAGGGAATTAGATCTGTTCTCAATGGAAACCCGTAGACTTCGTGGTCAGCTCATCGAAGTTTTCAAAACCTTCGAAGGTTCGACAATGTTGACTACAGTGATATTTTCATCCTTAATAAGAGCAAAACCAGAAATCACGGCTTCAAACTTGAGCTGAAGCCGTACATCCGCGATTTGTGTAGTAAATTTTTGACGTACAGTATCTGCGGTAGCTGGACGCGCTTCCGATGGAGGTTGTCAACAACAATTCTGTTGACCAGTTCAAGACAAGATTGACAAAGTCTTGAAAAGTGGCCGTTTAAGGAGGGTGTAAGTTAATTGAGCGGAGATGTGCCCACTCGACAGCTAGTCCAAAGGTACCTTCATTGAATGGACCGTAAGGTCTTCTAGTGTACTTATTTTCCTTGTTACTCCTTGTAAGTTATTGTTTCCCTTCCAAATGTCATGTAAATCTTGCGCTTGTTCTTCAGCGAGATTTCTAGCTGTTTATCTCGACAGGTTATGTCGGAAACCATGATGCTCATCACGTAACAGGCGATTCGTTTCATGGAAGTCAATTAATTTAGTGGCAATTACTTTCTCAAATACTTTAGAAATAAAACATAAAAGTGAGGCTGGCCTATAGGTTACAACATTTTCGGTATCGTCATTCATATAAATTGGTATTACAACAGGATATTTCCAAAGGTTGGGATAAGTACCTATGAAAATTGAAGCGTTGATTATCACGAGAATATAAACTATGGCAATGGGTAAAGAGTATATCAATAAACGAAATTGAATGCCATCAGATCCACATGAATTTGTAGATTTGAGTTCTTTTAAAATAAGATTAAGAGTAGTTAAATCAATTGGGTGTGGTCTGAATTTATCAATGGTAGTCGCAATCGATGGAGGCTGGTAACTCAAAAGTTTGATTAATTAAATAATTATTGTAAATGGATTTATCATACATAGTCTTTCCTATATTTGCAAAATAATTATTAAAATCATTTGCCATCTGTTGGGCGTTTAGGTCTAAATTGTCAAATGGTACTGGAGACTTATTATTGGGAACTATTCTAATAATAACTTTCCAGGTCCCCCTGATGTTTCCCTTACATTTAGAGAATTCCTCCCTAAAATAATTTTTCTTCTTTTCTGACAGTATTAAATTGACAAAGCCTTTATTTCTTTTATAGGCTCTTTAAAGGTTAGAATTTTGTCTATTTGCTTTGAATTTTCTTTGAAGATCATTTCTCCTTATAATTACATCCTTGACTCTAAAGTCAATCCAAGAGGCAAGATGGAGTGACATGACTATAATTTTGTATGAGGCGCACATATCTAAACACCAGATAAAACATTAGTATAATGAGAAACTTAGATATTTACACAATCGGTGTATAAAATAGAAACTAAATTAATGATCCTTTTAGAAGAAGGTCACATAAATAATTTTGAAAATAGTTTTCGAGTTGGCGGAAAGTTTTTACAATGGGGAATCTTTTTCTTTTCTAATAGTGACTGTAACGGTCAAAAGTTCATGATCACCAACCGGACAAGGTGAGACGTTAGAGTTTACTACAAAGTTAGGCTTGTTGGTGATTATAAGATCCATAATGCTTGAAGAACTGTTTTCAGTAATCCGGGTTGGTTTATTCACAAGCTGATTTAAATGAAGAGTTTGCATTAATTTTCCTATCTTATGATTTGGAATAAGAAAATTGCCATTAAAATCACCTAGTATGATGAGTGGCTTGTTTTCTAAACTCACCGTCTGAAATGCCTCAAAAAGGTATTCAAAATTATTACTGAGTGATTGCAGATGCCTATAAACACAAACTAAAATAAATGAAGGAAATTTTATCTTTTGGATCGTTAACCTGATATCTTGAAGGTGAAGAGGTCGTTCTATTTCAGGAATCTTCAAGACATTTACTTTTAGATGACTCTCACAACAATAAAATTAGTACTCTAGTATTTAAACAAAAGTAGTTTACACGTTTGGCAGGAGCCAGATTTCAGATTGCACATAATATCTAGATTGTGATCTCTCATTTATAATTCAATGTTATCAAAGGGGCCAAGTAGAGACTGTGCATTTATATGTTGTATATTTAGTAAAGGTTTGGAAAAATTAAGGTCCATATTAGTATAGTTAAACCTACAATTGCAGAGGTCGTGGTTAGGTTCCCCACAGTTATACAAGGTCGTCTACGGTAAAAGTCGTGCGAATTAACCCCAGACTGGGGACGTTGAGTGAACCGCTATAGAGGTCCATATTAGTTATTACTATAAGTCAACTCTAAGTCTTGTCTCCATTTCCAACTTCAGTTGAGATACGATGGTCCTGGTGTTCCTGATGACGAAAATCCTGCGTGTTTTATCTTTCAAAGCCTAGGTTTATATTCATCATTTATTTTCATAGTTGCCGTTCCCAAATCCTCTATGATGCGATCTTGTTGAGGGCGCCAGGTGATGACGATCATGGTCTCTCTTCCTCCGTACATTATTTTGTAGTTTATCTCTATACGAAGAAGGTCGTTGGGAGGCACTAGAGAATTTAGGCAGAGTCTGACTTATCATTTTATCCTATTCGTCCATTAGCTAAAAGAAAGGGTACTGCTTCGCGATGATATTCAAAATCTAATAATGCCAAACTTGCTGAAAGACTTTGCTTCACTCACATGATTCCCATCATAGCACATATGGTCAACTTCCTCAGTAGCCAGAATAAAACTGCAAATTAGTCTTTATAACTTTTACCCTATTGAAAAGTTTTTACTCATGGCTAAAAGTTGATTATTAAAATTATTATTTTTCTCGTCGTATTCTTAGGCTTGTGGGCCATGTGTTAATTCACATATGAATATGTTCATAGCTCTTCATTCGCTTGCTTGAACTTGGCAATACGAGATCCGAGTCTATCAAAAATGTTTTCTGAATGAGAATGATCGAATTTATCCTAGACACCGCTATACAGAATACAAGACTTAAGCGCCCAATGAAGCTTCTCTGAACTCAACAATTTATAAGGTCAATGTTGGTTTCTTTTATTGTTCGGACTAAGCATTGTTAGTATAGATCCTAGTTCCGTACGAGGGAGACTTTTGTGTCACCTAGAGGTAGGGGCCATAAAGTAAGTAGGCATATTTTTAAGTGGAGTGTATCAACCCTGCCATTCTAAGATAACTGTGGCAAAAGACAGGCATTACCTGATAGTACCAAAGCTGGGTATTTACAATAAATTCCTTAGCTGAAAATTACACGCATTGTTAAAGAAATACTTTGTAAAATAAAATTTCATATTGACTTTATTAACAAAATAAATATAAAATCTTCCTTTACTATTAAGGATCGGATTCCAAATAGTCTCAGGAGTTTGATTATATACTTATTTAAATGTCCTGGGTGTTCCCAAGGCAAACACCTCGGAAGAACTGTGAGAGCTTTGAAGGCAAGTTTCTCTTTCCATATGGAGATAAGTAAAGGACAAGAAAGATAATTCGAACCAAAGAAATGTCAGCGATAAGAGATCGCGCATTAAAATATAAAAGCAATATCGAAATAGAAGATATTAAAATTTTAAATTCACATAAATTTCTGATTATTTTTTGAATCTTAGAAATACTATACATATAAAAACAGCTCTCCCAAAACTTAAATTATGATTCGTCCTCGGTTCCCCTCCTACTTAGTTTAATTGTTTTGGATATGGGCTAGGAGGCGCAGTTTGGTGTTTGTTGGGTCAACCTTGAACATCGTGTAACCTGTGCGTTTTGGATAATTGTGCACACACAAACCCATGAAATAGTAACGTGTACACTCAACCAATGTAAATTAATTAATGTGTGTGGAACGAAACAAAAATAAACTCAAATGAAACATTGTAGGATGTACCGGAAATATTTCAGAACCGTTCCCATTTTTGATTTCACGAAAAGAACAAAGTCGAGGTGAAAATGTAAACTCAGAATGGGACTAATTATTCTCTTGTTACAGAAGGGAACCTTAAAATTAGTTAACTCTATCATAACGACATTAGGTTAACATCAATTTCAACCAGAATATTATATTTCTATTTTGTTAAGGAAGACGGAAAAAGCGTTTGACCAAATTTCACCGTTACAGTAAATTTCTCACGAGAGAGTTTATTTAGGCATCATCAAAGATAAACTCGTGAAATCTATAATTAATCTAATTCGAACTCCTCCTCCATTTGCTACCCAAAGTCACTGAATAAATAGAACTGCAGTCTTCTTGTTTTCATCACCATTTTGCTCGAGGCCAAAATCATATCAGAAATTCTGCTCATCGCCCAGCCAAAAATATTCATCCAATACCTTTTGGAGTCAGGTAATAATTTTTTCGGAACGTTATCGTATCACCAAAATCCAGTTTAACGATCAACTTTTCTCACAATCATATTGGGAGCGCAATAGCAAAGAGGATCACAAAACGAGGTGGAATATAAATATATCAGGTGACGAACAAAATGAGATCCTTTCATCATCCAAACTCATACTAAACCAATCAAATCTCTTCACCCCCCCCTCCCCACGCCCTCTTATCTTCCCATTCTTTTTACTGTAAATTTCTAAAAAAACAATTTAAATCTAAGTCTTCAATTGAAAGCTAAAACTAGGTATCGAAGATCTAATTTTATCTTTAGCTTTGTGCTCTTTCAACGTGGCATAATATTTTGTTCGTTTATTTGTTTTGTATTCCTAAGACGCCATCTATTTTCCTCACCTTGGGTTATCTGCTTAATTTTAAATTTAGGCTTTCTATAATCAATACTCATCAATATATATATATATATATATATATATATATATATATATATATATATATATATATATATATATATATATATATATATATATATATATATATATATATATATATATATATATATATATATATATATATATATATATATATATATATATATATATATATATATATATATATATATATATATATATATATATATATATAAATATATATATATATATATATATATCATACCGCAAAGAAAGAGAAGATAAATGCAATTATCCATGCATGGGTGAGGATCGAACAAAGCACACGAGGGAGCGGGTAACCGCTTTGATATCAATTAAAATAACCTCTTAGACGACTCGGGTACGCGGGAGAAAAAAAATTATCTCGAATCGACAATCTAGTTAGTAAAGTTCAACTAAGTCGAATAAAGCACTGAAAGAGAGATATATTAAAGAGAACTTCAAGGGACAAACGAGAAAGAGAGTTAAACACTCTCGAATTCGAGAGAATGATGTAAATAAATCACTCATACAGCAAAGGAAAAGAAGATTTATAGAATCATTTTTTCTTTATAAAAGTGTATTTTTCTAATTGCGAAAAAATCCTTGCAGTGGTGAAGATCGAACCAAATACACCTAGAAGGTGAGTAACCGCTTCGATCTCAAATAAATAAGATTTTAAGGCATGCTTCGCTACTCGTTCGGAAGGGCTGAAAGAGAAAGAAATTAATCGGGCATTCAAAGCACAACCGAGAAATAGAGTTAAACGCGCGGTGAATATTCACTCAAATTCATGGATAGAAATGCAAAATAGGTTCTTGGAATTGAAAGCCGAAGCAGATACATATTGAATTGGCCAATTTTTAATAATAAATCAGGTGGACTACTTCTTCGTGAAAATTTCAAGACAGCGTAAATTTCGCTGTTATCCTTGAACTAACATCAAGTAAATAAACCAAGAGATTAACAATTTAACTTTAAGAAAAAACAAAGTTTAGTAATACATAGCCAATGTCGGAGGAAACGTTGTCTACGGTGGAAATAACTACGCCGGAACAGAAAAAATAATTGAGTATTATACTACGCTCGTAAAAATCAAATTAAATCTACAGCTTAAGTAGGCCTGCTAATAGTCATACTGCTAAGATTGAGTTTAATAGAGAAACGTTGTGTCAAGCAATATAATTCAACAATCGCCTAGAGAAATATGTGAAAAAGGAATGTTAAATTCGTTGACTTTTGGCTCAAATTTATTCATAAGAAGGAGTACTTAGCGCACAATGAAACGCATACATATTATTCCAAAAAGTGAAAACAGGAATACAGAGATCTGCTCCATCTGAACTAAAAAAAACTTCAAGATAAAGCTCGGATCACTTCAGAACTCTAGGATATCTGGGGAAACAACTTCAGTGCAGCAGGAGAAGCAAACATATAAGTTCAATAAGAGCTATCTTTTTAATGCTAGGTCAAATAGAAACAGATTTTAATAATTCAAAGCAATTGGTAGCTTTAGAAATTATGACGATAAACATCACTGAAACGTGGATCCAGAGACATACATGGGATTATATTTAATGAATGTCATTTACAAGGTTACAAAATGTTTTCCAATGATAGAATTACTAAGGAGGGGGAAGAGTGCTCTTATATATCTGTAACGATCTCCAACCTATTAAAGGCTTTATCGAGGCAGAATTTGAAGTAAAAGGGAAAACACTAAATGTACATAAACGTTTACATGTATATCTGGCTTATAGTAAGATACATGCACAAATAGAAACAATCAATCGATTTTATGATGTTTTGGCGAGCTTGACTCAAATAAAAAGAGATTAATTATGAATGGTTATTAGCGATTTCATCTGTTCAAATTCAATTGGTTGACGAAGAATTGAGAATCTGAAGTACAAATATAAGTTGATCTTATTGACAGTAACTTGCTAGTACAATGAGTTGTAGAATCAACAAAAAATACAATATATTAGATTTAATATTTCTTACAGATGATGAACTAATTTAAAACGTAAACGTAGGAGATCGGTTTTGCTACAGGGATAAAAACCTAATAGAATTAGAAGCAAATCTACCTCACGAAAAAATAAAGAGAAGTACTACCAAATTTGTTTTCCGAAAAGCTAATTTAATGGAATTAAAAGAAAGTCTAAGCAATTATAACGTATGTGGTAGAGACATTAATGAAGCCTAGAATTATTAAAAAACAATCTTTCAATGAGACAATACATCCCAATTTATTCTTGTAACATTTGGAGACAGTGGAAAAAACAAAAATCATTAAAGGTTAACAAAAGAAATCAAAAGGGACATTAAAAAAAGGGAAAAGGCTTATGAGATGATCAAGTCAATCGGGTTTGAAACTAACATAAGTAAATATGTAAAACTCAGAAGAAAAGTAAAAGTAGGAATTAAAAGGGAAAAATGTAATATGAAAATGCAAGTACTAATAAACTGTAAATAAAACCACAAAAAATTATTTGCCTTAGGTAATAGTAGGAAAAAATAATAGACTACAAATCCGAGACAAAGATAGAACCACTGCACTAAACGATTATTTTGCAACAGTATACACCAATAAGGCACTAAATCAGAAAATTATACCAAATACTAAGTACTTAGGCAATGAGCCACTGAAAATGTTTAAGTACAGGGCTAATGATGTACGAAAACGAATCGATAAAATCAACCAATACAAATCACCAGGATCAGATAAAATAGAGCCAGAAGTTATATAGAAGTGAAAGAAGCCGTAGGGGACCACATAATGTACCTATATTTTTAACTTATCTCTTGAAAGTATATAGTCCCTCAAGACTGGAAATTTGCAAAAGTAACCCAAATATTCAAGAAAGGGGGTAAAGATCTGGCTCGCAATTATCGACCTATACGTTGGACTTCAAGATATAGCAAAATGCTTGAGAGTAATATCGGAGAAAAAATATTATTAAGACACTCACAACACGGCTTTATGAAACATAGATCATGCCTTACAAATTTATTAGAATTTTCATTATATTCATGACTATGCGAGGTCAAAGGACATTCTGTAGGTAGAATTTTAAAAAGGAAACCCTCGACAAAGTGCCACACAAGATATTAATATAGAAAGAAAAAGTCTAGGATTAGGAGGTAATGTAGCAAATTAGATAGAAAATTGGCTTAGTGGTCATAAACAGATTTGTTATCAATGGGCAAGAATCTGAATGGAAAATTTTAAGAAGTGGTGTTCCTCCGGGGTTGTTGTGGTGGGACCCTTGCTCTTTATTATTTATGATAACGACATAGACGTTGTGTTGATTTTTTAAAAATCTCCAAATTTGCTGAGAATTGCAAATTGGGTAAAGGTATAATTATCGAGCAAGATATAGTGAATATTCGAAACCACATTGACCAAAATGGGAACTCCCACTAAACGTTGAAAAATACAAAAGTGAGGCACGTTGGCCACAAAATCCGAAAGCACAAAACAAACTCCTTGAGAAAACAATTAATGTAACAGAAAATCAAAATGATTTGTCTATTTGTGTGGCAAATCTTCTTAAGTTTACACAGTACTGTGTTGATGTAGAAACGAAATCACTAAAGATACTCGGATATAGTAAGCTACAATACTACAATACTCTAGTTAGACAAATAAAATGATGTTTTCAATGTAATAATGGACAGAGCTATTAATTCTTTATCAGAAAGATTTGAACAGCTACAAAGTTTCAATAACCCATGAGCATTTTTAAATGACACAAAAGACCAGTCAGGTAAAAATAAACTCAAAGTAGCATGTCAGAAGAAAATTTAGATGAAAAACGGAGGTGAGGATTGTTTTGAAGGTATAGAAAAAAATTTAGGCTAAAAGATTTTTCTTGAATTTAGGCCTAGAAAAATAAATAAGTATGGATATGAAAGAAATATAGATCAAATGAAATTATTAGGGGATATGTAACGGAAATGTTTTAATTTTGTAGAGTGAGATAGGCTGTAGCCCACAATCCGAATTTTAGTGTTTGAGTCATTTAGGTATATGTGAAGTTTATATCTAAGTTCTTTCTAGGATTTTCTTTACAGTTCGAAAAACAACCTAGAAAGTCTGTTTTTAGTATATTTGAAGCTTTTATCAAAGTTCCTTTTAAGAGCAAAAAAATAAATATGATTCTCGAAGGTTTTGTAATTTTTTAAACAAAAATAATTACAAATCCTAAAGTTCAGAAAATGTATGAAAATTATTCATGGTTTTGGGGTTTTTTTTTCGTTATAGCTGTAAAAGCAAATTTAAATGGGAAAAAAAGGGCTCAGGATTGTTTTTTCCTTATATGATTAGAATTCCCCTCTAATAGTTTTTCTTGCTTTTAGGGCTAGAAAATAAGAATAAATCTCCATTCATACACCAGCATTATTTCCTGACTCTTGCAAGTTTTACATAACATGTTACTATTCTCATCTAATCCTTATTGGAAACACTCGCAGGATGACGGTCAGGTCCCGTCTGTTTCTCACTGTGTGCCTGACCGAGCGTGGCAGTCTCCCTACTTTCTGGAATGGGATGACTCCCATTAGTGGTGTTCGTCCGGGAAGATATTTCCATTTTCGTGTTGTTCTTCTCTTCGAAGAGGGCCTATGCATTTCATTCGAGCTATGCCTGTAGAGCAGATATCTTCGATGACATTGCTGTGGACTCCAAGCCAAAAGGAAAGAGCCAATGATCTCTCCCTGTTCCCCATTAGCTATTCTTTAGCAGAAAAACATGTTGAACGCAAACTCTTTGCGCACTCTCCCTGGTTATAAAGTTTTTGTCTCCCCATAACAGCGGGATGGGGGCCGGGAAAGAAGATGCACCATTTACACAAGGCGGGATGTTTTCGTCCTTCGCTTTGCTACAAATACCTGGTTTCAGGCAGTGCCATTATAGTTATATTTGGATGCGGAGTATAGTGTAATTTCTCTGTAATTTCCACCATCAGCCTACTTTAATGAGAGAGATTTCCAACGCGTCGTGGCACAGCTGCAGAAGCCCTTATATTTCGGTAATTTTAAAAGTAGATTTTCCCTATGGAGGGACTAAACAATCAATCCCAGGGCTCAGGTCCTTCCAGATCTGAAGGATGAGCTGGAGATAAGTGGTTTAATTGTAAATGAGTTTACGTATCACTCTCCAATAACCGCTTCATTTCCCTGCTTTGATCTATACCTGTGCTCTATGAATGCACAGCCTGATTTGGAGTGGTAGGTGGTCGGAATCCTACAAGTTATCATTTCTGAGCCACTGTGTTCTATAATCACACCCCGGTGGTGCTTATAGCTAGCGCGGTGGTCCATATTATAGGAAATCATTAATTTCTTTGTCACATTCAAGTAGTTTAGGTCGGTGAATGAAGCCTTTGAGTTGCTCTTCGGCAACCGCGTCGCCATGGGCCTAACTATTATTCCTAAAACTTCCTAATATTGGGTCATATTCCATATCCTATCGCTCTGTTTGAGTTCAGCGGGCGTCTGCCAGACGCTGCGTTTGTCTTAACGTTCGAGCCGGTTAAAATAAACCGCTCGGTACGGGAGATAACGCATCGTGGCCGGTTTGCAAAATGTATTGTGAGCCTTAGCAACTCAGGAGCGCCCTGAGTGATCTAGGGGCAATAAAACCTCAACATCCTCTGGTTTGCGGTATCAGTGACGCCACGATTGCATCGAATGCGGGGAATGAGCGTGCCGATGAAGGCCAAAAAAGAGTCCGCAAGGACTGGAACACCAGATGAGTTTCACTCTACCTCGCACCAACTACATGACAGGCGTCAGGGTAGCCCTCCACCTTGCCTATGAAAGAAGGTGGAAGACGGCCAAATAGAACTTAAAGTTACGGTGCGACTGTTCCTATGAACCTACCCCCAATGTCTGCGACGGTTTCAGGTCTCTTTCTCTTGTCTTCGAATTACGAACACTCAGGGCACACATAAAAGTCTTTTAGAGTGTTCTACTGCACCTTACTACATGAACTGCGTTGTTATACGGACTGTTCGTTACATACATTTAGAATGCCTCAGTCTTGTTGATCTTAGCGTAAGTTACCTTTACCGGTATTGAGACGATAGGGGTGCGCTACTGCTTCTCCCTTGTACTTGGGACGGATTTATGCTCAAAGATTATTTTAATATTTTACTTTTTGGAAGAGGCTGGCCACTTCCATTTTATTTGTCTCTCTTTGGTGTTAGTCCCTTGATCCTGCAACAAATGGAAGTGGACCTCTCATCAACGCAGGAACGTGCTTCCTTATTTGGGCTTGTTTGTTTTTTCCTTCGGGTTTTTTGTGTTTTGGATGTTTCGTAACGTTTGCTGATTTGATTTTTTTAATATAGCTTAGAATTACGCTATTAGATGAATAGGGCGACTTATTCTAAATTCGGCAGTCATCAAATGGGCGCTCGAAAAAATCGAGTAGATTACTACTGCTCCAGGATCTTTGCACAGAAGGAGGACATTCCCAAGGAATAATTACACAGCATGCTTCTCTTATTCGTGATGATCATGGTAATTTTGTCCCTTTCCCGTTCTGTTGCCAGCTCAATCTACTCTGACGATCTGATGATCTATTAATATTTCGCAGAATGACTCTCTTCATGATCGCCAGGCAAATCCAACTTGCCATCACTGCGGCTGTTGAGTTGGTCGCCTTGATGGGTTTCTATTTCTCTCTTCACAAGTCTTCCTACACCATCTTCTTTCCCTTGGCTACAGACATGTCGATGTCCCATTGTTGTTTATGTCCAAGGTTCCGATTCCGTCCAAGCAGTCCGTGAGGTACTTTCGCTTCATCTTCGAAGAGTAACTTGCATGGAAGCCTCCTACGTCGTTTCAGACACCATGTTACCTTTAACCTACTAAGCTATCTATCCTAAACTATATAAGACGCCGACCACCGCACTTTAACTTGTCGATTGTACTCTAGCCTTGTCGTTGCTTCTTTCCTTTCCTAAAATTCTACACCAAATCTGATTATCTACGTCTGTTCATTCATGGCCGAAGGTTCCTCTGATTCTCCACAAATAACCAGTTTTCCTTGCTCACTCGCAGCCGTTTCCTTCGTCTGATCTTGTCTCGCTTGTGTCCTCCTTTAAATCTCCTACTCCCAAATTCCTTTCTTTTCCTTAATTCTACCCCATTGCTTTTTAGTGGCAATCATCAGCGACATTCTTTGCAATAGGTGATTGGCTCCACCATTGTGTGTATATATAAATCTATAATATAATATGTATATATATATATATATACAACCCTTCTGTCGGATTTAAAGTGAAGATTAAAAAAGGATAACTTATAACTTTAAATATTTATTGATACCAATCTTTTGTCAATTTAACATAGTCCTTTATATAATTTAATTATTTTTGATAGCCTACATTTGCAATTTTAACAGGAGTGTATTTATATAATTTAAATTTCCTTGTAATAACGCGTCATTGAAATTAACCCTCGAACAAACTTTGTGCCTAAGAAGTCTTATTTTTTGCAAAAATCTTCCCTTGTTGTTTCCTCAATCCAGTCAGTGTAAACTTGAACCTCAGCGTATACTCCTGGGTAATTATCAAGTGCGCAACCTCTACCCCAGGAAACGATTCCGACCTCGAAGTTACGACCATCCTCTTTTAGGAAAAGAGGACCACCTGAATCTCCTTGACAAGAATCTTTACCCGTATCTTCTGCACAAATCATGTTATCCGTGATTGAGGATGAACTATAAAGTGAATTAGCTCGACATTCGCTGGCTGTCAATAAATTCACCTGTGCCCACTGGAGAATGCTAGAAGTAGAGCCTCCTAAAGAAGTGGTTCCCCATCCAGAAACTCTACCAAGCTTTTCCGAAATGTCTTTCATATTGAATGGCAAACAAATGGGAGAAATTTCCTGTGTGAGAGTAATTTTGTCAATTTTTATAAGTGCTATGTCGTTATCGGTCGTTGCAGAATTCCAGTCAGGGTGAACGATGAGATCTATACCCTGTACCGTTATAGTGTTATCAGTTTCTGTTGAAGTGCTTTTATCATGATCTCCAAGGTAAGCTCTAATATTAGAGGCTTGTGTGCTTCCATTCACACAATGAGCAGCGGTCATGATCCACTCGTCTGAGTTCAAGGAAGCACCACACAAAAATGCGTTGCTAATAATAAGGCGAACCATCCAAGGAAACTGATGTCGTATCGCATTTCCACCACCTACTATTCGACTGACTAAATTTTCTGCCCCACAGGTACATTGTGGAGAGGTAGTTATTGTCTCTGATGAGTTTGAGGAGAAAGATGCCGATGCAGTACATGTAAATCTTGTAGTTGTAGTTGCTCGAGTAGTTTTATAGGCATACCGAAGTACAAACCTATTGGCAGTAGTCGAACGCTCAATGTCTGTTTGTTGTCCACACAGCCTTTCTTTTTCTCCCGATTGGATGTAAACAATTGGATTGCCCCTACATCTTCTTCTTGTGCTAATCACGGGACAATTGAGTTTCATAGACTCTGAATTTGGAGCGATGAAGACCCATGGACAAGATCTCTCAGTCAAAATTTGAGGATTTGGATAATTCGGTGATTGGAAGGAAAATGTCGGATTACTCGGAGTTAATTCAACCCTTCCTCCGCATGTTTGTGCATAAATGGAAGGAGCGAAGAAGAGAAGTGCCACGCTAATCCAACGCATAGTTGTTCAGGAGAAAAAATTCTGAAAATAAAAAAAATAGATCAAAATATTGTTCTGTTAAGAGCAGTACAGTGTAGCAAATGGATAAATTCATAGTTAAATTGGATATTAGTCTAAAACGAAAGGTCATTTAAAATGAGACGCCTGATTTCAAATGTTCCTTGAAATTGCTTCATTGCTACAAATTTAATGATATCAAAGAGGTTTATCCTCTTATTTTTAAGAGAACATAGTCGTGACCTATATCAGAGTCCTTGGATCAATCGAGTCAAAGTGGAAGATGTAGTCTGATAAAAATCCTTTAAATTCGGTGATTTGGCAAATGGATAGAGTAGTATTACTTATCCATGGAGATTATATCCGAGTTCAGTACTCAGGGCGAAGAAAGGAAATGGCCAAATACTTCAATATCCCATTAAACTCCTGTATCCCATTGAACTCTCTATAATCCATGCATTCAGGGGAAGAGAATTTGAATACGAAAAAAGAAAGTTCTGAAAGTAACCTAGGATCGGAGCCAGTAGTCGCGCCTGCTCCGCATTTTGATGCCTGGATTAGTGACAAAGCGTAAATTTTTGCAGCAAAAAAACGTTCATCGAAGACAGGGTTTATCTCAAAATGAGACACTCCTCCTCTTCATGTTTCTATCGGAAGATTAATTGTGAGGGAATCTCCACGTGGCAGATCTTTAGCAGAAAGGAACTCCCATGTGCAGCAAAAGGCCCGGCTAGGCCTAAAGTGGTAAGCTTACCCCCCCCCCCCCCCTCCTTCCTTCCACAAGCGGTAGCCTCGAATCGAGTTCCCCACAATTCACCTTTATGCAGCCTAAAATAGCTCTGCAAGAAGATTCGAGGTGCTTCGAGAGTAGAGCTGTTTCCCGCTAAACCCCAACTCCGGGGAGAGCCTCGGACATAAATAACGCTCGACTTTCCGGAAGAGACACAGAGTTGAGAAGTCTCACCAGAACCCAGAAGGTTTCCTCATGGTTCCAAGTCATGTGCTAGCAACAAAGCAAAGGGACAGCTAGACTATTTTGTGTATTTGGAATTAACCCCAGCCATAAGGTAATTCCACTGAACGATCGCCCCGAGTGATTTTCCAGACCTCTTTCATCAACTCCTAATATAATTTCACGGATGACAAAAGCCACAAGGGCCTATCAAAGGTCATCCACATCCGTCAAAACCCACCCACAAAAAAGCACCATCACCAAGGGAAGACAAAATCAAAGTCCCCCACAATATAATATAACAGATGACAAAAGCCACAAGGGCTCATCATAGGTCATCCGAGTCAAACGGCCTCTTTTTTTAAGGCACCCAAACTTCCAGGAAAACTACATCCAGAGGATTGCGTCCAGACACAAGGGTATCACCAATCAAGGCTTGTCAAGAACTAAATCATGCAGCTATAGATATATACAAACAATATTAATATATACAAAACTTAGGAACCATCACAACCTTCATTCCCCATAAACTCATCCAACTTACTCTTAAATACATTTAAATTTGAACTATCTACTACCCTCCGCGGCAATTTGTTCCAGAAGTCTACCACTCTATTGGTGAAAAAATATTTTCCTAAATCCAACCTACACCCATGCTTTTTAATTTTCAAGTGATAACCTCTAGACCGATTTCCATCATCTAACTCAAAAAACTTGCTAACATCCAATTTATCTATCCCAGAAAAATTTTAAAAGAGCTCAATCATATCCCCTCTCACACACACCTCCTTTCAAACGAAAACATATTTAATACCCTCAGTCTATCTATCTTTTTATCACTAACTCGAGAAGGTTAATATTGTGTCTAAAATTTGGGGACCATGCCTGTATACAGTACTCTAGATGTGGCCTAACATAAGAGTTATAGAGTTTAAGAATAACCTCCTGACATTTCTCTTAATGAAACCCAGAACTCTATTTGCCCTATTTCTTGCTTCAATACACTGCTTAGAAAACCTTAATGACTTATCTATTACTACTCCTAGATCTTTCTCATCCTCTACTGAGCTCAGCCAATGCCCATCCATTTCATAGTTAAATTCTCTATTATATTTTCTCATGTTAATAACTTTGCACTTATAAGGGTTGGAAGTCAGTTCCCACTTAGGTGTCCAGGATAACAATTTATTAAAATCCCCCTCACTTTAAAATTATCATCAATATCTTTAACTACAACTGCTAATTTGGTATCATCCGCAAAAATTGACACTTTATTATTAACTGCCTCCCCAAGATCGTTTATATAGATGACAAATAATAATGGACCGAGAACTGATCCCTGAGGAACCACACTGATAACATCCCTCCACTCTGACCTTACACCATTTAGCACTACCCTTTGCTTCCTGTCTTTCAGCCACTCAGCTATCTAATTTGATACACCCCCACATATCCCAATCATTTTTAATTTATGAACTAGTCTCCTATGTGGTACCTTATCAAATGCTTTACTAAAATATAAGTAAATTATATCTACATTCTCTTCCTTATCTACTTGATTTGTTACAAACTCCAGAAAGTCTAGTAAATTAGTCAAACATGATCTACCTGATCTAAACCCATGCTGTGCATCATGATTAACCCCTCCCTCTCTAGATGTTGGCAAATCCCTTTTTTAACTATTTTCTCAAGAGTTTTACAGACTACAGGAGTTAGGCTAACCGGTCTAAAGTTATTTGGATCCTCTTCACTACCCTTCATGAAAATTGGGACTATATTCGCTCTCTTCCAATAATCGGGTATTTCTCCATATTCCAGTGACCTAGTATACAACTTCTCCCGAGCTATTGAGATACTTTCTACCCCTTCTTTAAGTATCCTAGAATGAATATTATCAGGGCCGGAGGACTTGGTAGTATCTAACTCACCTATTAGTCCTTTTATCGTCCTCCAATCCACACTAATAAGAAGTAACAAGGAAAGTAAGTACCCTAGGAGACCTTACGGTCCATTCAAAGAGGGTACCTTTGGACTATCAATCGAGCAGGCACATAACTGCTCAATTGTTTTGCGTCCCTAAACGGCCACTTATCAAGACATTGTCTAGTCTTGACTTGAACTGGTCAACAGATTCACTGTTGACAACTTCCCCCGGAAGTGCGTTCCACTTACCGCAGATACTATAGGTGAAATAATTTCCACACATATTACGGTTGTAACGCTTCAGTTCAAGTTTAAAGCCGTTATTGCGCGTTCTGTTCTCACTCAGTGTGAAAATATCCCGGTAGTCAACATTGTCGAACCCTCGAAGTATTTTGAAAACTTCGATGAGCTGACCACGCAGTCTACGGGTTTCCAGCGAGAACAGATCTAATTCCCCTAGTCTATCCTCATAACTTTTATGTCGGATAGAGGGAATCAGTTTGGTTGCCCTAGCTTGTACGCGTTCCAACCTTGCGATGTCCTTTCGAAACTAAGGACTCCAAAATTGTCCGGCATACTACAAGTGCGGCCGAACGAGGGAGTTGTACAGACAAAGTACTATCTCCTGGTTACGGTATCCAAACTGGCGCTTCATGTAGCCTAACATCCTTTGGTCTTTCTTCTCTGCCTCAATGCACTGTTTCGAGAACTTGAGGTCGCTAGTGATAGTAACACCCAAGTCCTTCTCAGTGTCACTCGATTCAAGAGCAGTGCCCTTCAGGATATAATGAGATTGGGGGTTTCTGTGGCCGATATGCATTAATTTGCATTTGTTCACGTTAAAAGGCCTTTGCCACGTGTCCGACCACTCCCCAATCTTCACAAGATCTTCCTACAGGCGGGCAGTATTTCCATCCTTTGCAACGTTCATACCAAGCTTCGTATCGTCGGCAAATTTAGAAATCTTCGCAACCATGTCACCGTCCATGTCGTTGACGTAGATGATGAATAGTAGTGGTCCCAGGACAGAACTTTGAGGCACTCCGCTAGTAACGGGCACCTACTCAGAAACCTGTCCATTTACCACCACCCGTTGCCGTCTGCCACTTAGCCAGTTCTCGATCCAGTCGGCTACTTTTCTGTCTATGCCCAGCACTCGCACTTTCCGGAGAAGGCGGCGGTGTGGTACCTTATCAAAGGCTTTCTGAAAGTCTAAGTACACCACATCCACCGCCTTGTCCCGATCGTGCTCACTGAATACGAAGTGAAAGAATTCCACAAAATTCGTCAGGCATGACCGTTGCCTTCGGAAGCCGTGCTGGGAACTCCTCAGTAGCAGGTTTGACTCTAAATACGACGTCATTTTGTCCACCATCATGCTTTCCATGAGTTTACCGACTATCGAAGTCAGACTGACAGGTCAGTAGTTTGACGGATGGCTGGGGTCTCCTTTCTTGAAGATCGGATTCACCTCCGCCTCACGCCAGTCTCTAAGAACGCTTCCGGTCCGGATTGACATGTTAAAGATAGCGCAGAGATGTCGTGATACTTGGGTAAAAACTCGCCTGGTCCAGGGGACTTATTCGTCTTTAGGTCAGCGATCTTTTTCTTTATTTCTCCTTCGGTGAAGTCCATTGCCTCCAGCTTTTCCCCCGAGTAGGAATACGTGGGCTAGGGGATGGGACCACACTCTTTAGTAAACACTGAGGAGAAGTAGTCATTGAAAAGGTTAGCATTTTCTGCATCTGAGTGAGTTAATGCACCCTCCTCGTCCACTAAGGGCCCAATCCTACGATGGATTTGTTTACGGTTATTTACATAGCCGAAGAACTCCTTGGGATTCTCCTTGCAGAGTCTCGCCACTCGGAGTTCCTCAGTACGCTTAGCCGCCCTTATGCTGGACTTTACTCTCCTGGCTAGCCTCCGGTACTCGTCAAAAGCTCCCGAGATCTTCGATCGCCGGTACGCATTTCTCTTCTCCCTAAGCAGTTGGCCGATTTCTCGATTAAACCACTTTGGTTGAACAGAAGACCGACAGAGGCATTTCACAGGGATGCAACTAGATTGAAGACTCATGAACTTATTTTTGAAATTGTTCCACGAACCCTCAACCTCTTCGCATACCGCTAGCCTTACATCAGTCAGCCCAGCACGAAGGCTTGCAAAGTCTGCTCTTCTCAAGTCAAGTTTCCTTGATTGACTGGCAACAGACCTTACCTTCGGGATCTTGACGCTAAATCTAATTAGCTGGTGATCACTGCCACCGAGCTCTTCGCCTACAGAGACATACTAAACGATATCATCCTCAGAGGTGAAGACCAAGTCGAGGATATTGTCTCCTCTCGTCGGTTCTCTGACCCATTGAGTGAGGAACTCGTTGTTGGCGAACTCCAGGAGTAGCACGCTCTCGCCGCAGGCTGCTCTGGTTTCTCAGTCAACTTGTCTGTTGAAGTCGCCCATAACGATGCACACTCTGCCTTGAACAAGCTCACCCAGAAGCTGGTACAGTTCCCTGTCCTTCTCAACGGGTTAGGAAGGGGGTCTGTAAAGCACCAGGGTCCTGTATCTGACAGGACCTATCTCTAGGTCAACGCCTAGGAACTCGTGATCGGATATAATGTTGGAGTTCGTAGATTTGATTGTATCCTTGACATACAACATTACACCGCCACCCTCTCTGTCTGGCCATCTTTGTGGAAGAGTTGGTAGCCAGGAACCGTGAATTTGCCTTCAAAGTCTCGGTTTGACGTTTTTATCCACGATTCTGTTATGGCTACCATTTTGGGTTCTTCCGTCGCTACGAGGCCACCGAGTTCAGGAAACTTGTTCCTGATTGACCTCACATTGAACAGAAGAACTTTCAGGGAGTCCCCGACTGTAGGACTCCCTACGCTCTTTCGTTTCCCGGCTTGTTTGTTGGTAGTAAACACCTCTTTCCCTGACCCATGAGTACTATACATAAGACTATTTAGTTTCTACTTTGTAAATACTGATGCAAAATGACCATTTAGTACCTCAACTATTTTCTCATCAGTTTCTCTCACAACCCCTTCATATTTGGTAGGCCCTATTTTAACTCTGCCAGACTTATTATTAATTTTATAGTAACTAAAGAACTTTCTAGGATCTTTGTTGCTATCCTGAGCTAATTTAATTTCTGACACCCTTGTGTTCTTCTTTATAATCTTATTTAACTCATTCCTAGCCATTCTATAATCACTTAAGTTTTGAATATTATTTTCTACCTGTAATTTTTTATATGCCCTTTTCTTCTCTGAAATTTTTCTAGCTATCTCCTGATTCCACCATAATGGTTTCCTACTTTTGTTCCTAATGGCCTTCATTGGGATACATTGCTGTTGGACGACATTTATTATATGCTTGAAAGTATCCCACATCCCATAAGCATTTTTAACTCTGAAATTCTACATCTCAGTCTACAAATTTTAGCCAGCTTCGGAGTTTTACATAATCTCCCTTATGAAAATTTGGAACTTTTACAGCATTTTCGGTTATTTTGCCCTTCTCAATTCCCAAGTCAAAACTAACTATCTGATGGTCACTATTTCCCAATGCTTCCCCAACAGTCAATTCTTGAACTAAATGATCAATGTTGGAAAGTACTAAATCTAATATATTGTCTTCCCTCGTTGGCTTATTAACAAATTGATTAAAAAAATTATCCTCAAAGCATTCTAGGGTACCTGCTACTTGTTCTAACCCTACCTATCATATTTTCCCAGTCCACAGAGTTTAAGTTGAAGTCCCCAATAATAACTGCATCTGTTTCATTTCCCTTACTTATTTCCCTTATCATTAGTTCACCTATATCATCAGTCTGCTCAGGTGGTCTGTAAAAAGCTCCCAAATGCACCATTCTTTTTTTACTGAACCTAATATCTATCCAAAGTGACTCAACTCCATCCTGCTTTATTGAAGTATTTAAACTTGAAACAATGTTGTTTTTTATATAGATAATTATTCCTCCACCAATCCTACCTGTCCTTTGACTAATGTACATATTATAGCCCTGAAAATCAAATTCACTTATAGTGTCACTAAATTCTATTTCATTAACCCATGATTCAGTAACGCATAATATATCTATATCCTCATTGCTAATATAACTAAATAGCTCATCCTTTTTGTTCCTAAGACTACGAGCATTTGTATAGGAACAATTTAACCCCCCTATCCCTGAAGCACCTCTTGAAACCTGAATGACCTCACCTCTTTCGCCTTAGAACCTATTTCTGTTATCTGCCAAGTCCATTCTACTTTCAGTACTATAATGTCCTCTCATAATTCTCTGACCACTATTAGTATCTAGTTTCCCGGCCGCAAAGACCTAATAACACGATCATACTCCTCCCACAACACATCTACCCCCTTCCAACTCAAATGCAGTCCATTTATTGCATACATTTCTTTCATTCCAACAGACCTATCCCACACATCCACAAACATGACACCTTCCATCTCACACATCCTCCTCACATAATCATTCAGCCCAATCGCACGAGACATCCATTCTACCCCAACATCCATTCTTGGAAGCACACCTGTCACAACACCTTTCATTCTACTTTCTTTCACCTTTTCAATCAACCTCTTGTACCTCTCACGTAACTCACATGCACCCACTTTCTTCACATCATTCACTCCTACATGTGTAATCACAACCGCATCTTTTGCACAGCCAGACACCAGCTCCTCATACCTTTTAGACAGATCTTTCACTCCAGCACCCGACAAACACACCCTCAAACTATTCAATCTACTTGCATTCAACTTCCTATCTAAATATCTAACTTGCGAATCACCCATCACAAGCACCTTAGTCAGACTCCTATTCCTAAGCCCCACAGACCTAACTCCATCCCCACTCCTATTCTCATTCAAACTACCAGTCACTCTTCCTCCACCCCCATCCCCATCAGTCATATCACTTCCAGTTACTTCCATTTTTAGGGCACTGAATCTATTAGTCAAGCTAATAGGTTCTGTGTCCCTCTGACTCACACACCTATTCTCCCTTTGGCTAACAACCTCAACCAAGGCAACCCTATTCTCACAAAGAACAGGAGAAGCCTCCCTAGCTTTACGTTTCCTAACAACTCTTCACTGTCCCCCATCCTCACTAGGCCTATTTCTAACTAATCTAAGGGGGCTAACTTCACTATCCCTAGAACTATCATATCCTACCTCCTCCACCGGCCCTCTACTTTCACCTGAAACATCTAACTGGCCTACCTCACCACCTAACCTATTCCCAGCTCTAGGCCTAACACTAAGTTCCCTCCTGAGCTCGGCAACTAACCCCTCCAGCCTACATATCCTGTCTAAATCCTGCATTCTCATCCCCTCTAAATCTAAAATGCATTCACACAGACCATATACAACACATGTATACCCCTCACCAAATACACCACAACCAATGCATACATTCCGACACTCATGCTCACTTTCATCCACGAACTTCATCACTTATTTAAACAAAGAAAGAACTTAAGTAGTAATAAGAAAAAAGAGCAACTTAGCTTTCGCTGAATCTGTGGTGAAAAAAAAACTGTAGAAAAATCCGAAAAATAAATCAACAGACCGAGAGCTCTACGAAACACATGCTACCTGTTCAAATGTCAGTCGAAGTCTGAGGAGAACAAACTAAAGATGGAGATGGAGGAGAACAAACTAAAAATGGAGATGGAGAACAAACTAAAGATGGGAATGGAGATGGAGAAGAACAAAATTAAAATTGAGGAGAACAAACTGAAGATGAAGATGGAAGAACCTGAACAAATTAGGCCGCATGAGTTGGAAATGAGCCAAAATCAAATGGATTCTCAGCCCATCGGTTCCAGGGCTAAAATTCCATAAACTCCTTTAGTCAACCTTCCCGCTTTTAAGAATGGAGAGGACTTTGGGTCATTTTTGGCCCATTTTGAGAGAATCTTTCAGATCAATAGATGGGATCTCAAAAATGATGGCATCGCTCGCTTACTTCCCCTCCTAAATGCCAAGTTAAGGGATATCTTCGTATCCCTTCCCCGGGAAGCAACTTTGGACTATTCCACGTTAAAGTCTGAATTGTTAGCCGCTGTTCATATGAATAGCGAATTCTACCGCTCCCGATTCCGCCAGGAAAGGATCGGCCCTGACGAAACATTTCGACAATACAGATACATCCTCCAAAGAAACCTTCAGTGTTGGCTTGATGCGTGCAAGATTACCCAGGTCTACGAGTCCCTTCTGGACTTCTTTCTTAGGGATTAGCTTTTAGCTGCCGTGGCTCCCGAAATTCGCGCCTTCATTAAGGATAAACGTTGCGCTACTTTCAAGGAGTCCCTGGAAGAGGCCGATGTTTACGCGAATAGTCACGATTTATACCCTAAGGATGTTAAAAAGGTTCCCCAATCGGCCCCCAAAACTAAATTTTATGGCCCTAAGACCCCCCCTAAATTGGTTCCAAGATTTACCAAAGCTCCTAGTCCCTCGAAGCCAAAAAACTTCTATCTATCGGAACACCGAGACGTTAAGCCCCTAGTTTCTTCTCCCCCGGTTGTGCCGTGCCAAAAGAATTTTTTTTTTTTTTTTTTAAAGGGGCTATCTGGCGACTGCCGACTTAGGCATAAGTCGCCGTAAAAAACAGCTTAGTTCTAGGCTACTTTAAAAAATTGAACAGGAAACAATAAAAAGAAATAACAATAACAATAACAAAGCAATAACAAAAACAATTACAAGAACAACAACAACAATTAAATCGGGTTAAATAAAAGGGAGAAGGCCGGCCTCCCCCCAAAAGTCAATAAGTCCACCAGTCAAAGTACACGCACTCGTCCCGAGCACAAGGGACAGGCGGTAGCGACCCCGCCCATCCCGGTACCAGGACAGGTGTCGTGCGCGAAGATCACCCAGACTGGGACATTCGACAAGAATGTGCCGAACAGTCTGGGGGACGACGCAGTCGTTGCAATAGGGCGCAGGCGAGCGCTCCATCAGATAGCGATGCGTCACACGAGTGTGTCCGATTCGGAGACGACAGAAAGCAGCCTGAAGCCGCCGCGGCATTGGGGGATAGGTCCATGGGAACAGTCGCGGAGCAAAGTCACGCAACTTTAAGTTCCCTTCGACCGTCTCTCATCTTCTTTGCCCGTATTCCTGCCATGTAGTCGGGGTGAGGAAGAGCGAAACGCTGGTCCGGTCGCAGAGTCCTCGCGGACTCTTTGGCGCCCTCATCGGCGCGCTCATTCCCCGCAATTCCTACATGTCCAGGAACCCAGCAGAAGATAATCTCGACATCTGCCCGGCTCGCCAAAACCGTGGCGTCACGGATATCGCGAACCAGGGGATACGGAGATTCCAATGCCCCGAGAGCACTCAGGGCGCTTTGTGAGTCGCTATAGATCACAATCCGGTCTCCGAACCGGGCACGTCGCGTAATCTCCCGTACCGAGTGGTGTATTGCCACCAGCTCGGCCGTGAAGACAGACGCAGCGCCTGGTAGAGCCCCGCTGACTTCAAACAGAGGGGATACGGCGTGGAAGCCGACCCCCTCTTGGGACTTGGAGCCATCCGTATACACTGGCACGGTACCAGCGTGACACGATGTGTGCTCCAAAAAGGTCGAACGCAATACTCCCGGCGCAGTACAAGCTTTGGGAGCAGAGGCGTGGCGACAAATAGCCAAATGTGGTACCCTCCAGGGTGGCGTCCTGGGCAGAACCAGGGGCGCCACCGGCCGGAGAGCTATATCTACCTCTCGAAGGAGTTTCCTGGCCCTAAACCCAAAGGGCTTAGGGTATAACTGGCGTCTCTCGGCGGCATAGGCACCATCGAGATCAGCTGCGGATGCAGTGAGAGCTGTTGGCGACTGAGGGAGGCGCCGGGCTCGTGCGTACAGGCGAGTGATGCACTGCACGCGGCGCAGAGCGAGTGGCATCTCCCCAGCATCGACCAACAGGCTCTCAATGGGGGAAGTGCGGAAGGCACCGGTCGCAAGGCGAAGGCCGGTGTGGTGGATTGAATCCACCTTCCGCAATAAACGCTCGGCTGCGGATGCATAAAACTCGCATCCGTAGTCGAGCTTCGAGCGAACAAAGGATCGATAAAAAAGTAAGGCGGTAGCCCTATCAGCGCCCCAAGCGCTGAACGTCACGGAACGGATAATGTCCATGGCGCGGGTACAAGAGACCCTAAGGCTGCGAATATGAGCCTCCCAGGTGAGGCGTCAGTCGAATACAAGACCAAGGAAACAGTGCGACTCAACCACATCCAGGCGCACCCCATTAAGAAACAAATCTGGGTCGGGGTGACGCTCCTGGATGGCGGCAGAAGTGCACCACCTTAGTCTTGGCCAAAGAAAACCAAAACCTGTGCGCTTCGGCATAGCGAGAGACGCGGTTCAATGCCTGGTGGAGTCGACGCTCCAGAGTTAGCATCTGGGCCGCGCCAAAAGAGATCGAAAGGTCGTCCACGTAGAGCGTAGCGAGAACATCTTCCGGCAGCACCGAGGTGATGCCGTTGATGCTCAGGGCAAAGAGTGTGACACTGAGGACACTTCCCTGCGGGACACCCTCTTCCTGCTCCTTTGGGGCAGAGAGGGCTCCCGCCACCCGTACGCGGAATCGACGATCTCGCAAAAATTCAGATATAAACATTGGGAGGCGTCCCCTCGCCCCCATCGTGTGGAGAGTCTCCATGATACCGTATCGCCATGCGGTATCATAGGCCTTCTCCAGATCAAAAAACACCGTGGCGTAGTGCTGTCTACGAAGGAAAGCCTCGCAGACGGCATTTTCCAGTCGGAGCAGAGCATCCGACGTGGAGTGAAACTTACGGAAGCCGCACTGTGCAGAAGACAGATGGCCTCCGCTGTCCAGGAAATAGGCTAATCTAACATTTACCAATTTCTCCATCAACTTGCACACGCAAGAGGTTAGAGAGATTAGGCGGAAACCGGTCGGAGTAGAGTGATCTCTCCCCGGCTTGCGAAAGGCGAGCACAGTAGCGATTCGCCAGGAGTCTGGGAGAAGACCTTCCACCCAGATCCTGTTGAACATATCTAACAGAAAGGCCATGCCTCGCTCACCCAGGTGTCGAAGCATGGCGTACGGGACATCGTCCGGACCATGGGCGGTGTCCGCGCACGAAGCGAGAGCGGAACGCAACTCACTCACAGTAAACTTGTCGTTGAAGGGTTCTCCGCCTCTGGAGGTAAAGTCCAGCCGGCGGCCTTCCGCGACATCACGACGTGCATTGAATGCTGGCGGAGCAGCATCACGGCTAGAGAATGCGGAGAAAGCGGTCGCTAAGGATTCCGCCACAAACGCGGGGTCCGAGATTGCGGTCCCATTCTGCTGGAGAACGGGAGGGGGGTCCTGCGAGAACTTGCCCCGAATCCTTTTGACTCGCTTCCACACCTCAGCTAAAGGGGTCTTCCCGTTAAGTGAAGACACGTATGCCCGCCAAGAAGAGCGGCGGGCGTGCTTCGAAATATACCGGAACCTAGCCCTAGCCCGACGAAATTCAGCGACAGTGAAATCGTTCGGGCGGCGCTTATAGCGCATGTAGGCATAACGCTTCTGTTTGAGGGCCGTCTCACACTCGGCCGACCACCATGGGAGTGGTCGGCGTGCAAAACGGCCAGACGTCCTAGGAATAGTAGTCAGGCCCACGGCGATGAGGTTGCCGGAGAAGAACTCAACGGCCTCATCTACCGACCTAAACTCCTAGACTGAGATAGAGAATTCAGTCATTTCCTGAAATGCAGGCCACCGCGCCCGCGCCAAGCACCACCGAGGTGGTCTCTCAGGCGGCAGTTGCCCTGAAAATGATATTTAAATGGGAAAGTGATCACTACCATGGAGGTCATCGACCACCCCCCAATCAAAATCAGGCTATGCATCCGAAGAGCACAAAGATAGGTCAAGGCAAGAAAATGAAGCGGTTATCGGACAGTGATGCGTAAACTCATCCACGTTTAGGACACCCATCTCAAGCTCTTCGATCAGATCGGCAAGGACTTGTCCCCTGGGATTTATGGAGTAATCTCCCCAGAGAGGAAGCCTGCAGTTCAGATCTCCAAGCAAGAGATAGGGCCTCGGCAACCGTGCCACGACGCGGCGGAAGTCCCCCGCGTCGAAGTCAGCTGACGGTGGAATGTACGCAGAAATGATAGTATACCTCCTATCCAGGTGCAGCTGCACAGCCACTGCCTGACAGAGGGTATCTAAAGAGAAAGGAAGAACGGAGACATCATGCCGGGTGTAAACCGCGCATCCCCCAGCCCGGCCATCCCGCGGTGGTGGGGTCGCAAAACCCTTATACCCCGGGAGGGCAGGCAGGGGGCACGCGCTTAGCATGGTCTCCTGCAAAAAAATAGCTAACGGGGAACGGGACGAGGCGAGCCTCCGCAGCTCCTCCCAGTTGGCCCGGAGTCCACGGCAATTCCATTGAAGGAATATACCCTCCAGGCCTAGCTCGGAGGAGACGCGGGGGCCCTCCTCGAATTGAAGACCCTCACGGGAATGGCCGTACGTTTCCCGGGGGCAGAACCCCGGGCGCTGTTGGCCGGACAAAGCGCTGGAGGCGCTGTCGCCTTCGAGGACTTATTGGGGGAGGGTGGGCTCGCCATGCGAGTCTTTTCCTCCCTCCGCCTCTAAACCTTAGGCGGGCGCTGCGGCTTCGGAGGCGGGGGGGCCTCTTTTCGAGGAACCACCGTCTCCGAGCCACCCGCTCCACCTCGGGGCGTGGGCGAAGGAGCCGAAGCTCCTTTGTTGCTGTCCTCCTTTCGGGGGACAGCTTTTGGAACCCCTGAAGATGGCCTAGCGACCATCTTCAGGGGTGTTGCCTCCTGTAAGTCTAACGACTCGGTGGAGGCGCGTGGCCGTTTCGCCTTGCGGGAAACGGTCACGCTGGGGAAAGAGGGGGGAGCCCTGGTTTTAGCCGGGGCTGGGTATGAACCCTTTTTGCCGCCAGCTTTACCAGGGGAGCGCCCGGGTTGGGTAGAGCCCGCAGAAGGGCTCCGAATGGGCGCGGAAACAACCGTGCTCGTTGGCCTGGATGGGCCAGGAGCAGAGGGTGCCTTTCGAACTACTGAGGCATATGACGTCCCAGGCAGAGCTGGGCGCGCCAGGACCAAGTCCTTAGCCTCGCGGAATGAGAGTCTATCCTGGGCCTGAACGGCCAGGATTTCTTTCTCCAGGAGATATGCACCACATTGCTTCGAAGAAGCAGGGTGCGGCTCTCCGCAATTGACACACTTGGCCACACACGATTTGGACTTATCGTGTGCGACCTTGGAGCAATTTACACAGACTTCGGGTGACCCCGACTTTGCACGTCTACATGAGCGATTCGTATGGCCGAAGCGGTGACAGTAATAGCACCGCCGCGGCAGTGGCACGAATGCCTTCACGCGGTAGCGGTACCAACCGGCACGCACTGACTCAGGGAGCTTGTCACAGTCGAACGTGACGAAGAGTGTAGGGGTGGGTCTCGAAGCCCCTCCCTGTTTTCTCATCACACGTTCGACCTTGACCGCCCCATGGTCGGCCAGCTCTAGGGTGATGTCCTCAATGGAGTAGTCAACGAGTTCCCTCGCATAAACTTCCTCTTTCACAAAGTTTATGGTAGAGTGCGGCGTCACACTCACCGGGGTGCCATGAAGTGTCCGAAGAGCACTTATCTTGGCCGCCTCGGCGGGATTCGCCGCATTCGCCAGAAGGCTCCCGTCCGAGAAACGGGTCACCTTCGGCTCTCTACCAATTGCACTAGCTAATTCTCTCCTCTGATGGATCATGTTGCCCTTGGACAACATGGTGCCATCACTGGAGCGAATAACGAGGAAGCGTTTGAAGCCTAGCGGGCTCGAAAACGCCAGGTAACCTCTGAATGAGGGGCCCCGATGTCATCAAGGCTCCGCCCTGTGCACTTTTGGTGTTAGTCTTGGTCAGGGGCTCTGCACACGAGGGGGTATAGGGGCCGGATGTGCCGATCTTGGCTTGGTCGCCTACCAAAGTGGTAGCAGACCCATCCGTCCCCGCAGCCCCCGCGGATGGAGAGGAGCCCCGAGTCTTTTTTGTCTTTTTAGTCTTTTTTGACTTTTTCTTTTTTGGAGAGGAGGGCGGGGAATGAACCCGCTTTTCACCTCCGCCGGCAGAAGCCCCCAGGCCAGATGGACCGGCCTCAGCCAGGTCCCTCTCTGAAATGGAGAAGGTCCTGGTTGTCGTGGGGGCACCTGTCGGAGGATATCCCTCCCCTCCTTTTACTGCCTCGGAGCCCTCAGCCATTTGAGGAGGACCTTGCATAGGGGCGGATTCGGGTTCGGTGCTTGGCGCTGAGCCCGAATTCCCCCCCATGGAAGGCCCTACCGTCTGAGGCTGGGTCTCCTCAAGGACCATGTTTATCACAGGAGGGGCCTCCAGTTGGCCATCCCCTCCCAGGACATCGCAGGTCCCCTTGGCAGTGTCGCCAGTCTTGTGTGGGGAGGCACAGGCCTTGACCCCAGCAAGGTTTAAAATTCTTGCCAGCAGGTCTTTTGAGGGAAGCGACCGAAGGGGCCTGGCTTCCCTCTCCCCCCTAAGGGGGTTTGCCCTACCGAGCCGCTTTGATGGGGAGCGGCTGGCTAAGGGCTGCCTGCTGGCTTTCTTGGCAGTCCCCTTGGAAAGAAAAGAGGGGACTGCCGCTGGGAAAAGAGAGGTGCCCGAAAGCACCTCCAGAGAAGGGGGTGAGGGGGAGTCCCCTGCACCCGTAGGCGAAGGAGAGGAGTAAGCCTCCCCTCCGGTTAGAGAAATATGGAGGGTCCCCTGTGCAAGCACAGGGGGGGAACCTCCATTTTTTTTGCTGGAGCTGCACGAGGGCGGCTCCGTCGATGGAACAGGGGAAGTTGAGGGTTGGGTTTGTTTTTTTTTATCATTATTGGGCATGGTGACCCTTTTTTAAACACGGGATGCAATCGCGCACACCTCTCGCAGTAGCCCGCACTGCGAGAGGTGCTTACAAGCCCGGCAGAGCCAGGCGCCGCCATTTGGGACCACCCCTCCCGCCTGGTGGCCTGGCAGTCCATCGGCATGGCGGCTCCACCTTGGACACGGCGTAAAAATTAATAGATTGTGAAGAGGAGAGGAAAAGGGATGTGAGGAAGGTATGGGTGGGGATGAAGCAGGTAGTTAAAAACCAGCCACCCCAGACCGGAGCTCAGGGGTTAGGGAACATTGTCCCCCACCCCCTCAGCCCCGATGCGGGACGGTTGGCTGAAAGGAAGGTCAGCATCTACCCTGTGAAATTAGAGGCTGACCAGAGAAAGTTGTGGGAGAGGTTGTGTGAAAAGAGAGGAAACAAGTGTTTTGAAGGAAGGAAGAGAGGCTAAGCTGGGGCCGGACGGAGCGCTGGATCCCGTCACCACGGCGGCCAGAGTGGCAAATCGCCGCGCCCCTTACGGAGGTGCCAAAAGAACCCGATCGTCTGCTACACTTGCGGAGTTCCCGGCCATTACCGGACGAACTGTCCTAAAAACTCCCGATTTGCAAACTCTCAGTCCCACCAAGTACAGCAAATCTCTTTAATGAGAACAACCCCGGTGGATTGAAGTTCGAGAACGGAACTGTGAACGGTCGCCAAGTATCCAACCTCGTCCGTGACACCGTGTGCACCTGCATTATAGTGTTTGAGGACCTACTCATCCCTGTTGGGCCCGACCAAAAGAAATTTGCGGTGGTCCACGACTATCTTGGTCGGGCCAGTCGTTTTCCAGTAATTCGTTGTCACATCGAATGTGACTATATGTCCGGTTGGGCCGAAGTGGTAGCGGTCCCAATTCAGTTCTGCCATGTTTTATTCGGTCAGAACCCCGTAATTCACGACCATCCCGTGGCCCAGCCCGTGATTACCCTTACACAGGCACCCATGGGATCCCGTGCACCTGTCTCGCTAAAAACCCCTATCGACCCGGAGTTCCAAGCCCTCCGGTGCGATAAGTTTTCCCGCGCCCGGAAGGAGTGCGCAACTCTCCCCCCACTTTGGGAAAAAACTAAATCCCTAGAGCGTGAGTCCACCCGAGGGGACAAACGAGTCTCGTATCCCGCAAAGAAGGACTTATTGAGAGGTTTCAGACCTAATTGGACCTTAAGTCGCGAGAACGGAAATTCAAGCCTGGCGTGAAGGTGCTGGTGCTACTTCCCACGGGAAGCCAGAAAATCCTTAGCCAGTGAAAAGGACCCTGCCCCATACTCGAGGCTAGAGAACCCCTGGACTCCCTCATCCATACTCCGGCGGGAGCGAAGGTTTTCCACGTGAATTGTCTAAATATTATCTCATTAATGTTCTTAATTATGATTTTCTTTTGGTCTACTAAATTGTTAAGTTATTGTTGGTCCCATATATATGCCTCCATTTAATTGCATCCCTTTTTTTGTGGTTCCACTGAAGTGGCGCCAATGTTCTCCTGTGATTTCTCTTTTGTTTAAAATTGTATTAGTTGAATTCTCTATAATGGCCCTGTTTAAGGCTTATGTTCGTAAATTCCCCGCTGAGCTCAGATTAACGTTCTTTTTGTGTACACCTGTCGTAGTAAGTCATAATTTCCCTAGACCTTTGATAATTCTAGTTTGACGGGTTGGGATGATCCTTTCCTACGAAACTGCACTGTAAAGCATCATCTTTCGGTTGGGAGATGTGTGAAGGAATCCCCACGTGGCAGATCTTTAGCAGAAAGGAACTCCCATGTGCAGCAGAAGGCCCGGCTAGGCCTAAAGTGGTAAACCTACCCCCCCCCCCTTCCACAAGTGGTAGCCTCGAATCGAGTCCCCCACGATTCACCTTTATGCGGGCTAAAATAGCTCTGCAAGAAGATTCGAGGCCCTTCGAGAGTAGAGCTGTTTCCTCATAACCCCCAACTCCAGGGAGAGCCTCGGATATAAATAACGCTCGACTCCCCGGAAGACACAAAGAGTTGAGAAGTCTCGCCAGAACCAAGAAGATTTCCCCATGGTTCCAAGTCAAGTGCTAGCAACAAAGCAAAGTGACAGATGGAATATTTTGTGTATTTGGAATTAGCCCCAGCCAGGAGGTAATTCCACTGAAGGATCGCCCAGAGTGATTTTCCCGACTTCTTTCATCAACTCCTGTCGAAGCCCTCCTTATATCGGGTAGCCGAAATACTCTCCGCTGGACCGGAAGTTACCCCCCCCCTCCCTTGCTTTTGGAGAACTGTCATCACTCCAACCTCCCGCTCTGAAGTCCTAGCAGTCTCACCTCACGTACAGAAGACATCCGTAAGCCACCCCCCCTCCCCCCTTCAGTAACCCAATTGAGTTAATCTTCCTCCTTTCGTTTATTGATGTGATTTTCGCCCGTTAATTCTCTGACGTAATTTTTTTTACCCTCCAATTCTCTTATTAATTTTTTTGTGTAAATAAAATTCTATTTTTGTAAGTGTCTCTTTAAATAACCTTGAACTTTGCCATTGTCCATAATTTACCTGACCTCGTTGCCCTCTCTCGTTACTCAGCCCGTCTAAACGCGTGGTTTTCCGTCCCTTTTGTCGGTTCGCTTTCAAGTTATTGGAGTCAGTATAGTACAATACAGAGGAGATGGAGAGAGAGACATAGAAGAGCAATAACATTGATAAAGCAAGCAGATAAATCGAGTCGTCTCTTTCAGTGGCAGAGTAATTTGTCAACTTTATCATTGCCATTTGATTGTGAGTCCAAAAAGATTGTGGTGGCAGAACTACTGCACATGCAATGCTGTCAGCACACTTTGAGCCATCAGTAAAGATGAAAATTGCGAAAAGTACATACAGTTAGTAGTGTTGTCGATTTAGGGGTAAGAGAGGGAAATTTGCCAAACAGCTGGAGGTATTTCTATCCAAGGGAGGGGGATGACATAATTGTTGCTGATAAGAGCTAGAGTGAGAGACCCAGGGTCGAAACGGAAAACTTAGTGAAGTCTAGGATCTATTTTGGGGATTATGGATCTTAAGGCTGCTCCGTAGAGGTGACTTTCATAATTGAGTCTGGAGAGGTTGGGAGCTTCATATAGATACAGGAATGCGTTTCAGTCTTCCTTGTTTTTAATTAAAAGTTTGATTATTATATTCATAACTTTGTTACATCGCTTTTAAAGGTCTAATATATTTTATTTCCAAGTAAATCTTTGACTTATTATCAGTCCTAACAACTTTGTTTTATTTTGGAAAGTGATTGTTGTAGCTTAAAAGTTAAAAGGATAAGAGGAATATGTCTTTATCTTGTGAAAGTAACGTCTATTATTTTCTCGGTTGAGATTGTAAAACCCTGCCGTGGTGCATTTTTTTAAATACTGCCAATTGCTTCATGTAGGCCATTTGATACTTCTGTTACAAACTTACATTTGGGGAACGATCGGGCGATGTGTTTTTTTAGGAAAGTCTAGGGATCTAGTGTTTTCAGTTTTTCCATTATCCTTATTGTTTTGAGGCCAAGAGGTTGTTCGTTTCAAGATTTCACTTTAACCTAGAATTTATCACTTTCTCTAACAGTCAACATAGGCATGGAACTAGAGAGATAGGGCTAAAACTTGTTGGGTTCGATGGATCTATCCAAGGTTTCAAGGGCAAGAGGAAACACGCTCTACGCCATTCCTCTGGAAAGGAACCATTGATCCCGATGTGGTTGTATTAGGTTGGAATGAAAGTAATTTATAATTTTCTAGAATCAAGTATTATATAGTATTTATTAAAGTAGTGCCTTTTATTATCGTTAAAGGAATGCTTAAATGAGTAATTTTTACCCTTTTCTTTCAAATTATGAAAATATTGTTTATTAACTTCTTTTGCATTCACTCCTAGTTCGTTGTAAGTAGAGCGACAAAATCTATTCAGAGCACTTATTGGGATGATGCAGTAAATGTATGAAGTTGCAGTAGGTTGCTTTCCTTTTTCCGAAGTGTGGATTGGAGTCTAAAACACGGACGAAAAGCAAGTTGTCCAAGAGAATATGACTCCTAATAGTTGGAAGCTGTTGTAACAACAAATCTCGCTACAACTTCTAGGGAACTCGCTAAACAATTCAACTTAACTCTAATGTCAGTCCTATGCTAAATGAAAATAATTGAAAACCTTCCACTGAGTAGAAAATAGGTCCCGCCCAAACAGTTCACGGCGAGTTGGCAACAGCGTGCTGCTTCCTGTGTGTCAATGCTCTCTTGACACTTTTGGGCACGATTTTTAGCAAGGTTCTTACAGCTGATGAGTGTCGTAGAATGACTCCCGACGATATACCATATATCGCTATTCGTTGAGGGAACTTCCTTAATTATCTTTAGAGTGCGTTAATGTCTGGCGGCCGATATTATGTAGCTTCGATATGCTTAAGAAGTGGAACTGAGCTCAAGGATAATAATATTGCTATCATTAATAAAATAGAGTTTTATTAATAATAACTATCAACAAACACAAGACGGAAAATATTGACATAAACAGAGAATGGAAAGGGTCGTGGGGGCTCAGCTAATCCAAGGATTTAAAGAATTTAAAAAGGTAAAACAAATATAGAGTTAAAGAGATGGGATGGTTCGATAAACCATTTAAAGCACAGGATAGAATTGACAAAAAGGTTAAGTAATCAAAGGTGACGTTTGGCTTACGTAACTTTACGCTAGTGGTGCAGTGGAAGGTGGCTTGGAGGAATTTCGGTCCGCTGGCGAGTTCCAGCCGAAGAGGGGGGATAAAAGGATCCTGACGTGGCGTCTTGGGAAGGAGAACCGTTTCTCGACGAACGGCTTGAAGAACAATGGCTGTTCTACGTTGTTCTCTTCTGAACAAAGGGGGGTGAGACCGTCTCTTGTCTACGGGCTCAAGAACAATGGCTGTTCAAATGCTGTTCTCCTCTCAACAACAAGGGGGAAGGGTGAGAACCGTTTCTTGTCAACGGGGCTCGAACGAACAATGGCTGCTCTGGTGCTGTTCTCCTCTGAACAACAAGGTGGAAGCCTTTTGGACTCGGCGTCGCAAAGGCTTGAACTTTGGCACTCAAGGGATATTGTCCTCCTTCTGGACAAGTGATGGTGAATCTCGAGGTCGAGGTCCCTTGGCGCACAAAGGGAGAGAGGGTCGTGGTGATGTTTCGCGACGAAAATCTGGATCTCCAATCTGATCTTAGTGGTAAAGTTTCCATATAAATAGCCAGGACATCTCCTTGGCGTGGGGGACAATGGAATGGGAGCTTCGAGGGAACGCACAGCCGAGCCGGAGAACATTGCCTTATCTGCCCATAAGCCTAACTCAATCTGGCGAGGTCGGCGTATGGGGGTGAACGGGGGGACGACAACCTCCTTGTTTAAACATTGACATCCGGTGGCTGTGATAAGGCGCCAAGCTTCTAATCGAAGATGCACGTGGGCAACATCGTGTTTTTAATTAATATGTGATAGAAGTTGAAATTAACGCAGCTTCAACTCGTTCTATCACAATGAGAATTAGATCCTTAATCAGAACTTTAAACGCCGCCGTTTGTGGATCAGTCTAGGAAGCAAAATTTTTAAAAAAAGATCTCTTGGAGGAGCTCGGTTGGGAAATATTGCTTTATCCTTCATATTTTCCCTACCCTGCTCCTTCTGATTATAACTTTTTTAGGGAAATACAGGACCATTTTGATGGTCTTAAGTTAACAACAAGAGAAGGTGAAATCTAGTTCCATTCATATTTTGTATCAAAAGATCAAAAAAATTACAAGTCTGGAATTTATAAGCTTTTGGGGAGATGGAATATGGCTCTAGAAAACAATGAAGATTATATTAATGGTTCAAAATTTTAAGTTTTTTCATTTTAAATATATACCCTAAAATCGGATATTTCTTTCGATCTAATCTGATAGAATTGTAAGAACACTTCTAAACCGTTTATGGGAATCTAGCGAATGAGTAGGTGAGATATTTCGTCGTCTACTGACGCCGTATCGGGGATTTCTCTCAAGGATGTTTGTAACTTCTCAAGTAGTATAAATTGTTATATGAGAGGGGTCTATTGGTGGAGTAATCTAATTCTGTTGATTCTTTTGGCGTTTTCTGAGTTAAGATGTTTTCTTTATGCAAAACTTTTGATATTTTACTGAGAGAATTTGCTATAACGTAAACTTATGCTTGATCACTAACGCTGCAGCCTTTATACTGAGTACAAGGAGGTGAATAAGTCCAAGATTCCCTGCAATTTTTTTAATTTGTTGCCATATATTTTAGATGGGTATATCCTTATTTATTATAAACAAGTGCTCCTTCCAGGATGCTGGTCAAATTCTGTGAAGGTCTTTCCAGTAATAACTCATGCTCTTTTGTAGTTAATGTATTTGGGTAACGTTTTAAAAATGTCCTAATATTTTAAGAGCTCTGTCATGTTTCCTTATGGCCTCATGGTAATTTGCGTTCTACCATGAGGTGATGCGCTTCCAAGATTTCGGTTGGTCTGAAAATATGTTTCCTGGCTTATTATAGAGTTCTTCTGTGTATGAGCCGATTTCCATTTCCTCAGAAGAAGTTGGGCTGGAGTCTTGTCATCGTTGAGACAAAGGAAAACCAGTTTGCTCGCTGGTAGCTCCATCGTTGTTTGTGTGTAGGAACGTCTTGAGCTATGATTCTTGTTGCTACACTTAGATCGGAATAAAAATTTAGATGAGTTTCTATGTGGAAAGAGGGAGGTAATGTGTGGAACTATGTTCTTTTGAGATGTTGATGTATCAATGCTCTGTTAGGTCAGATAGAGGCGGTTATTGGGTGTTGGTATTGTTGTTGTGCCAATAGTGACTCCTAGCATTGAAGTCACCAAGAACGAGGAAGGGATTGAGTAATTGTTCGAAGAGGAGTTTGAAGTCTTGACGATCGAGGCGAATATTAGGAGACAGTTATACCGAATTTTTCGTAATCAGCTCTGAGCAGTGAAGCTGAACAGCTATGGCATTTAAGGGTGCATTTAATTTGTAGGGGGTTTAAGGGATATTTTGGCGAACGTAACTTCTATTACCTTATATTAAATCTGTGTTTATGAAATGGCTGTGATTACTGGATTTCAGATAAAGATGTGGATTTAAGTGCATGGTCTCACTTAGATGCACGCTGAATCTTGTTCATGGATGATGTCTTGGAGTGATTCGAAATTGTCCCGAAGGAAACAAATATTTAATTGCAGGAATCGAGTTTGTTTGTTTATTGCTTCTGTTTGTTTATCTATTTGGGTGATTTTAAGGCTCCAGTTAAGGTGGAGCTTCCCGATGTCAAATAGAATTTGAGTGCTATCAGTTTTGATGTAGTTAGTAATGTTAGATTCAGTATGATGGGGTTTATTGTTGAGTAGGTAGATTTTCTGATATGATGTCTTTACGATTTATCTGAAGGCACTGTAATCTTGCAGACATGCGTGTCTTTGTTGTCTTTGGGAGAAAATAGGGTTGAGCCATTTTGTGTGGTAAGCCATCAGAAAGGCTGGTATCTTAATTATTTTGGGACGGGATTCCTATTTTCCGATAGAATGCTCAACTCTGATTGGGCTGTCTCCTTGTCTATAGGAGCAGAGCTGTGAGGATCTGGTGTTATTGGTTGCCAGGCGTTGGAAATTATTAAGTAATGATACAGGTAGTTCGCTCTCGTAGAGTTAAGTCTAATGGTAGATAAATTATTCCTCCGGGTTGCTGTGATTTAAGGACTTTTAGTCTGAAAGGAAGAGGGGGAGAAGGAGGAGGTGAACTATTTTTTTTATTCCTTGCGGCTTTTCTTTGTGATGTCGCCTTTGGCAATTTTGCTTGGGAGTGCTTATCTATTGCATATAAAGAAATATGGCAATGATTATTCTTACCTTTGGGCTTTATAATGGAAGATGGCTTGTTTTCCTGTGTTTGAGGATTGTTTTAGATTTTGTCAATTCTGATGTTAATTGAGAAATCAATTCTTTTTTTGTGTTTTGGGAACAGAAAAAACGTTGGCAGAGCTTCTTGTGTTCAACGTTCTTCCCTCTTCTGCCATGTCATTTAATGCTTAACATCATCTAATTCAGAAACAGACCATTCTAATGCACACTTCTTGCTGGAAAATAAAATGTTGACTTGTTCTACCAAAAAGCGTGGTGATTATCTCCACAATTAATGCATATTTTTGCTGCCCTGCATTGCTCGCCACTATGCCCCTTTTAGGCACATTTAAAGCATAGTTGTGGGTCTGTTTTGCAATATTTGGTTGGTTTTCCAAATAATAGGTAGGATTTACATTGCATTGGAGAGGGCATTTTTTCTTAGGGGGGGGGGGGGTATTGTTCCTACAAATCTGATTGTTTCGGGAATGGTTTACTCTTTAAAAGTAATTTACGAATTTTCTGTGAAGTTCAACGGGCGGGTGATTTTTTCTCAAAGATTGATCCTAAGTTTATTTGATGACCGTCATCTTGGAATAATCACTGAATGCCTTTGTAGATGTATGCCTCAATTCCTTTTCAGTCTCGGCATAAATGTGCTGAATAAGACCGTACCTAATCTTGTGTTATGACCATTTAAGTCTGTAGACTTT
The DNA here is from genome assembly GCA_963969495.1 of Ceratothoa steindachneri. Classification (NCBI taxonomy): domain Eukaryota; kingdom Metazoa; phylum Arthropoda; class Malacostraca; order Isopoda; family Cymothoidae; genus Ceratothoa; species Ceratothoa steindachneri. The sequence goes on along the minus strand of OZ018327.1, from coordinate 127,840 downwards.
ATTGTCACCTAATGCTGTGAAGACTAGTAATTAATAAAGATATTTTTTTCTGACTTTGCTTTAACTGTAGCCTCTGATAAATTCTGATTAATTGAAAATTCTGGCTGATTCTCCAGTAACGACCTGTAGTCACTCGTGAAGCTCGAGTGAGTACAGAACGGTTCGTTTTTTGGTGCTTTGATTGTTATGCGCCTTGACCAGCAAGCCGGTTCCCTCCAAAATTTTGAGATTGTTTAATTTTCGTTGTTGATTGATTATTTTTGTTGGTTTGATTGTTTTTTGGTTTGATTAGATAGGTTGATATATTTTAATTATCCATGGCCGTGACAAAAAGATTAGCCACCCTGCCTGTGACGGCTAACACGAACCTTAATAAGGGAACGACACTTCTTGGACCCCTTTGATTGACCCTGGCCGCTATCACTGGGTGTCATGTAATACGCATTCTCCGACACCCTTTGGAAAACCCCGGATCAAATCCTACACGTGGCATTATAGGCAGGTTGAGATGACGGATCCGATTTTGTGGCTGTCTTAGGAATGGGTAGGGTCACCACACCTAATATTGGGTCGTAGGAGTGATTCGGATGTGGATATTTAGGGTCGCCTAGTCGTGATCGAAGGTGTTTAGGAGCATTAGAAGAAGCGGCAGAGAAAGGGCATAGAAAGTGACGGAGTAAAGTAAAATGAGTCGATGGAATGACGGGGCCAGAGTTAAAGAGGGTTGATGCAAAATGACGCGGTTGTGGTGCCACGTGCACGATTTTACATACTCGAAGAAGTTTTTGACTTCATCCCAGCGTTTGCAAGATTTCGTAGCAGCGCTGCCAGATTGGGACTCTTCCAAAAGGCCCCGCTACTCTTTTTGACAAGTTTATTACTTTTATTCTGATATTTTACCATTTAGTTTATTATAGTGGCCTAATATCTAATCAAATTCATAGTCAGTTTTCACAGGCAAAAACGCCATGTGATTTTTTTTCTACACAATTCGCAAATTTAGGCGACATTCTAATTTCCGAGGGATTTCGCTAAGACGAGACAATCTTCACCTGTCTCATTTCCCTTTTGTACGATGTAATGAGAAAGGAAGATTTGGAAGGTCTTCCATTCTATTGCTATTCATGGCATCATCCGGTTGTCTGCGCTCAAGTATTAGCGGGTATTCTATACCTGATATATTAAATTCAATCTCTTCATTCTTCTTATGTCGGTTAAGTGGTCGCGATCCCAATCCAAACGCACTTAGTGGTGACTAGCTGGTGTTGCTAAATTTTGTGGGCAGCTACTTCCAATTTTGAGATTGTATCAAGTGTAAATATAAAGTTAAAACAATATAGCATTGAAATGTGTACACAGTGTATAGATAATTACATTTATATATAAGGTTTAAGGAAGTGAGTGTACATATAATTGTACAAATATAAAGTTAGAGTAATTGAGCGCCTCCTTCTCCCGTTTTGGCTTATAATTTCACTTCAAGAAGGCAGTGTGGTTGTGTAGTGGGAATAAAAATTTCCTATAACATAAATCCTCTAAATTTTAAAACCTATTTTTAAATTCGGTAGCAAGAGCAGGGGCTGCAATATCATAGATACTATTTCTTTCGAATCATTCTTGCCAGGACCGCAAAGAGGATAAATAGTACTTGGTACAAGACAAAATTTGGGCTCCCCTCACCAGGTTTCAAAAAACAAGGCACAACTTTATTTTACACGGTGGAAAATATTTATTTATTTTTACAGTTGTTCATACTGAATATAAGTAACAAATTTCTCTACTTAAAAATAAATCAGAAAATGCAGCCGGTCTTGTGCCATAGTACTACGTAGATAGTTTTGACAATTTTTAGTTTAGTGAAAGATATCTCTCAGCTGAAGCGAAAGTTGCAGGGTTGGACAGAAATACGAGGCGCAATGCAAATATTCGGGAATATGTTGTCAAGCTGTAATTCCGTAATTTTGTTCAGACAAGATAAACGTTTCAGTGGAATGTTTCCAAAGTTGCCTTGGTGCACCATTTTGAAGTACTTCAATTCATGAATGAGCTCACTGTTGATGTTATCCTTGTATTTCTCGACGAAATCAAAGGCTCTTTTTCGCCAGCTTTCGAATTCTTCAGGTTCATAGGGTAGCATGTAGTTCCAATGAAACGAGAAGGTTTCTTGAAGCCTCAAGCCTCTTCACATTCAGATTCACCCCAATCCCTATACACGATGAAACATGTTTTGCCTCATTCCAGATTTTCCTCCAGTTCTCACGAATATCTTTCAAACTTGCTATCAACTCGTTGTCATCTGTGACTTAACATCAACGATACAAGCATGTCTGGCTTGTAGAATCTTGTTGCATATGGAAAATTGGTGCAAGGATCTTGAACCAAATTGCTGACATAATCACACAAGTAAAGGATGAGATATACTTAATAGCGCCATGTAATTCAGTCCTTGTTTTAGGTGTCAGATTCGATGTTAACAGATCTTTAAGGGCAGGTGAATGCTGGTACGTTTTGCTGCAAATGGTTTTACACAATCCTTTTTCGAATACCATCTTGTATCGGACTTGGGAAGCGTCTGATTTCCTGTTTTGTCCAGAAATATCTCCCAACGTCGTGGACTGGAACTGAAGAGAGTGCATGTTGTTTGAATTGTTCCGGAAAAGGTGATAGCTTCAGGGCAGCATTCAGCAGAGTCTGTTCCACAAAAGTATGGCATCCACAAGGTGAAAAGAGTGCCTAATCATTTTGAAACAGAAGAAGTACCCATTTGTATTTCCCGCCATATTGTATCCATTCTCTTAGCTTTGTTCCCTGCAATATGAGAATGGGATTTTGTTCTCTTTCAACGTTTCCAGTATCATTTGCGCAATATCGTCTCCAGTTTTGTTACTGTGATCAAAAAACTTGTAAAATCGCTCCTTGATAACATATGCAGAACCCTCTTTCACAACAGAGAAATAGAGTTTGGGGTCTTCTTTTTTCATTCTCTTTATGTAACTTTCTTTTTTTCGTTTTTGTGCCTCAGATTTCCGACTTTGAACTGATAGAATGAATGTTTGTTATCCACTGACCACGGATTATCTACTCTAGTAGCTGATTAAAGTTAACTAAGGAATATTTTGGCATGAGGACCCTCTCACCTTGGGAGAATATTCAAGATAAAGATTTTTATTATTTTATTCTCTGTTAATGTATTATATGCACACAAAATTATTGTCTGAATCGGTTACGTTATAGTGTAAGGATGAATATTACATTAACTTGAGCCTAATTGTGGAATTAAAACCTACAATCTAGATTAAACAGAAAAGATATCAATAATAATAATAATAAATAAAATTATTCCAATCATAAATAATAGTATCAATTTTCTTTTTAAATTTAAAACATTTTGAAGTTATCAATTAGATAAATTTTAGGATTAATTGGTGATGATTCTTTATTATTGTAATAACTATTAGAGATTTGAGGTATAATTTTATTTATAAGAATTTAACTGAATATATATAAAACATTTTTTAACTTTATTAAAATACCATAAAAGCTATTCACCAATGACCAATAGTAATTATGTGGTCTTTAATTTATAGTTATTGCCTTAAATTATTCAATTACAGTGCAATGAATAAAATAAATTTGTAATACAAATTAATTGTAAAATTTAAACATAAAGATAGCAAAATTCATTTCATTGTAAACCAAGTTTAAATATCAAAAATAAAAATAATGATAATTCTAATAACAATAATATTATTAGTACAAATAATAATGACATTAGAATTATCAATAATAATCATAAATTTTAATAATTTAAAGAAAAATAGAAATGATAATGAATGTTACTTTTTACTTTTTTTGTCCGAACTGTTTTTAAAATTATTAAGTGACCTAAATATAATTCACCACCTCTGCAGCCAAACTGTTCCACAATTTCACTACTCTCTGTTGAAAATGATTTTCTTTACAGTCTAACCTAAACCTTTGATTTTTTTTAATTTTCAAAATCTATCCCCTGGGGCAGTGATCCCTGTCTACTTCAAGGAATCAAATTATATCTAATCTCTTTATTCCTTTAAAATCTGATAAATAAGTCAGCATACGTGCTTTGGCAATCCTTTTGATTAATTTGCATACTACGGATGTTAAGCTGATAGACCTATATTTAATAACATACTCTCTCATTTTTTTTTTAAATATAGTTACTATATGAGCATTCTTCCAATCACCTTTTGTCTTCTAATCACCTTTTGTACTTCCACAAATTCAAGTAAACGAGTGAAAATTTCATTCAGACAAAGGCTACATTGTTCATTTTTTCAATTAATGGCCTAGGGGAAAGTTCATCCGGTCTTGCTCTTTTATGTTTATCTAAACTTAAAAGCATTTCATCAAGCTGTTCCTCAGAAAATAAGAAGGTATTAACAAGTTGTTACAACTAACAACACGACAATTAACAACTTAATACAACCAGTATACACACCCTTATTTTGTTTCGTAATTTCGGGTATTGCTGCTCCACTTCTCGGATTATATAGCAATGATATATCTAATTCATAATTTATAGATTACAGTTTATTTTATTTTACTGTTTAAGAAAAAAATCATTATAAAATATTTTGATTTGTAGAAAACTAATGGCAACGCCAAAAAAAATAATCACTAAAATTATGACATTTCAACAATGCCAATTTTCGCAGCGTCAATCACTCTCCTTCTTTGGTCTCTTCTCCTTTTACATATTGACGAAATATTACTGTAGGGAAATGGTCACTTCCCCCCCGTCCTCCGTTCACTCTTGGTGCAGTCACAAGGCGGTTACCGCAAAGACATCCGTCGAAGGCATCGTCGGGTTCAGTGCTTAACCGCAGTGTGGCACAACTCGGTGCCATAAAAGACCCTAAAGGTCAAAATGTAAGATCTCCCCCAGGAGAGTGAGATCCAGTTTCACGTCAAATAAGAAATTGGAGACGTGTTTCTCCCAATCTCGAAGGCTAACGAGGAGCCGATGTTTGACTTCATGGGAAAAACCGTTGGCCAAAAGAACTCTCCTGGCGCCGTCCTCAAGCACCTCCCCCCCTTACCACTTCCCCAGTGGGGAGACGAGGTATAAAAGAGGAACTCTGAGGAAAATCGTGGTAGTATACGTCAGTCTCTAGGTGACGAAGTCTTCGGATCAAACCGAACTACCAAGACTGGAGATGTAGTGTACTTGGCTCGCCAGCCTAAGAAGTACCCTGCAAGAGAGGCAGGGCTACCTACCTTAAGGGGCTTAGAAGAAGCTCATCCTCGAGCTAAGTCCCTGGTTATCAAACCAAACGATAAGTTAACTTTGGTAAGTTCAACTTACTCTCGCCAGAGAGACTCCTCATATCCTGGTGCACCTTAAACACCAGGGGAATTCCTCGTCCTTGAGGAATTAAGAAAAGAAGAAGGAAAAGGCTCCCCCTCGAGCCCGTTATTCGGTGGCCACACCGAACTCCTAAGTTAACTTGGTAAGGAACCAAGTTCAAATTCTTCTCGCCAGAGAAATCCCCCTCCGTTATCCTCACCCTTGAAGAAGACCCTCCCCGAGTTCAGTCCTCGTCCATAAGGAAATAAGTAGGCTCCCCCTCGGGCCCGTTACTCGGTGGCCACACCGAACTTTAAGTAACTTATTCTCGCCTAGAGAAACCCTCCTCCGTTATCCTCGCCTGTGAAGAAGACCCTCCTTGAGTTCAGTCCTCGTCCATAAGGAAATAAGTAACGAAGGAGAAAAGTCCCCCCTCGAGCTCGTTACTCGGTGATCACACCGCACTCCAAGTTAACTTGATTTAAGAACCAAGTTCGACTCACTCTCGCCAGAGAGACCACGACTGCTTAGGTGTTGCATAAAGCACCGTATTGGTTCTCGTCCTTGAAGAACCCCCCCCCGGAAAAACGTGTGGACCCCCAGCTGCCACCCTTGCCAAAACAACCGTGTGATCTCGCTCATCTACATCTGGCCGGCAGCACGCGTCGAGAGTAAATAACATTTCTGAGGCCTTTAAACTCCACATGAGTCCGTAAGCCTAATTCTTATATTATTGTTGTGTGTAGAGAAAACGCTAACCAATTTTTGTGGGTAAACTAATTTAATTAATTCTTGTTTATAATAATATTCAGAGTATTGCTGTAGTTAATGTATAAAGGTTATGTATTCAATTGATGAAGATAAAATATAAGTTTATTTTGGGATTAATGTTCGTTTCTCTTATATATCCTTCCGTGTTTCGTAACGAGTCTGTTCATTAAGATATTCTTATAATATCAATATATTAGACACTCTTAGCACTCTTAGACTAGAACAAAAAGGGGGAAATTCTACGACAATTACTATCAACATCGCGAGTTCAAGGGCGAGTTTCAAATACACTCTCATTCTGAGGTAAACTAGAGAATACTATTTCCACTAAAAGTTATTCCCTACAATAATATAGGCCCCTCTCGGCACTTGGGCCCCGGTACGATTTACCGGCTGTGTACCTGTCTCTCGGTGGCCCTGCCAGCAGCCTTAGTGAGGCTCTACCATTCTGAAGGCCTAAAGTGTATATATTCACAATATTTAAGACATTATAAATCCCTCTGATCAGCAAAGGATTTACATAGAAAGCTAAGAGATGAAATTATAACGCGAGTGAAGAAGATTCTCTCATTCCAAAGATTCTGGTGAACAAAAGGAAAATCTCAGCCATTCTACAACGAGCATTTGGTAAAGAGAGGCTGAGGCGAACAAGGATAGCTGCTGATGGAAATTAATACACTCCCCCCCCCCCTAACAAGGGGAATGAGTGATTATAATTGATTTAACTGATTTAGACATCACCTATGGGCATAAAACGTTGGCATTAGCCATGATTTCCAACCCAGCTATTTTGTTTGTTCTCGTAGCTTTAATAAAAAGCCTGGATTTATTGAGATTAGTATATCATCAAACTGTTTGTATGGACCTATCCTCAATTATAACCCTTCACAATATTTTTCTAATAATAACCTTTATAGACAAAGGGATGGAATGGCAATGAGTTCACCTTTGAATGCATCGTTTACAAATGCACATTTTTTCAAGCTAGAACAAGCTTCGATGTCCAAATGCCGAAAACGGTTTAAACCTATAATTGATAGAAGAGATTTCATAATAAGTTCGTTCTTTGCAAAAACAAGAGCCATTTTTCGCACTTCCAAAACTATATAAATTCCTAGTGTTTTAACATCAAATTTACAATCGAAATGAAGCTAATAACCCTTTCATTTCTAGACATAAAGATTACCCGTTTAGATATTCAAGCTGGAATTATTTTCACGAGGAGATGTTTTACATTAAGGACTTTTTAAAATTTAACTTGTTCTCAGCCTCATTTCAAGATAAATTAATTAATCGTTTTCTAACTAAAATATCTGCTATTCCTGTTCTCAAAATTGATGTTTAAAAGGAAAAAATGTATGTTAAAATACCTCATAAAGGCTCACTTACCAATATATTAATATGTCGCTTAAAACAGTAGTTATACATTGTATATTCGCTGCATGTTTACCTCAATTTCTCTTTTGTTATTTAAATTCCCAAAGCTTGTTTATTCGGAAGACTTTTTGGTCTTTCGCGTAGCCAATTGGTCTAAAGAGGCAGTTTAATTGAGATCAAAGCGGTTGCTCACTGCCTCAGTGTGCTTGGTTCGAATCCTACCCCTGTACGGATATTTTTGAATTAGGAAATAACTTTTCCCGAAGAAAAATGATCCTGTTTTTATATTTCTCTCAGTTAACGCTGAAGGTGGTATGGAAAACTTCATACCGAAACTAGTTCCGGTTCAATAAACTTTGTGCTCAAAAAGTGGGTTCATTCTACAATATATATATAGATATATATATATATATATATATATATATATATATATATATATATATATATATATGATTCCTTCTTATTTTAATATGCATTCTTAGCTTCTTTTCATTTAGAACGAATGTATTCTGCTCTATTCTAGGCATCACAAATCCTATAGTAGCTTTTCAAACCAAATACTGCTAAATAATGCTGGCTAAATGGCAGATACAAAATAAATGCTGCAATCAAGTCTTTCATTGAGTACCTTTTTATTTAGCTGAAAACAGCCCATTTGTGGGCCTTTTCTTCCCCCGCATGAGCTTTGTGGCTTTACTCAGCACTCCCACCAATGTACCTACCCCTTGAAAGAATCCATGTCTGTATACAATACTCAAAGTGTAAATGAACATAGGTATTATCATAGTATCTGACAGGATGTCCGCCACTTTTGAAATTTACATTCTCTTTCACATTTACTAGCACCCTATTCTCTATTTTCCTTGCATCTAGACAATTCTAGGAGCTTTTAATATTACATTTCCTGTCACCCCCAAATCCCTTTCTTCCCTGCGGAACACATTCAATTTCTTCGCGGTTTTTTGGCTTCCAAATTCTTGCATTAAATGATATTTTCCCGAGGCTGAACTTCATTTGCCCCTTGGCAAAACAAAAACATAAAAATGCATAGGAAAAAAAAAGAACTATTAAACGACGGATCTCCCCCCGAAAATTCGTTGTCAAGCATCAGCACCCATGCATGTGAAGGAAAGCGTGCCCTCCCGGCCCCAATAGCTGTAGGGGAATCGGCTGTAATTGTGGAAGCTGCCTGAAGCGCCGAAGCTATCTTGAACGAACAAAGTCGTAACCATATGCGGAGGCTCGTCTCCGCCCACATGCTTCCCTCACTAATCCAACCCCTACAAGTCGTCTCTTCATTAAAAATATAATAATATTTTCCTCACATTTTTCACCAAACTTCCACCCAACTCTCTAATGGTGAGAGTTGGCTACACCAAAGCATATAATGGTGAAGATTAATCTTACTCAAGGTTTGGTGCAAACATGACATACTTTACCACATTAGTTAACAAATTTTGCCTTACTTAGAAAATGTGGAAATGAGTGAAGTTATACTTACACCTTAAGTTCCTCAAAAGAGTGAGGTAGACTTAATTTTAAAATGTATCAAAGCAGGAAAAATTATACTGAATAAATTCAAAGCTGAACTGCGTTGTTTGCTGGCTCGACTTCAACTATAGTGATTCATCTAGACAAGCTTCTTCCTAACCTTGCATATGTAATTATTTTTTTCACAAACATGCAAGCTTATTTGTGTTGCCTTATCTTGTAACTTTAATGATAGTTTTAAAAATTACTCAAATCTACTTATTACATAACTGCAAACCTTGATGCACCATTTAGTTCATAATTCATAAATCTATCAAGAGAGGTAAATTTGGTGCCTGTGAAACTTTTGGTAGCAAACCAATGGTAAAAATTATATGTATGATATTATGCCATATGCACTCGGCTTGAACTTGTTTGGAATTAGGATGGAATATGATTGAGGATAACTGGAACTTGCCTGGAGCAGACAAGTTCTTACCCCTACAAATATCTAACTGTTTCCCCGCGAAGAGAAGAAGAGCCGACTCAGTGAGAACTTGTCGCTCGAGTCCACCACAAACTGCTTCGGTCTCACACTCTTACGTCCCAGGCGCTGCGAGACTAGATAAACTGACCCAATCACTCATGAAACCCAGGGATATGATTTTGTAGTATATTGTCCTGCTTCCTCCTAAATTACTCTCAAATGAAAATCGAATCCTTCGTATATTTTATCCCTCATTTGTTTTTATTTTTTGCGTGTACGTGCAAGTTTAAATTGACACTACTTATTAATATCGTTGTTATTTTTCCTTCTTTTTAACATATTAACCAATATATACCCCTTGGATTATTTGATTCATCATTTAAATAAACTTTGCGGGTAAAAGAGCTGATTAACCAGTCGAAGAAGTCTGTCTTTCATCTCCCCACAAAGCCTTCGATTTTCCAAAGGCCCAACGAAATGAAAACTAGTAACACAACCCGGAAAAATGCTAAAGAGAATATTGCGTGAACAAATGAAAGATTAATAAAGGAAATGGGAGATATAGAAACGGAGAAATCAGGCAAACTATTAACTGTTATATGAATGAAGGAGTTGGAATTGAAACTGTGTCATCAAGCGCTCATCGCTAATATGACCACAACGCGAATCGCTACAGCTACCATCCTCAACCCCCCCAAAAGTTGATTCATAAGGCCTTTTGAATAACGAAGTGTAGGTTTCTATCCAGCGAGAGACAAGACAAGCGTTTTTTTCTAGTAGGAGGAGCAAGTGCTTTTTGAATCAACCTTTTTTGGAGTTAAGGATGGTATCTCTGGGGATGCGCGTCGTATCATATTGGCGATGAGCATTTGATGACGCAGGTTCAAACCCAACTCCTTTATTCGTTTTCATATAACGGTTAAAATAGTTTGCCAGATTTCTCAGTTTCTATATCTCCCATTTTCTTTATTCAGCTTTCATTGGTTCACGTAATATTCTTTTTAGCGTTTTTCCGGGTTGTGTTACCTGTTTTCATTTCGTTGGGCCTTTAAATACATCAATTATATATCATGTGTCATGTGATTTTCAATTTTATATAAATATATATATATATATATATATATATATATATATATATATATATATATATATATATATATATATATATTAATTAGATATGTTAGTTAAGATTCTTTAGTATAAAATTCAATTAACTTAACACGTCCATATATTGACAGCCTCTCTGCGGCACAGGAAAATGCTTCTAGCAAAAAGAGAGTAAACAAAATGATGGAGGCCTGCCTATTCAAAAAAGTCAGATAGTCCAAAATTATGTGTGCACGAATCCTTCTCGAATGCAAGGGACAAGCGGTAGCAACTCCGTTTGAGCTGATACGGGGACAGGTAACCTATGCGAAGATCGGTAAGACTGGCACTTTCAACAAGAATGTGCTGAACAGTTTGAGAGACAACGCAGTCTTCGCAGTAAGATGAAGGGTAGCGCTCCATCAAATGAATGTTAGCCCCGCGAGTGTGCCCAATTGAAAGGCAAAAAAAAGTGACCTGAATGCATCGCAGCATTGTGAACTAGGTTTATGGGAATAGTCACGGCACACTGAGACGCAACTCTAAGCTCCGCTCAGCCGTCTTCCATCTTTTTGCCATGTAGCTTGGAGGGCTGCTCTGATTTGAACCATATCGACGGTTTAAGAAGAGCGAAACTCTGGACTGGTCTCCCAATCGTCGCTAAATTTTCTGCACCCTCATCGGCGCCATCATTCCCAGCAATTGTCACATCTCCAGGAACCCAGCAGAGGATAATCTCTACATCCACTTGGCTCGCGGCAGCCCTGCCATCACGGATAATGCGAACCAGGCTGTGTGGAGATTTTAATGCGCCAAGGGCAAGCAGGGCGCTTTGTGAGACACTAAAGATCACAATCCGGTCTCCGAACCTGGCAACGAGGCGTTATCTCCTTTACAGAACGTTGTATTTCGACCAGCTCGGCTGTAAAGAAGGAGACAGCGCCCATTAGAGCCCTGCTGACTTCAAACAGAAGGGAGAGGGCGAGAAAACCAAACAATTTCTGGGACTTGGAGCCATCCTCGTGAGCTGGCATGGATCCAAAGTGACACGAAGGTCGAACCCAATGCTCCCGGCGCTGAGGCGTTTAAAACAAATAGTGAAAGTTGGTACCCTCCACCATAGGTGGGCGTTATCGCGATAACGATATCGGGTTATCCGATATTTTTTCCGCGTTATCGATTAATCGGTATCGCCAATACTTTTGGTTGCATACTAACGATAATCGATAATTTCAGTTTATTTTTTATTTCCAGTTTAGCACAGGGGCGAGCCGCGCGTGCTTTGGAGGCAGGAATATGTAGGTCCGAGCTGTGAGGAGGATCCTAAAAACCTATGAGGAGATGAAGGAGAGCCTCACCAGGTAAGAAACTAAGAAACAGTATTCAAATATTTTCACTATTGTATTATAAAATAACGCTATATATAGTCAATAATCAATATTGCATTATATTTTTGGATTTATCGATTATCGATTTATCAGATATCGCGCCCACCTATGCCCTCCAGGTTAGCGTCCTGGCCAGGAGATCAGCTGTAGATGCAGTGAAAGCCGTTGGTGACTTCGACTACAGACGCATAATGCAATGTGCACGGTGAAGAGCGAGTGTATCTCCCCAGCATCAACGAATAAGCTCTCAATGGAGGACGTGCGGAAAGGCACCGGTCGGCAGGTGGAGACCGGTCTTATAGATAGCGTCCAACTTCCTCACTACACGTTCAGCTGCAGATGCATATAAACTACATACCTATTCTAGCTTCGAAAGAAGAAAGAATCAGTGGAAAATTAAGGCAGAAGACCAATCTGCAGCCATGTTCTGAACGTGAGTAAGGAAGGTGTACGCTATCTATAAGACCGTTCTCCACCTGCCGACCGGTGCCTTTCCGCACGTCCTCCATTGAGAGCTTATTCGTCGATGCTGGGGAGATACACTCGCTCTTCCCTATGCGCATTGCATTATGCGTCTGTAGTCGAAGAATGCTTATGGCACGGCTACAAGAGACGTTAGCGCTAGTAATATGAGCCTCGCCGCTGAGGCTTTCGTCGAAAACAAGACCGAGAGAAAGATGTGAATCAACTACTTCCAGGCGAACCCCACTTAGGAAGAAGTCCAGGTCAGACTGTAGTCGTGGATGGCTGAACAAGTTCACCACCTTAGTCTTTGGCAAGTGATAATAATAATAATTATAATCATATTCATCATCATTATAATCATCATTATCATAATCATATTCATCATTATCACGATTGTTATAATAAAAATTTCCATTATAATCACCATAATCATCATAATAATCATTATAATAATCATAATTATAAAAATCATCATCATAACTATAATAATAATAATAATCATTTTCCGAAACATAATCATAGTCATCATTATCATCATAATAATAATTAAATTATCAAAATCATCTTCATAATAATTATCAAAACTATCATCATAATAATTCTAACCACTATCATTATGATAACTATAATCATTCTAAAAACACTGTACAACAAAATTCAGTGCCAAGAAAAAAACATAGATTTTAGGTGCATTTTATTAGGAAGTTTACTGCGCTGAATTCCAATGTAATAGAAAAAATTTACCATCACGTTACATTCTATTGTAAATTGCCGATTTGAAAATTGTGTAATTGATACCGATCTCCACGATACCATAGATGTATTCCGCTCCCAAAGTCAGATTAAATGTATCAATTATAATTAATTCGGGAATATATAATAAATCAGCATGTTTGTTAACATTATATAATGTATTAACCTACATTTTATTGTTTACTTCTTCTTTAGTAAGACGTCTCAGCTGTGTCACACTTCAGGTTCCGGCACAAGTCAGGCAGAATAGCAAAGCTACATTTTCCCTTAAACCTGTTTTCCAATGACGCTATATTTTGATGAAACCTCTCTCCGTGTTCATCACTCACATCCCCTGCTTTCTCTGGGAAGAAGGACATATGAGAATGAAGAAAAGGTATCTTCAGTGACATATTCCATCCGCTAGGCCTCTTGTTTCCCTCCCAGAAGTCCTTAGCATACATCTTTGAATGTATGCCAGGCCGCTAGCTCAGTTTCATCCTCTGTGGCCTCGAAGTCTTCATCAGCTATAAGTTGAAAAATCTAAGGACCTACGAATGAGTCTTGTTTAATCTTAACATCACTTATTCTAGAGAAGATCGCTTTGAGGTACTGAAAACCTGGCTTTTTTATGTTGCAGTAATTTGGAAAATTGTTTCATTAGGCCTAGTTTTATATGCAGTAGTTGCAAAATGATTTTCTCTTTCTAACTAGTCGCTCATGAATTACATTATGGCATTCAGGCATCATAATTTCCCCGAGGTGACCATTCTGAGCGTACATAATTTATTCATCTGGCCTTAATCTCCAACATGCAAAGCAAACACATAAACTTGATGGCTGCAGTTTGTAGCCCATTAAGTAGGGCTACTACTTTCAAGTCCGCACAGATTAGCCACCCATGCTTCTTGTAACTTATGCGATCTAGAATAAAGGCAAGGTTCTCATATGTCTCTCTTAAAATGACTGAGTGAGCAACTAGAACTGAAGGTTTGATGTTCCCAATGTGCCACAAAACCGTTTTTATGCTGTAAAGAGATGCATCTATGAATAACCTCCACTCGTTTGGTTCAGAGGTCAGCTCAAGGCCAGTAAATAGACATCTGTTATCATTACAATAAGTCAAGTTGTTTTGGAAAGTGAAGAATTGCTGTAGAGTTGCAGAACGCTTCCGAAATACTGTAATTCGAGTATGTTCATCCAACAGGTTCCATTGTTGCAGACGTGAGGCCAGAGGTTAACTCTGTTGATTAGAACTAGATCATTGACTTCCGGTTGGGTGATGAGGTGTGGTTTCTTGTCATATTCAAGCTGTGTCACGTGTGGTGTATCTTAAGATTCTGAATCGTGTAACTTGGTCCTGTTATCGCTTGGTAGTTTAGAGGATGGCTGTGGTGCAGAAATAGCACTTGAATATCGAACTGGGCTAATAACAGCCTGAAGATCCGAATACATGATAGATTTCTTGCCTGTTCCTTTGCAACCTGCAGTGAAATAAAATAAAATCAGACTAGAAATTGATATTACTAGCTGTGATCACTTGCAGAATTAGTGGAAGTACAACATAGTATGTATTTAATTAATGTATCTCTTGAAAATACATTAAAGAACAGGAAAGAAAACACATTGAATACCAAAGTTTAATATCAGTTAACAAGAAGTAACAATCATCGGAATGGTCCTTTGGCTCCCCCGAGACCATTGGTACGCCGAACTAAGGCCAGGCCCTTTGCCTTCACCCAGGCAGAAAGGGAACTTGTCCACCTGACACAACATATCTGAGGTGCCCAGAGCTTGTCCTTGTCAACCACTTTACATCCAAAGTACAACTCATAAAGTTTCTTCACATCTTTAGTCAATGCTCTCTTATGTTGTCTTAATGTAACTGATTGACATATATAACAAAAACTGTCTGAGGAATTCGGGGATTTCTGGGCAATTTAGCTCTGTCTCATGTAAAGAAAAATGCACTGTAGTATGTACAAAAAAATCAATAGTAGCAGCAAAAAATATTAAGTACATATTGGAAGCATTTATAGGAAGTTACAGAACTATCAAACGTTACGTAAGAGTTACCGCGGATTTGGACTCATATAACTAAAAGTATGAAGTTTAATTTCATAAACATCATAGGTTAGGTTGACAAATACCTTATAAATACTCCATTTAAATTATATCAAAATCTGTTTATAATTTTTATAGATGCCATTTTCGGCCTAATACTGTTTGTATTTAATCCCTGCGGACTATCAGTGTATTCACCGTAGGTAAGATGGTAATCCACGAGAAACTGGAGTGTCGCAGAAAGAGATGGATGTTATATTCATTATTTACGCAAAATTACCCCTAGAAAAGTTTATTCTCATTTCCAGGTTTTTTTCGTTGTTGTAGTGAAATCATAATCATAATGATAGTCATAATCATTCACATAATAGTAATAATAATAATAATGATAACCATAATAATTATAGTAATAAGCTTAATAAGAATCATCCTAATCTATATAATAAAAATGAAGTCTGTTTGTGTGCATGTGTGTGTTTGTCTGTCCATTTATAGGAAGAAAGGTTAGACAATCTACATAAAAAGTGGTCCCGAGTCTCTAAGTGCACCCCCCCCCCTCCCCCATGGAGCTACGGGCCCTTTTTCTAATTTGCCTGTGTGTTCGCCCGAAGAAACGTGAGCTGGGTTTAAACCCTCGCAGGGGGAAAGGGTTAGTTTTACCTTACATCGTTGTTCATGTGTAGGAAGCAAAAGCAGCCTGTTTGTCCATTTACCACAAGGAAAGAGGAAGAATATTGTCTACCAAGAAACGTTGCCATGTAGCATTGGTTAAAGATTGCTAGAATGATGATGACGAAAACAACTGAAACACCTGATAGTTCAGAACGTAGCTCGATACTTATTTTCTGCTATGTGGAGGAGAGAGCAAAGTTTGCCTCAAGGGGGCTGGAAATATATGCGCTCAATATCAACCTCAAGAAAAAAGGGGAGAAAATATGAATGAAATAGAAGCATTCACTCCAAAGTTTGCAGCAAGGCATTCTACCATTTGAACAGAAAACCTCCTTAACACTCGATTGGAACGATACCAAACAAAGGACAAGTGAAGTGGAAAACAAGAGTGAAGTGATATAATCAAATTTAAGTGTAAGGAGAATACCACTGAAATACAAAGACTCTAAACGAAATGAAAAATAATACAAAAACAAAAGTGAAGTCAAGTGATATAATCAAAGTAACGTGAAGTTAAGTGTTAGTGAAAAAGGTGGAAAACTAAACTAAACAAAATAACTCGATGAAAAGTAAAAAATTAAATCATAAATAAATAATAAATAAATCCCTGCAACATATAAAATAGTGGAAAAACATAATCTCATACAGCAAACAAAAACACATACAAAAGAGCAGAAATGCTCCAATAAACAGGAATGGAAGAGAAACGGTGAGATTTAAGTTGATAGTG
Organism: Ceratothoa steindachneri; assembly: GCA_963969495.1. Taxonomy (NCBI): domain Eukaryota; kingdom Metazoa; phylum Arthropoda; class Malacostraca; order Isopoda; family Cymothoidae; genus Ceratothoa; species Ceratothoa steindachneri. Next base: position 111,272 of record OZ018327.1, on the reverse strand, counting down.
AAAAGAGCTAAAAGCGATGGAAGTAACTGAGCGGAATCCACGATAAACTAAGTAGGTCTACAAAATTGACTTGTTACATTCTATCAATCTATCCGCTATAAGAAGGTTAAAATATATGAACTTCGATTCTCTTATTCTGTATTTTGTTTACAATTTTTTACCCTTTATCCTATTCTTCCTACAGCCTCATCTTTTCCCACGGACATTTCCTCGATCCTTTAGAACTTTGTCACACGCGATCTCTCAGATGCAAACCTATAAAAAATATATGAAGTAAATAAGCGATTGAAACACCTCTCATTGAAATGGAGACCGGAAACATCCTGATAACGATAATGCATGTTCCCACATCCCTGAGAGGGAAGAACAGACATCTTAAGTATGTTTATCGACAAATAGAGAATCTCGGACCGAGCAGAGAAAGGCAATTTGCGCTAAATAGAAAGAAAGAGATGCGTCATCTCATATAAGAACAGAGGGGGTAAACATACATATGAGATTGCCTCATCAAAGAAATAAACAAAAAAAAAAAGGTTAATTAGTCGAATGAAAGGTGCGCTTCTACTAAACAAAATAAAATTTTTAAAAAGAGCAAGAGAAAATGATAGAAGAAAGTAGAACCATTGAAAGAAAATCGGCTAAGGCTGCATGAGCGCTTATAGCTCACCAGCTCTCGGGTTAAACCTAAAGTTCGTTACACATTAGGCTTAGATAGGAGAGTTGAAAGCCGGCTTTGAACGGCATCGTGGGTATTTCGTGCGGCAGTCTTCTTTTACCCATCGATCAGTGAACTTTGATTTACATATTAAATAGTGTACGAACTAAATACTGAGGCTACTGGTGAGAAGTGGGTTGACATAGCAGTGGGCGAAGTGTCTCCCTCTGCTAAAAAGTATCCATCTTGCTTAAGAATTCATTTTTGGTAGTAGATAGAAAGTCGTATGCTTACCTGGCTTTCCTTAGGGCAAACTCCTCGTTCTCTTCTTCCAAATAGCGAGTTAGGCTATTCTCCTCGGAGCGAATCGCCGTATACAGGCGCCCTTAGGAATGAATATTTGTTGTTGTCTGCGCGGTGTGTTTTTTTCCTCATAATAATAATATAAGAAGGTTGGAACCTAGCCAATTTTTCATTAAGTAGATTTCCTTCGGATTTAGCTGCCATCTAGCTATTCTACCCATACCAAGGAAAACCTAGGCCCCATCTAACCTACTTAATTGGGCTATTATTCGTGAACCTTTATGTTGTATGGAAGTTATTGCCTAATATTTCCCTGATAAATTTTTCCTTCTCTTCGAGATTCTAAAGTGACCTTCGCAGCTATTAAGGATTTCCTTGACGTGCTGCTACTATATTACCGATCTTCCAGCTTGTCGAAGGACGACGGACGAGGAAAGTCGAAGCAAAAATTTGGAGCCGAAAGTAAATATTGCCTTTTTTCACATTAACCAAATTTTATCTGTGCAGGATTTTTAGGTCAGCTCCGACTAATCTGGGCCAGAAATTGTGCTTATCGTGTTACACATTTAAATTTTATCTAAGCCGTTCTTTGAGATAAAATTACTACATCGTAGCTAAAAATTAAGACATTTATTGGGCGTTATTAAAAACATTGGAAAAATTACCTACAACTTCGAACAAATCCTTGAATTAATTTTGACAAAGAAGAGAAAGTAGTTGAAATTATACACGCTGACGAAACACTTGTGAACAAGGATCAAACTAAAATTTGATTCATTTGATTCATTCTAAGGAAACTTAACCGATGTTATAAAATTACAAAACCAGCATAATGGCGAGAATTGAAATTCATAGCTTTATTATCGTCACCTTGTCAAATGCAAAATTGGAGCAAACAATAAGAACTATGAAAATGTACCAGCATCGTTGTGAAAAGACGAGCTAAAATAGAAGGGGAATAAATTTTGACGGAGGCGCAACTCTTTAAAATATTTACATAACCAAAAATGCATTTTGTTTAAATATTAAGAAAATGAAAATTTTCAAACCCGTGAGACCCGATTAAAATTATCTATTTAGGTCACCTTAAAGAATTAATAAGTGAACTGTTTAAAGCACTTTGTCCAATGTTAAAAATGTTTATCAGCGAGGGAATTGTTCTTAAGGAGATGAAAAAGGACAGAGTAGAACCAATTTTCAAAATAAGCATAAAGAACGATCCTAAAAGTTTTGACCCCTCTGAGTTACTTAAGTCGTTGGTACGCGATTTAAATCAATTAATAGAGATTGACGCATCTGGAGGAATATCACATAATAAATAAAACTTTAGACGGTCTTTGAAGTGGACGATCATGTTCAATTAATATGCTTGATTCTTTTTCGTGAAGCGATTACAACATGTGATCAAAATGAAGCTATAGCTGTAGTTTATCTCGATTTCAAAAAGGATCATGGGATCAGTTACTAGCGACCTTCCTCAAGGATATGTTCTTTGACCCTTCCTTTTTATATATATACGAGGGGTGGTCAATTAGTTTTGAGAATCTGTAGAGCAAAACAGAGGAAGGGGGATAGCTGTTTGTGCGGGTGTTAGGACAAGTTATGACAAGTCAGGACCTACAGCCGCACGCTCGTGCCTCGTCTATTAAAGAAGCAGTAGCTAATCGCAGATCGTCAGTCACAAATTTTTCAACAATGGAGAAGGTTGAGCACGCGCAGTGATCAAATCTTTGACCAAGGAATGCAAGAATGCAAAAGAGACCCATGAACGCATGGTTTCAGTATACACCGACACCGACTCTTCCTATGCAACCATTGCTCACTGGAATAGGAAGTTCCACCATGGTCGTGAGTCCCTTGAAGATGACGGCCGTCAGACGTATCAACGAGGACAATGTAGCCCGTGTGGAGAGGATGATCCTCGAAAATCGACGGGTGAAGGTCAAAGAAATTGAGCGAGAACTTGGAATATCACATGGAAGTGTTATCAACATAATCCACAACAATTTGGCCATGACCAAGGTCTCTGCCCTTTGGGTCTCTAGAAACCTCACCAAACCTCACGCCCCATGATCGACTTCAACGTCGTCAAAGTTTGGACGAGCTTCTGCTTCTGTACAACCAATACCCGGCGGGATTCGAGTCACGCATAGTGACAGGTGATTAAACGTGGGTCCATCACTGTGATCCCGAGACCAAGCTCGAAAGCATGGCCTAGAAGTACAGGGGCTCTCCTACCCCCATGAAGTTCCGGACCCAACCCTCAGCTGGGAATATCATGGCCACCATCTTTTGGGATTCTGAGGGAGTGTTGATGATGGACCTTTCGCCTCGTGGAAGGACCATCACAGGTAAATATTACGCCGAGGAACTGGCTGGGTTGAAGAAGTGCATCCGTCAGAAGCGGCGTGGCAAGTTGACACGCAGTGTCCTGCTCCTCCACGACAATGTTCCTGTCCACAAGGCTAGAGTTGCACAAGCTGCCCTGCGGGAGTGCGGATTCGAGGAGCTCAACCATCGCCCCCTACAGTCCAGATGTGGCCCCTAGTGACTACTTTTTATTCCGCCAGCTCAAGGGTGCACTGCGTGGAAGCCGGTCTGGGGACGATGAAGATGTCCAGCTCGCCGTCCAGGAGTGGATTGAACAGCAGTCGGGAGATTTCTGGTTGACGGGAATTCGAAGCCTCAGGGACAAGTAGCGCAAGTGCATTAAAGTCGAGGGTAGTTATATTGAAAAATAATAAAACACTTTTCCCCATATCTCGTTTCCTTATATCCGAATTGCAAAACTTATTGACCGCCCCTCGTACATATGAAGATGTTGACACGAATATATTTGTAGAATTTCAAATTTACCTACGACGCCAAACTAGGTAGTATGGCAAAATATGATAGTGATTGTGATAGTAAATTGATTATAAAGATGGAAGATGTAACTTTCAGTGAACAAGGGTAAATGCATTGAACATTGCTCATGCTACTCTCTGAATAGATTACAATATGGGTTGGCAAATTTTAAACAGTGCCAACATACAAAAGGATTTGGGTTTCTTAATTTTGAGTGATCTAAAATTTTCGAAAACAAGCACTGTAGCGTCACAAAATGTGAATAAGGTGCTAGTATACATAGCTAACCCTTTTACGTTTAAATCGAAAGATATTACCTCTTTATATAAAAAACTTGTAAGTACATATTTTGGCTATGCGGTACAATTATAGTCTGCATACCTGCAAAAGGACGATGCAATATTGGAACGCGTCCCAGCGACGAAAGTAATTCCTGAACTTAGAAATACATAGATCGTAGGAAGAAAGAGAAGACATCTCACTTTACTATTACTGAAAGATCGCTATCTCTGCGGCCAACTGATTTAAGTTTTTAAAATATTAAACGGATTTTCACTTATAAATTAATTATCGCTCAATATTTGTACAAGAACCCAGAGAGCCAACTAAAAATAACGTTTTCAAAGGAGTAAACAAAAGAGTTAGCACTACGATAGCACAAATTTTCTTTTCTTATAAAATAGAAATGTCGTTGAAAACTTTGGTTAATTAATGAAATCCTTTCACTCACCTTCCCTTTCCTTAATTTTGCCTCTATGCCACCACCAACTAAAGCACTCTTCTGTTCTTAATATGCCACTTCGGGATTGGAACAAGCCCTGATGACGCCATAAACAAATGAAGACAGCAAAGGGAAGAGACGTTGTTGGTAGCGGAGCGTGAGAGACGAGTTCGAGTCCGACTGCTACAGCGGCAAGAAGACTAACGCTCAATTCTAAATTCCGCGATTGAAGTTGTTTTGAAGTGGACGAAGAGAACAATTTTGACCCTCATATGTTCCACGAGTTTTAATTTGGAGTTGAGTATCGTATTGTTTGTCTAATTAATCAAAAAACACTAGATTAAATATGTTTAAGAATAGAATCGATAAATATTAGGTTTAGATATGATTTTGCAGAAATAAAATTTCTAAAACGAATTTCTTTATTATATCCCTCTCTTCATTTACTTATCCCCTAATTCTAACTTCTATCTTTTTACTTCTTTTATGAACTAGCTTCAAAATGCATCTTAAGGTCTTTGCGGGTTCATAATTCGGAAATTACATTTGGACCGGAACATATCAGTGTAACTTGGTCATAAGTTTTCCCTAGGTTTGGAGGGTAAATTAATGCCTAATTTGAGTTTAAAAGAGAATTCCTGTCTCACTGGTCTAAAGTTTTTTTATTTCTCTGGATGAAACATAAAACTTTGATGAAGAATTCGAAAACTAAATGGCGAACAAACAAATAAAAGACCAATGCTAGAATTGTAGAAAGAGTTTCCCTCCTCTAACTCAGGGAGACCCTGAATACATTTTGTTTCAAATAAAAACCAACATATACAACATGAAGGTATGGCAATGGGTTCTTCTTTAGATCCTTCCTATGCAAATACCTTTATCTTATCATGAAAAAACTAATTGTAAAATCGCCACTCAGAATTTAAAATAGTATTCAAAGGATATTTAGATGATTGTTACCTTATCTTCGAGCACAAAAGGTATTCAGTTTTATGTTAAACTATCATATGTATATTAACAAACAAAACCCTAATATTAGGTTTTCAAAGAAAACAGAAGCTGACAACAAAATTTCATTTCACGATATTATTATTACTAAGAGTCGTTTAACAATTAATAGTTGAGTTGACAGAAACGAACAACAACTAAATTTTGAACCTACTTCTTTAGTAGTACCCCTAATCAGATTAAATTAGCTAGAATTAAGAGTCAGATAATTAGAGGATAACATACGTGTCAAATTGGGCTCCTTTTATAATGGAGTTTCTTTATTTTTAATTAGTACCTTAAATACTTGATTTGCTAAAACCATATCTAATTATTTATGCCAATTATTTTCTAAGAAAGCCTTATTAACAAGAGTTCCAAAGCAAAAAGTATTTATAAAATTTCCTTACTTTGAAAATCTGACCAGTGAATTAAATACAAATAGAACCTTTACCCTCAAAATTTCTTTTCTCTAGTGTCACTTTTTGGGATAAATTCTAACTGTAATTATTTATACTTTAATTTTGTAACAAAGTATCTTTTCCAAGTTGCTTGTTGCCCTGTGTCATCAACAACTTTATTCAGGCGACCTGCCAAAGTATTTATGTTGAACAGACAGGTCAGCAATTGAAATAGAGGATCGCTAGTCATTTTGGAGTCTCTAATAGGATTAATATTCCCTTTTCTAAAGCAGAAATTTCCTCAAAAAGAAAAGTTTCCGACAAATATAGCCATTCTGTTAACTCGTACTCATTTTCTCTACTATCTCTGCTACCAACTTTTAGACTTAAAAATTCTTGCCGCACTTCTCACACAAAATTAAAGTCTTCAAATAAACAATAACAATTATTCTCTCAAATTAAATACAGCCTAAACACCTCACTCCCATTATACCCTTAATTCACCATCACAGTTTACATGGGTATTTATAATTCAGTGTCTGTTCAGTTGCTTTTGACGATTCGCAGAAAAAGTCAGTTTCCTTTCTATTATTTGCACATCTCTTTCAACTGACCTATGCATAAATATTTTACATTCTCTCTAATTATCTTAATTTTGTAATCATCCATTAATATTGCTTTTATTATTATTTTACGTTTATTTTTTTGATTTTATTTGAAATGACTTCTGGTTAATTTTAATTATATTCAATTAGATTTCTTGTAATCTTGGTTAATATAATTTTCTATCAAGATTTTATTCAGAGATTTTAGTATTTTATTTAAAATGACATTATGCATATTTTAATTGCCTTTAAATTTTTTGTTCCTTACTCATTATATCACAGGTTTTTTTAATTTTTTTATATTATCGAGTTTGCGGAACTCCTTCATTCAAAGAATAAAATAAAAACTAGCCCCAAAATAAATAAACATTCTCAAATAAAGAATCTAAACGGAAAATTAAAGATGCATACCATTGATAATGATATAGCTAAAATGTAAATAAATGAATAATTAGGGAATCACCAACTGCAGTACAGCAAATGATATAACGGTTATTGTCTTCAACTAATTCAAAGGTACTTTGAGAGCCTTATCTTGACATAAATACCTGTTTTACCAGGGACTTCTCTCTCTCTCTCTCGTACCGCTATCGTCAAATTGGAAACAACCTGAAGAATTTCGTCCGCACAATGGTTACTCTGTGTAGCCTGTTACACCTGGTACAAGAAGGACCCCCCCCGCCTCCCACCTCTTCCAGGCCTAGGTGCAAATTAGGGAAGCGCTGTCATTAGAGTGACTTGAAATATCAAACGGGGCCGTGGGAATTTGTGTGTTTATTCAGCGTTCTTTTTTTCTACGAGTATCGACTACACCTAGGATTAAGGAGCTGACCAGCTACTCCATTCCCTGTTAAAAGAGACTCAGTAGAATAAACAACTCCCTTTAACGTCCGCAGGTGGCAAAAAATAACATGACTTGAAGGGTCGTGGGCGTTGGAGCGCGATAAATGGAAAGATCAGTTTTTGCCCCAATAATCCCTTTCCTGTGTCTAATGAATGGGCTTTACCCCTCCCTGCAGCAGCTCTCTGGTGAATAATGCTGTAGGGCTTATGGCGGTCAGGTTTTACTGACTTGTTTGCTACTAGGCCGACTAAAAGTCTCGGGTCCGTCCTCTTGGTCTTCCACAACAGATCCAGTTCCTGGCCGTCCTTTCGACGATTAGCTCACAGCCAAGTAAAGAAATGCATGTCTGGTAGTTGGGAGTTGCGACCTTTGAGGAATGACTGGTCCACTGAAAACTTCTGGTCGGTGTGCGTCGCTGCAGAGGTGCGAACATTAATACCCCCAGGGCAGAGACCACAAATGCTCGAAAACCCAAGATTGGTTAGACTGGAGCAGTTGGACGCGGGAAACATTGGCCACCATTTTGGGAATTTACGTGTGCTTCGGTAATCTTTCAAAGATTCCGTTTAAGTTCGTACCAGTGAAACCTCACCTCCTGATAAATATAAACGAAAAGAACTAAATCGATTCGAGGACAAAGCAGCACGTTAAACAGACTCAACAATATTTCATTATGAATTGATCTGATAAAGAATAATCTCTCTCTCATCCATCATCCATTATTACAACTTTCAGCCATTGTTATCTGTTTTATGTCAGTAATTTTCTAGTGTTACAAAGGATATCCATTATTTTGCATAAAAATATAACAATGGCTTCTATTGCGATAGTTATCTCGCGTAAAATGTCAGTCAACACTGAGAGGTCTTATTCAATAAACTAGTAGGATTTCTTATTTTTTAGATCAGTGTCAGGAATTCCAAACATGAACGGCCGTATGCTAAAAAAAATGTGAAATCCACTTTTATCATATTTAGTGTAGCTTCCCAATTATTTCTAAACTTATTATATGCAAAAGGCTAAAATGTAAAATATATAAAAAAACAGGTTTTTTGCTCAAATGTGCATTTCACATTTGTTTTAGCATACGGCCGTAAGGCTTACTTTCAGTCCCATAAATGACGCCAAATCAAAACGACCTATTTTTGATGCTTGACGACGGATTTGCCCAAATAAAACATCTCATGCCTTTGATTCTGACCGAGGAAGATTCAGAATTAGCGTGGGCCCGATCAGGACAGAGTTTCCATTGTAGTTTCTATATTCTTTTGATCTTAACTAACCTTCGGTACGCCATATGGGGTCAGATTGACCCCAAATATTTTTTATAACATGCCATTTAGCCACTTATTGTTTTAGGGATCTGGCCTTTCAGAAGTGTGTTTCTACTCGGCCAGTGCAGAGGGCTAAAAAGTTTGAAAAGTAAAGATATTATACTTTAGGAGAAACAAGGTATTAAACTTCATTGGGGTCATCTGGTAGCCCACCTAGCATACCGTTTAAAAATTTTGTGGGGGTTTGTTTTTCAGATTCTAAATTATAATTGAACATAGCGCTGCCTGTTGATCTATTTCACAGTCAAAGTGAGGGGATTGAAGAAGATCCTCCTATTTTTGATGGCGATAATGCCTCTTGTAGTGACTTAGAAGATGCAAATTACCTTGAGCCACAAGCTACTGCTGGAAGTGATGATGATATTTAGATAAGCAGTGTAATGTGAGTGATACTGAGAGTAACAATTCAAATGATGGTGATACTCCTAGAAAAGAGTTTGTGCTAGGAAGAGACAAAGTAACCAAGTGGTATACTCTACCTCCAAGACGTGGGAAGCACTTACCGCAAAAATATTGTTCGTGAAAAGGCTAGTGTTCATAGTTCCTTTCCAACACAAAATGAATATTCTGCTTTCAGCTTTTTTATAGCAGATGAAATAATTGAAACAATTCTTGAAGCTACGAATCAAAGGGAAGGTATTGTGTATGGTACAGACTAGAACGATGCGGATGCTGTAGAACTTATGGATTGGCTAGGACTTCACGTTAGATGTGGAATCGACAAGGAGAAGGACAACGGAGAGGACGGCCTAAAAAGACGTCCAAGTTACAGGATAAGTTTGTTAGCAAGATATCTCTCCGAAACCACAGTCTCGTTCTCTAGAAATACATAGCTCAGTGTCTTAGGGTAACTGTGAAGAGGGCACGCCAGAAGATCAGCATACAAATCCTAGTGCGAGGGTTAAATAAACAAAGTCGAGTGTGGTTGGCCTAAATAATCAATTCTTAGAGGTTCTGGGATTAGAGAAACTAAAGGTAGAAAAATATATAACTACTATATACAAAGAAAATGTTAATATCACAAGTAAATAAATGACAATAAATAAAATGACACGCCGGGTACCAAACGGGGTGGTGGTGGATACAAATGACTCAACAGGTACGAGTGTCTGAGAGAGGATGCACGGTGATTGCTTGGGAGAGTGCAATTATTGGGGCGACTCACGTAAAGCCTAATTGACTGGAGGCGAGTAGAACTTGCAATATTCCTTCTTCTTTAACCTCGCTGAGCAATAAGAGAGGGAGTAGTCCAGTCGTTGAACGAAGTTGATAACTGAGTGATAGATGCTTCCCAGTGCGTATCGTCTGTCGGCAGGAACTCTGTCCTTAGCTACGAACAAGCCGGGTAGAGATGACGCAACGCATTCGACGCTGGATACGTTGGGAGGCGAAGCATGGTGTACGAGTCTGTATGTGGCTACTCACCAAGACGAGGGACTGTATGGTACTGATTTCTAAAAGTTTTTTGCAAAGTATTTATACTGCCTTGGCAGAAGCGGGTCGCCAGGAGCCCCAAAAGAGGGACGTGGATCTTATTAGATTTGGCGGGCCGGGAAGGGAGTGGGGGAATAGTCTTGGCGGTTTGACAGTTTGCGCAAAGGTCCTTAGCGCCATGGGTCTGGCATCGGTCAGACGATAAGACGGGAAGATAAAGAGAACCCAACACGGGTCAGGCGACCACGCGAAGTCTCGATGCTCCCTTGGGGTTATCTGGCCGTGCAAATGTATCTCCTCAGGCGTCACAGGTAGACGTTCGGTTCTAGGGGGGAATGGTAAACATTCTCTCACTGACACTCATCAATTAGACAGCATCGCTTGAGCAAACTTCTTTCCCACAACAGCAGAGAAATTAAGGGAAACCATACCTTTAGGTGGAATGACAGCAAAGAACATCTGTAGAAATATTGTAATATAGCATATAGTTTAAATAGGACTAAAACGTATCAAAACCGTGATAGTAATGAGTGGGAAAGAATCATTTGAATTGATGAGTTCAAGTTTGAAATTTTAGGTTCTGACCGTAGTTTATATGATGAAACAAGTTCTGCTGACCAAAGTCACGTGCTCTCACTTATTCTTATTTATGATCTTACGAACTACAAAACTTTCAATAATTCCCGGACTAACCTTGGGAAGACTTTGGCAGTTATACCATTTAAAAGAGAATGTAAAACAACGTAAGAGTTTTAAAGTTTATTAGAATCAGCCGAAAAGTTACAATGTTATCACAAAAAAAAGCAAAACGGGGACCGACGGACCGACGGACCGACCGAAAATCAGATAAATTAGATCAGCATAGCCTTCATTCAAATTTGTAGTAAAAAACTATCCTATTCTAAACAGTCTCATGGTTAAAAAAAATTATTTTGTATCGGGCCAAAGACCTTGAGTACACACACAGACGGTATCATAGATCTTTGGAATTTTTAGTCCCGTGCGACTGTGTATCTCACTATGTCGTCGGGCCGTCGGGCCCCGTTTTGTTTTTATTGTTTTGGTAATAACATTGTAACTATTCGAATGATTCTAGCGCAATTTGAAAACCTTATGATGTTTTACATTCTCTTTCGAATGATATAATTGAAAAAGTCCTCCCAAGGTTAGCCCAGGAATTATTTGGCAATAACATCATAACTATTTGGCCGATTCTAAGGAAATTGCGACAAGTAGTCTCCCGTAGCATAACGTTTCCTTTCCCTCTCAACCAACTCAGTGGTGCTGGTATCATAACAAATATGGTGCACAAGGTGTAAAATGTTTACAGCCTTGCACATATTCACAACCAGTAACTCTAATTCCACCTAATCTCAACTCTCCACTCCTTGCAAATCAACCTTCATCTCCAAACTCCTCTAATCTTCACTTTTTATCACCAAACTCTCCAAATCCTCCAGGCCCCTTAAACATAGTGTGGTGCATCGGATTGAGACAATAGAAGGTACGGTATTCTCACGGCCACGCCGTCTTGAATCAGATAAACTCTCTGCTTTCGTGATGAATTTCAGTTCATGATGGATGCTGTCATTTGTAAGCCTTTCTCTTCTCCATGAACCTCTCTACTCCACATTGTGCCCAAATCCACGCGGGGGGAATTCAGAGCAGTCGGGAATTACAGAGCTCTTAATGCTGTAACAATTCCTAATCGCTATTCTTTGCCGTACTTAGCCAATTTTCCCTCTGCTCTCCATGGCTGTACGATCTTTTCTCGCCTGGATCTGGTTCGTAATTTCAACCAGATCTCTATTAACCCAGATGATGTTGCAAAGACTAGCATCACCACTCTATTTGGTTCTTTTGAAATGGTCAAAATGCCATATGGGTTGCGTATCTCTGGTCAAACTTTCCAGCGCTTTATGGATCAAGTCCTTAGGGGTCTTTCTTTCGTATTTTGTTGCATCGATGACCTCCTGTTATCGTCTTCCTCGCTGGAGGGACACCTTTCTCACCTTCGCCAAGTTTTTTCTCGTGTTCAAGGGTGCACTATCGTACTCAACGCTTCCAAGTGCATTTTTGGTGTCCCGCAACTATCCTTCTTGGGTCACCATGTCTCGAGTGCAGGGATTAGCCCAGTGGAAGATAAAGGTGTCGTGATGCGAAACCTTTCTTGTCCTACATCACGTAAACAACTCAGGCGTTTCTGTGGCATAGTAAATTTCTACCATAAATTCATTTCAAACTGTGCCCAGGTCATGCAACTTATCGATTCAATGTTCACAAAGCCCCAAAAGAACGCTCCTCCTGAATGGTCTACTGAGGCGTGCGATTCATTCTCTTGCACTAAAGAGGCTATTGCCCCCGCTGTGGAATCGGTTCATCCTTCTTCAGGAGCCCACATTAGCGTCTCCTCTGATGCATCCTCAATTTCTGTAGGTGAAACCTTGCAACAAAAGATTGGTGTCCAATGGCAATCTCCTGCTTTCTTCTCTCTCGCTCTTACAGACTCTTAAAAGAGATATTCAACCTTCTCTCGAGAACTCATTGGAATATATTTCGCTGTTCACCACTTCCGCCATCATTTGGAAGGGTGTGAATTTACCATTTTTACTGACCATAAGCCTTTGGTCGGTGCCTTTTCGTCGTGTAGTACTTCGTCAGTGCACACTGCAGTTGACATTCGTCAACTTGACTTTATCCTGCAGATTACGAACGATATTCGCTACGTTCCTGGTTCTTTAAACGTGGTACAGGACGCGCTCTGTCGCATTTCGTCGATTTCGGGCACGCAAGTCTCTCACGCTGCGCCATCGATCAGGCAGCAATAGCGCTTACCCAGCAACAAGGTGAAGACACGCAAACACTGCGTCACTCTTCTCAACTCGTCGTTCGCGAGATCGACTTGCCAGAAAGTCATTCCAGGCGCATCCTGGTTGACTATTCATTGCCTGATGTCCTCGTCATCTCATTCCTTTCGATTACCGTCGGCACATTTTTAACCAAATTCACGTTCTCTCTTATCCTGGGGTCAATGCCACACGCAAGTTCGTTGTCCAACGTTTCGTTTGGCCAGGTATGAATGCCGACATGGCAAAATGGACTCGCCAATGCCTGCCACGCCAGCGCGCCAAAGTCCATCACCACACAAAAGCTTCTCTGGTCCCCTTTCATCTTCCTTCGTCGCGTTTTGACGCCGTTCACGTCGATCTAAGAGGTCCTCTTCCTTACTCCCGTGTTTGCAATTATCTTCTCACAATGATCAATCGTTTTACTCGCTGGCTAGAAGCGGTTCCTATCTCGGACATCAGAGCCTCTACTGTCACTCGAGCCTTCGTCTCAGCATGGGTTACTCGTTTTAGTGTATCCTCAACGATCATGATTGATAGTGACGGCCAATTTGAATCCCATCAGTTGGATGCACTCATGTCAGTGCTTGGCTCCTTCCGCTTCCATACCACAAGCTACCATCTCCAGAGTAACTCTGCAGTAGAACCATCAAAGCAATCTTACGCTCCACCGATCCAAACATCACTTGGGTGGATAAGCTACCTTTGATTCTCCTTGGGATTCGCCCACCCTTGAAATGGGATCTGGCTTGCTCTGCAGCGGAATTAGCTTAGGGTACTCAATTTCGTCTACCCGGTCAATTATTTTCTTCATCTGACTGACTTCTACCTTAATCCTTCTTCATACGTACATAATCTTGTACGGGTGATGGCTGAAGTTAAGCCAACTTCCCCTTGAGTGCCTGCTAATTATAAAACCTTCGTGCCGAAGGAGATGCCAACATGCTCCCATGTTTTCGTCCGTCGCGATTCAACTCGCACTTCATTTCATCCAGTCTATGACGGACCCTATCTCATCATCTTCAAGAAGCCGAAATTTTTCGACCTGCAGCTTGGCACCAGGCAAGATACTGCCTCTATCGACCGCCTGAAACCCGCCTATACCAAAAATGTTCATCTAGATCCACTATTCCCTCCTTCTTCTTCTTCCACTATATCCCTCAATGGTACAGTAATACCCCAAAATAAACCCAATCCTACCCTTTCAACCATCCCTGCTACTCAAACACCACCTTCCGTTTTGCTGCCTCCTCCTCTTTTGTTGCAGGAACCCTCGTCGGCAGAAGTGGTCAGTCAGGAGCAAATCTCTCCTCCACTGGTCACTCCGTCAGAGGACAACGGGACTCTAGATTCCCACATCCCACTTGACGCCAACTCAGAAGAAAAAACCAAACGGATCACTTTCGCTCCAATAACCTTCACTTAGGACAGTGCCTCGTTCAACGGTACTGGCATTCACACGGCGAATCCGTGCCCCTGCACTCGCAGCCAAACCAATGGCACTGTCATCCCACGCTCCGGTCGCATCATCAGAAGGCCTTGGCGTTACTCAGACAGCGGGACTTGAATAAAAAAAGGGGGGGGTAACTACCTTAGGGGTGGAATGTTATAGGAATGACCTCCTGCATTGCTATAAAATATTAGTGTACTTTCATTTTTAAATCCAATCTTAAAAATACACAATTATTTTCCCATTTAATTTCAACCATTTCTATTCAATCTTATGTAGAAATTATCAATCATCTCAAATAATCCTATATTAATTTATCAATCAAAAAACTCAAATTTTTTTAGATATTTTCAATATATTTTTGTATAAATAATTACATCCAAAAATCAGGCTAAGATACATTTATTTTGCAACACTTTCTTTAGTCAAACACACAAACTAACACGATTTCAGCTGTTCCACATTGAACACAAATATTCCTCATTCGTGCCTCGTCATACTCCCATACACACTAGTTGCTACTATTTAGATTGTTACCTATTTACCTTGTTACCGATTTACCATTACTATTCACCTTGATACCTCTTAACCATTACTATTTAACTTGTTACCTATCTACATTACACCAAGCTTTGTCACGGCGAAAATTCAGTATTAAACTCATGTTCATTTTTGTATAATTAGATTCAAATTCAATCAATATATTTCAACTATGTTTCATTCTTGTTAATCTATAATAATATATATTTTGTTCTATCCTCGTTGTATTCCATCCATTCTTTAACGAATTCGTGGTCAGCCTTTAAGCCTAACTTCGCCATAAGCTCAGCCGCTCGAGCTTGTTACGATTCAATAATTCTCCTCAGGAGGTCATTCCTATAACATTCCACCCCTAAGGTAGTTACTCCCCCTTTTTTTATTTAAGTCCCGCTGTCTGGAGTCTGGAGTCTGTCTTATTTTGTTGTGTAGTATCTATCTAGGTTCATACCACGATGGCCCTCTATCTATAATAGCTCTTTGCTTGGTCCTTCTATGCGTATGCGTTATGGAGTCTGTCTTATTTTAACGTTTTTATTTCCCATTTCAGGTGTCAATCTGAAGGTTTTTATGGTTCTGTGTGTTCTTTTAGGGATTGCTTCATTGTCAGCGCTTGTTATTGTTCCTCTAATTTCCCTGAGTTCTTCGTCAATTTCCTCTAGTGTCGCTTCGTCAAGTGTCTTTGGTTGATAATTTCCTAGGACTTCTTCATACTTAGCCCAGTTATCCTGATGGTAGGTTTTTCAGTCGTTTGATGGCTTCTGAAAGGGTAGCTGGTTTATTGTTAATAGGGGTGCTATGTGCTCACTAATTAGTATGTCCACGGATTCTAAGTAAAAGTAAACGTGAGATTAAAGTTTGATAGGCGGATATCTGGTTTTGATACTATATTTTCTTTGATGTAGGTTGGAAATTGAGGTCCGAATCATCGGAGTATTCCGTTATCTAGCATCACCTTCAGGCTCCTGCCTGCGCCGTTTGTGTCTGATTATCCATTCTCTGTACAGTAGGCATTTAAGTCTCCATAAAGATGCCTGGCTTTCTTTTTTTGAATACCCGGTTGCTATGATAAGACTGGTTAGTTCCAACTGTATTTCTACTACTGCATATGATTCTACTAGTCGTTTGTGTGTCCTGTATTCCAGTGTTCTTTTGACTGCAATGGCGGCTCCGTCGAATCTTTTTATTGAAGGGTTAGTTACTACGAGATTGTAGTTCCATATCTGCATCTTTTTTCTCTGCTGCTGCTGCATAGGAGATATTCCTAAGTCCATTTACTCTTTCCTGTTGACCTATTCATTCTTTTTCAGTAAGTCCTTTCTCTTAGGATGTGACATGGTCAGGGACCTATGTGGTGCTCCGCAGTATATGCAATTCTTGGTTGCATTCTGACGGTATTTAAAGGTCTGACCTTTCTAGACGCACTTTGAGCAAATCACTCAGTCTTTCTTGGGGCATTGGGAAGTTATGTGGTCCTCCATTGCATAACATCGGGAGCATATCAGGATATTTATAAAGGCGTCTCTTTTGACGTTCGCTTTAAGAATACTCATGCAGAATGCAACGAATCCCTTTTCTATGATTGTGGAGGCCATTTCGGTATTTTGGCAGAGGATTTTGAATACGTGCTAGTATGTATGTTCTCTGAATTTTATGATCTCCTGAATTTTTAGCCACGGTTGTCTTGCTTCCAATTCCTCCTTAATTTCTTGTGGTGAATGCATTCCGACCCATTGTTCTATTTTCTTGCACAGCACGCTTCTAGCTTTCTAAGTGTGATACTTCCCCCTGATGATGATAGTTGCTCAACGTCTTTGTTCTCGGGACTTATGATGATAAATCCAGTCGGCACTTCGATGCAATCAATCAAGGCTATCTGAAGGTCAGTAAAGATCCTTTTTACGACATTCTGCAGTGTTCTTTTCCTTACGTTTGGCATCAGTCTCAAGGGGAGTCATTGATGAAATCCGATTTTATGGTCCTCGTGTGTGTGTGTGCGGGTCCCCTCATTACTCTGAGAGGAAAGTTGCGCTCTACACCCAGCCTACTTAAATACGCCTACACCATTAGATGCCTCTCCAAGGTCTCCGGTTCGTGTCCTTAAGAAACACCATTCTTCGCGCCCCCTAACCTGGCTTCCTTCTGAGATTCACTATAACGTAGTACCAAGGAGGTCTGGGCATAGTGAGATTTGCGTTCTATTGCGAAGCTATGAAAAAAGTGAGAGCTAGATAGCACGAAGTGTGAATATTCCCTCTATGTGGGTTCACCCAGAACGTAGCAACACGGGGTAACTCTAATCAGACTAAGTAAGCATTTATCTTAGGTGCAGCTTTTGAAGGAAAGTGGCTTCCTGTGAAAAAAATCACCTTTTTCGCTTTTTTGGACTTGTTCTTGACTTTGCCTTCTTTACCAGAGCGTAAGCGCGTAAAATTATCAGAAAGACTAAACCGTCAGTGACGAACTTTTTTTTTATTTTTAGGTGAGAAAATACGGCTCGCGGGTCCTCCTCCCTTGTGTTTCTCCGGCAATCACCGGGAAGGGGGGAGGCAGAATAGGAGGAGGCCTGTCGTGGCCGACTTTCTCTTGAAGAAACATCCCACATTTTTCACCTGCAGTTCAAGGGAAGCGATGGGGAAGTGCTTAGTGGGAAGTCCTGAGCAAGCTTTAGAAGAAAGTTTATAGTAAAAGATGCAAAATTGAAAATGAAACGAGATAAAGTTTAGTCAGGAGGCAAAGTGTGCCACCTCGGTAGTAGAAGGTGAAAAGAAATAACCAAGACATGGGGAAAAGTGGGACCTACTGATTTATATGGATTATGAACCACCATTTTGCATTTTTTCTTATTCATTCATTCCCTTTCACTCTTAGAGTCCCTACGCTACTCTGTTATACAGTTAACATGAGACCCGACTATTCTCCTGCGGCTATTGTTTATGTGCTGTGATTGAAATCAATTTTATTTGCCATTCTTTCCTTTAGATGGACTATAAAATGATTTGTATACTGTGTTTTTATACTTTACTTTGTTTTTTTAGTTTTTCTACTATCACGTTCTTATGAATAGTCGTGTTTCCTTAGTTCATATCAATTTTTTCGTTTTCAGTTATCTTTAATTGGTTGTCGTAAATAGGTTGTTAAATTAGTGAACTCTTAATCGGTTGTCTTTCATCGAGATATTTCTGCATTTTTGGCTATCCTTTGATTTTGGTAATTGGGTATTACTGTCTCGTATTTGGTTTGTTGTCGTAATTAGTTTTTTTATCGTTATTATTTATTTTTGTTTCCATTTATTCAATTCGTTCCTAAGCTCATATTTATGATTTATTCCCGAGTATATGGGCCCTTCTTCTCTCCTTAGCTAATGTCTTGATCTTTGGAATCGAAGTTGAGTGCGTTGATCTTCATTTCTATAGAAATTTTCTGCAAAATCTTTGGGGAGGTTGTTTATTTTCTCCCAAATATCATTAGCCCTTTTCCTTAAGACCACATTTATTGGTGACATATTGGCTTCTAAATGTAGATCTCTCATATTTCTCCTCTTACCTTTCCTTGTTTTAGACAACATATGCAGTGGAATTGGTAAGTAAGTTATTGTTCCCCTTCTAAATGCTATGTAAATCTTGCGCTTGTTCTTCAACGAGATTCCTATTTGTTTTTATCGACAGGTTATGTCGAAAACTATGTTGCTCATCACATAACAGGCGATTGGTTTCAAAGAAGTCAATTAATTAAATGGCAATTAAGAGTAGTTAAATCAATTGGGTGTGGTCTGAATTTATCAATGGTAGTCGCAATCGATGGGGGCTGGTCACTCAAATGTTGGTCACTCAAAAGTTGATTAATTAACTGATTATTGTACATGGATTTATCATACATAATCTTTCCTATATTAACAAAATAATTATTATAAATCATTTGCCTTCTGTTGGGTGTTTAAGTCTAAATTGTCAAGTGGTACGGAAGACTTATTATTTGGAACTATTCTAATGATAACGTTCCAGGTCCCCCTGATATTCCCCTTAGATTTAGAGAATTCCTCCCTGAAATAATCTTTCTTCTTTTTTGACAGCATTGCATTGACAAAGCCTTTGTCCCTTTTATAGGCTCTTTCAAGGTTAGAATTTTGTATTTTTGCTTTCAATTGTCTTTCAAGATTATCTCTCCTTTTGATTACATCCTTGACTCCAGAGTCAATCTAAGGGACATAATGGAGTGACATGAGTATGGTTTTTTATGGGGCACACATATCCAAACACTTGATAAAAACATTAGTAAAAAGAGTAATCTAAAATAGAATCTAAAATAAATTATTCTTTTAAAAGAAGGTCACATAAATAATTTTGAAAATAGTTGTCGAGAGGGCGGAAAGTTTTTACAATGGGGAGTCTTTTTTTCTTTCCTAATATTGGCTGTAACTGTTAAAAGTTCATGATCACCAACCGTACAAGGTGAGACGTTAGAGTTTACTACAAAATTAGGCTTGTTGGTAATTATAAGATCAATAATGCCTGAGGAAGTGTTTCCAGTAATCCGGGTTGGTTCATTCACAAACTGACTTAAATAGTTTGTATTAATTTTCCTATTTGATAATTTGGAATAAGAAAATTGTCATTAGAATCACCTAACATAACGTAGCGTAGCGTAGTGTACTAACGGCATACTTTTAACTGTGATCAAAGCGGTGCTCGCTGCCTCAGTGTGCCTGGTTCGAATCGTTTCCCTGCACGGATTTTTAGAAAAAAGGTAATAAAAATATTACTGCAAGGAAAAATTATTCCGTTTTCTCTTTCAATGTGGTTTAATGTATTTATATATATATATATATATATATATATATATATATATATATATATAAAGGGTTTTTCAACAAGGACGCTCGTGCTTCATCAAGCGATAATGGCCATGTTGTTAAAGCGACATCTGAAAATCTAACTACGAACTGTTCAGTAGTACTTGGCAAGTCACGATGTAAGGTTATAGCGTTGAACAGCGTGTGCAAATCATAAATGTTATCAAAATCAGTGCTCCGTTCGTCAAATGTTCCGCTCATTACGTGATTTCTATAATGGCCACAGCGACGAGCCCCATTTTTGGCTGAATGGATTTGTGTCAAGCAAAATTGTCGTATTTGGAACGAAAACAATCCACATGAGATACGTCAGCACCAATTGCATCTCAACAAAGCCACTGTTTGGTGCGGATTTTCGTCTAACGGTATCATCGGTCCGTATTTTTTGGAGAACGAAGATGAGATTGCCATAACCGTCAACGGCAAGACCTACAGATCGATCATAAGCAACTTCTTGTGGCCTCAACTGGATTATATGCCTGATATGGATACTGATGACATGTGGTTTCAACAAGACGGTGCTACGTGCCACATTGCTCACGCTACGAAAGACATTTTGCACCAGTGATTTCAGGGCAGGGTTATCTCGCGTGGCGGCAACGTCAACTCGCCCCCGAGTTCATGCGATTTAACGCGATTAGACTACTTTCTTTGGGGCTACCTTAAATCGCAGGTCTATGCGAATAATACGCGAACAGTTGATGTCCTCAAAGTCAACATAACGAACACCATCCAGCAAATTCAGCCAAATTTATGCGACAAAATCATCGAAAATTGGGCCTCCTAAATACCTTCCACCAAACGAAGCCGCGGCGGACATTTGAACGATGTCATATTCCACACTTAATGCCATAAAATGTACTTTCAAATTTAAAATAAATTGAGTGCATATATCACACACAACTTGTTTTATTTACATTTACAAATCCAGTGAACTTATTGAAAAACCATATATATATATATATATATATATATATATATATATATATATATATATATATATATATATATATATATATATATATATATATATATATATATATATATATATATATAGATATATATATATATATATATATATATATATATATATATATATATATATATATATATGTATATATATATATATATATATATATATATATATATATATATATATATATATATATATATATATTGATGTTAGCCCTTCTTTTTGAAAATAAATTCTTAGTAAATAGAATTTTAGTATTATTATCCTTAGTGGTATTCATTTGAAAGGTTGTGTCCACCGAGGCTCCAGGTTAGTTATTTATTTTATTCTTTTTGTTTGCTTTTAATAGGGCACAGTGAATTATTCTAAAAATTTTACCAGCTTGTTTATCTCATTCTAATCGATGAAAGTTGGGCTGGCAGTTTGTTGATTGGGGGGATTTCTTCTAGAACACTCAATATTATTATTTTTTGCTATTAATAAAGCAGAAAAAGAAATCTTAAAGGATAGCCCAGGCAATAATTAAGCGGGGCCTCCCAAACTAGAGGATTCCTGCAATCTTCTTTCTTTTAAAAAGGGAAGAAGAAACCTCAAAATATCCAGCTTTCATTAACCACTCAAAAGAGATAACCCATGTTTGAGTAAAAAACATGAAGCATGGAGTTGTCCTCTTTCATGCCTCCCCACTTGATAGCAGTATGACATCAACCTTTCCTCTTTTTTTTTCTTTTTGACAAAGGAACTATATAACATTAATCCGTATAGGTATGATGATATGATGAAATAGACAATAATTCTGAAAATCACAACGTGAGTTTTGTACTGGTCTCTTTGACTGTGTGTGATAAGGTTTAGGTGTTAACATGGTGATTTTGTAATTATCTTTTGTAGATACTTGAGGTACAATGCGAACTGCAATATTGCCATTATATGGAGTTAAGTGATTCATGTCTATACATAAAGTCGTAGTCTTGTGCACGGGGTGTAACTTCTAGGATTTCATTATCTTCAAACCCTGAGATTGGAGTATTATCTAAAGATTACTCTATGAGAAAGGAAAACCGTCTTGCTGGATCTGATTGAAATGTGTCCACATCAACAGTCTGCATAGGTGCATCCTGTAAAAGATAATCAGCTGTTTTCGGGATCGAATTAGTCATTTATCCGATAATGTTTTTTTTCAAAGCAAGAAAAGTCAAACCCTTCAAAATTATTTTCATTCTCATCTACAAAATTTTCTGAAGGACCATTTTGAGATCTATTTAGTTTAGATTTTCAAATTCAGTAGGCTCATCCATATCCTGATTTTGAACTTTTCTATAGTAAGGGTCATTTTTAAGATAGAATGAGGATTCTCTCCATTTATGTAATTGTCACTGGTGTATTCATAAAAGGATATTGCTTGATTTCTTTTTAATGGTATAAGTGAGACCATTGCCATTAACCTCATTGATTTTATAAGGTCCCCTATACCTTGGTTAAAATTTACCTATGGTTGTTGTTGGTATCCAAGTTTTCTTCAGGACCATTTGCCTCTTTTGATATGGTTGGTACCACCAATGGCCCTCATCCCAATATTGGGGTTCTCAAATTCAGGGTCTCATTCCCATTTGATGGTTTGGAAACGGATAAAAGCAGCAAGTGTCAAATTAATTCCTGAATGAAAGGTATTATTGTAAAGATTAACCAAATGGGGTAGATGTTGGTGACAATATGAAGAATCTTTTAAAACTAGTTTTAATTGTTGCATTAAGGTCCTATATACTCTTTCTACTGCCCCATTGGATGAAGGACAATATTGTATGGTTAAAATGTGTTTTATACCCATTTCTTGTAGCACACTTTTAAATTCATGGCCAATGAATTCTTTGCAATTGTCGTTTAAGAGCTTTTCTGGGGCACATGGTAGAAAAGGTAATACTTGGTACTTTAATGCCAGTGCAACAGATTGGGAGGATTTGATCTTTAATGTAACAACAGCCAGCCATTTCGAAAAATGATCTACCATCACCAATGCACACACATGACCATTTCTTGTTCTTGGCAGTAGTAACAGATCTATAGCTACTAATACAAAGGGGCTTTGTGTGATAATGTTTTAGGGTTGGTGGAGAGATTTGAACTCCAGTTACCTTTGATTTTTGACAATGAGAACAAGTGGTGGCAACATCTGATATAATTCTGTATATGCCAGGAGTCCAAAATTGTTAATTGACTGTAGCTGCGAGTTTATTCCTACTCAAATGGTCAAATTCTGTTTGGAGTTGAATGATCCAGTTAACTACAAAATCTTTTGTGACTACAGGATATAATTTATCACCTGTTTTGCGATTAACCAAATTGTTTCGGATTTGTAGATCTTGGTAAAATGGCTTGAAACATTTTATATTTCTAGCTAACATATTTTGGGGTCTTCCTTGATGGATATGTTTTTTCAAACTCTTAATTGATGAGTTACGGAGTTGATGGTCTTCAATTTCTTCAAGTAGCACCATTTCCTCTTGATATGTTGGCTCAGGGCTTACTTGGGCTGGCACAAACTCTATTGGAAACATATCCACTATACTTTCGGTTAAGGATTCACCTTCAATATTTGGCGAGAGTTCAGTTCCTTCCCCACTTGCTGAAGGAACACTTGAAGTTGCACTCAGGAGTGTCATCATATAGAATATCATACAGGTTGAACCCGTTTACTTCTCCCATTTGTTCATTTGTCTGTAAATAAGACAAAAGGGCTATTTTGGGAGGGTTCTCCTCTCCATCTGTCTGGAGAATAAAGAGAATCAACAAATTATAATGAACCCTTCCTGCAATTAAGGTGTAGTTTTCCTTTCTCGTTTTACTCCATAATTTAGGGGTTTGGGTCCTCCACAATAAACTTCAACTTTCACCACATGAATTTTGGTAAAGGCTTCTATGACTTGAAGACAAAGTAATTGACTTGGGAATCTCTTTAAGGTACAATCGGCGGTATTTTTGAAGATCCATACTTAACCCATAAGTCTTCTTATTTTGCAGGATGTCGCACGCTACCTATCCCGATACCGGGATGAGCGCTGTCGTTACTGTTTGTCCCTTGTACTCGGCACGGATTCATGCACACTGACTTGTAGACTTTATGACTTTGGGAAAGAACTGGCCTCCTCCACTCTATTTAACTGGTTTGGGGGGGGGGGGGGTAGGTTGAACGTTCCTGAAAGTGCATCCTCTACCAAATTACTTTTACCTGGTACATGTACAGCTCGTAGTCTATTTTTCTGAGTTATTCTAATGCTCAGACTACTCTTCAATTCACCAGTGGCATGTTATTGGGTTAAGGAATAAGTTCTTGTGGTTTTATCAAATTTATTCATTACTATTAATAATTTTAGAAAAACCTTCATTTTTAATTGATAACAATATGCAATTTAATCAATAATGTATTCTCCATTGTTATTTACGACTTTTTCCCAACGTTCAACTAGTTTTTCCATGCCTCTGCAAAACAAATCTCTGGATTTTGACTCGAAGAATTCATCTAACCAGGTTCGTAATTCCACATCAGTATTGAACGAAACGCCGCGCAAATTGTTGGAGAGCGATCGCAACAGATGGAAATCCGATGGAGGATGCGGCAGGATTTCCCAATTAAGTGTTTGGATGGCGTATTTTGTCATATTAGCAATGTGAGGACGAGCATTGTCGTGTTGCAGAACGACTCCATAACGTCGATGAGGTCGTTTTTCACGAATAGCTTCGGCGAGTCGATACATTTGTTGAATGTAGAGTTCTGAATTGACAATCTCGTTGTTCGCAAGGAGTTCATAAAGAATGATGCCTTCACAAATCATCACACACACAGCATCGTCTTTCGTGGATGAAGTCCTTGTTTTAATCGCGAAGTGTTTTTTTATTGGGGCTAAACCATTGTTTTCGATGGTTCATGTTGACATAAACACACCACTTTTCGTCGCCAGTGATAATGCGGTAAAGAAATCTGTCCTTATATCTACGAGTAGCCTTGTGACGAGCAAGCACACCTGCGGCAATCGTGGAGCGTTGAAGTTTGTTGCTTTCGCTCAAAGTATGCGGAACCCATGCACCGATTTTTTTAACTTTCCCCATCGAATGAAGGTGATTCACTACAGTTTTCTAATCACGCATCAATTGTACAGCCAATTCTCTAGTCGAGTGACAAGGATTATCATGAAGAAGGTCGTTCAATCGATCTGCATCCAACTTAATGGGGCAACCAGAACGTTCTTCGTCATTAAAATTGAAATGACCGTTTTTGAAACGTGAAAACTACCATTGAGCTGTTCTTTCTGATAAAGCATTTTCTCCGGACACAGCACAAATATCGCTCTGAGCTTTGGCTGCGTTAGCATTGTTCTCGTCTCGATTGAAAATGAATAATAATAAGTGTCGAAAATTCGCCTTTTTTCAACTTGACATTCCATTTTGAGGGTACAGAACAAAAATAAAATTAACACAACTTTTAAATAAACCGCAATAACTTATTACTCAACTTCAAGACGTAGCCTAAGCAAAAGCCTAATAGTCTACGCTGTTAAGAGACGTAGCCTAACCTTTGCAAATTTTGCTCTCATTATTTATTATTGTTTCTTAATATGTGCACAAATCACGTTAACAAAACTTAAATCAACACAACATTAAAAAAAACGCAAGAAATTATTCCTCAACCTAATATATAGATGAACCAAGGGCTTATGATCAGTGTGGATATGTATTTTCTTCCCTATTAAGAATGGTCTCAATGTTTTTACTACCCATCTAATAGCTGTCATTACATGGTCTGTTGTTGAATGCCGTTGCTCAGCAGAATTAAATATCCTGGGGATCGATCTGGGAAGGACAATATTGTGCTCTCTATTATTGCTCGTTTCAGTTTCTTAAATGAGTTCTGGCACTCTTTTGCCCAGGTTAAAGTTTTCTTTCCTGAGAGCTCTCACTTAATGGCCTTGCTATTTCTGAACAATTTGGGATATGCCTACGATAGAAATTTATCATCCTTAAGAACTGCCTAATTTGCTTTGTGGCCGTAAAGTATTGCTTTATTCCCTCAAGATTTCTTTCTATAGGCATTATGCCTCTTGCAGATATCATGTGACCTAAAATTTGTTCCTTTCATCGGCACAAGTCAGTCTTCTTAGGTTTAATTTTTAACCCACTTTTTTCCAATGCATTTAGAACATTTTCTAAAACATGATGGTGTTCGTCAAAGGTTCTATTGCGAATCATGATATTATCTATATATGTCATTCATTTTGACCATGTTATTCCCCTTAAAGGCAACATCATTCCTCGCTGAAAAGTGCCAGGGCCACTTTTCACCCCTAAAAGCATTCTTAGGAATTCCCAATGGGATAGGGGAGTGTAAAATGCAGTCTTTTATTATCTGCTGGTTCCATTTCTACTTGATAATAACCCCGAACTAGTTTAATGGTTGTAAAATATTTTGAGCCTTGAAGGTTGTAGTGTGTCAATCAAATTCGGTAGTGGGAAGTTATCCCTTTTTGTAATGTTATTTAGGGCTCTGTAGTCATTGCAGAGTCTTATGGATCCGTCTCGCTTCTTTAGTAGTACAATTAGAGCTGAATGTGGTGAGAAACTCTTTAGAATGATATTTTTACTTTCCAGTTGCTCCGTCGGTGGTGAAAGGGAAAGGGAAAGAGTTTGATTTTTTAGATTTTCATCATCGGGCATGGGGACCCTATTCGTTATACGAGAAACAAAGGCAAATCCTTCCCCCCCCCCTGCTGTGGCCCGCTCTGCGAGAGTTGAAGACGGGGCCGGCAGAACTAGCTGCCGCCATTTAGGACCACACTTTTCAGCCCAGTGGCCAGGCAGCCCTTCGGCATGGCGGCTCCACCTTGGGCTAGGCGTAAAATCGATAGAGAGAGAGGGGGGTATGTGAGGAAGGTGTGGGTGGGGCTGAAGCAGGTTGTTGAAAGCCTACCACCCCAAACCGGAGCTCAGGGGGAAGGGGTCATTGCCTCCCCACCCCCAGCCTCTATCAGGGATGGATAGGTGAGAGGAAACTGGTCGGCGTCTACCCTGTTAAATTAGACGCCAACCAGAGAGATTTGTGGTAGAGGCTGTAGAGGAAGTGATGAAGTAGGGTAGATATGCAAGCTGTCTGAAAGAAGAAGAGGCTAAGCTGAGGTCGGACTGGGCGCTGAGTCCCGTCAGCACAGCGGCCAGGATGCCGCAGTATCCTGGCTAGAGAATGCGGAAACAGCGGTGGAGAAGGATTCCCCTCACTCCTGACCTCCGGTCTGGGGTGGTGGGTTTAGAACAACCTGCTCCATCCCCACCCACAACTTCCACACATCCCCTTTCTTTCTGCTTCCACTATATATCGATTTTACGCCGTGCCTAAGGATGAGCTGTTATGCCGATTGGCTGCCAGGCCACTAGGGTGGAGGAGTGGCCTTAAATGGCGACAGCCGGTTCTTCCGGCCCCGGGTTCTTCCCTCGCAGAGTGGGCCATTGCGTGGGATGATGAACGTTTGCGTCCCGTATTATTATTAGGGTCACCATGCCCGATAATGAAAAGGAAAAAAAATAAAAACTCTTCCCTTGGACCATCAGCAAAGCCACTCTCGGTTAACTCAAATGAAAAAACGGAGGTCCACCCCTTGTGTTTTCACAGAGGACCTTTCAAACTTCTCTGACCGGAGAGGCGGCCTACTCCTCTCCTATGCCTTTGGGTGCAGAGGTCTCCACATCACCCCCTTTCCTGGAGTTGCCCTTGAGCAACTCCCTTTCTCCAATAGCAGTCTCTCCCTTTACTTTCCAAGGGGAAAATAGACAGGCGGACCATAATTAACCGCTAGGGCGAGCCCCTTTTGGGGAGCAAGGGATGGCGTCACGTTAGCCCTGGCCCATAATGTCGATGGTACAAGTTTTTTTATTTCAATATTCATTCATTTTTTCGACAAAATGAAACTTCCATAGATAGTTTCGGTTTATGATTGCTAAATTGTTGATTACCATTTTTTAAACGAATCTTTATTTGCAAAAGGGGTTGGATATAACAAGTTATTCTAAGCAGATTATTTAATTTATGATTTTTTTTCCTACTTTTCAGTTTCATGAACGAACCCATGAAAACCCTTATATTTGTCATATGTGTGACAAGACCTTCTCCCTCGGTTTCAAACTGACAAGACATTTGAAGAAAGTTCATGATTATCATTGCCCTGCCGGCCATACTCGTTTTAGGTACTAAAGTAGTGTTTTGTAATCTTATTCGTTCTCTCATGGGAAGTAAAATAGTTGCGAGATGCCCATTTGCCTTTTCTTTTCCTATGAATCTAATTTCCCTTCGTGAAGGCGATAGTTTCTATTGGTAGAACTCACTCTAGTAACACGCAGAAATATTGATCCTTGTTGTTCTTCGCAGATACAGTAAAGATGAAAATGGTTATTATCGGCTTCAGACGACATGATTTGAGAGTATGGAATTGCCCAGGAATTCCTTAAAGAAGGTGATCATAAACCCGATGACCCGGACTCCGATGTGGAGGCTAGAAGCGGTGTCACTAGCATGTGTTCAAAAGATCAAGATACTGACGATGCTCCCCCGATCCCGGAAACACAGGGGCAGAAGCCACAGGAGAGTAAATCAACCGAAGAGGTGCGATCATGGTTATTTTATTTGCCTTTAGGTGCCTATGATCTTTAATTGGACCGTTTATAACCTGTAAAAACGGCTTCTGATTACAGCCAAGCTTAGCCACATTGGATATGGTTAGTCGCTGCCTACTCTGGAGACACTCGTGGTTCTTATCCCACGTTAGACCAGGTCGCTACTGAGAAATTAACTGCCTTCAGGGGACTAATCCCCAAGCAAATTATTTGTTATTTGTGGTTTTTGAAAATTTTAATAAAAATCTTAATATTTCTCTCCCACGTGTTTTAAATCTCTCTCTTTTTTGCATATTAAAGAAAGCAAAATGCGAAGAGGTGCCAGATGCCTCAAAGTTTCTTAATTGATTTTTTTTAATTTTTGGTTGTTTCAATAAATACGTTGCCCCATTTGAAACTAAGACGCTACACTCTTGTAACGCGCCTGTATTATCTGCCTTCTCAACTCAAAAATTGCATTAGTCTCCATAAAAAACGGACGCATGTTGCATGATAGTAGGCTTGAGAGGTCCTGGTCAGTGGGACGCGAATAATTGAAAAGTCAGTTTTTCCCCCACTAACCCATTCCATGGGCCTAATGGGCTGACCACCTGACAGCCGTTTGGGGGTCCTGTTTGGCTGGAGGGGTGGTCTCTAATCATCTCACGTACCAACGTGGGATGATTAGCGCTTGTGCCACATGAATTCTTTAGGGTTACCATGATCAAAGATGAAAGGAGGCTTACTCCTTGCCTATGGCCTAGGGAAGCGGTGGACTCTCCCTCACCCCCTTTTCTGGAGGTGCCCTTGAGCGACTCCCTATTTCGAGCAGTAGTCCCTCCTTTTGTTTCATAGGGGACTGCCAAGAAAGAACACTGTTGTGCGTATCTCGTTTCCGCGACCATTCTGAACCCTTTTTAAGGTAGTACCCACCCCAGTAGCTCCTCTGGAACAGCTGGGGGAACAAAGAATTCACACCCATCCCCACCTAAAACCAGGGCTTACCCATTCATGACCGTTTTTCGTAAGGACCTTCGACCCCTACGCCCACACCGAGTGTTAGGCTTTGATACTTGAAGGTGGTGGATCTTCCAAAGAAGGGCCCCACCAAGCTAAGGTTTCGAGGTGGAAGAGGAAAAGACTCTTATGGCGAGCTCAACTTCTCCCAATAAGTCATCGAAGGTAACAGCGTCCGCAGTTTTGCCTCCGAGAAGCGTACGGCCATTCCCGTGAGAGTCTTCTCTTCGAAGAGGGCCCCTGCATCTCCGAGCTAGGCCAGGAGGGCATATTCTTTCAATGGAATTGCCGCGGACTCCGGGCCAACTGGGAGGAGCTGTAGATGCTCGTCTCCTCCAGTTTTCCCTTAGCTATCTTTTTGCAAGAGACCATTCTGGGCGGGTGCCACCTCCCCACCCTTCTGGAGTATAATCGCTTTTCGAGCTCACCACCGTGGAATTGGGGCCGGGCCGGAAGATGTGCCATTTACACCCGGCAAGATGTCTTCGTTATTCTCTTTGCTTTGGATACGTCCATTTAGGGAGTATCTGGGCAACTGCCTCTGGGTAGGAGGTATACTGTTATTTCTACATATATTGCATCATCAGCCGACTTGGAAGCGGGAGACTTCCGCCACTTCGTGGCCCTTTCTCCTGGTGAGGGATCTGAACGGTAGAAACGTACTTTGGGGAGTCTACTCGATCATTCCCTTTGGTCAGGTCCTTGACGAGCTGGAGATAGGTGTCCTAGATGTGGATTAGTTTACGCATCACTGTCCGAGAACCGCTTCTATCTTTGCGCTCTCCGGATGCACAGCTTGATTTGGGGTGGGGGTAGTCGATGACTTCCATAGTAGTGATCACTTTCCCATTAAAATATTTTCTGGGCCACTGCCCCCTGAAAGCCCACTCCCGGTGGTGCTTGTCGCAGGAAGCAGTGGTCCGCATTTCAGGAAATGAATGATATCTCTGTCTCATTCGAGGAGTTTCGATCGGTGGATGAGGCCGTTGAGTTCGCCGTTGGCCTAATTACTATTCTTAGAACGTCTAGCCGTTTTACAGGCCGACCGCTTCCGTAATGGTCAGGCGAGTGTGAGGCGGCCCTCAAACACAATCGTTATCCCTACATGCGCTATAAGTGCCGCCAGAACGCTCACTGTTGGTTAATATCGTGGAGCTAGGGCTAGTTTATAATATGTTTCGAAGCACCTCCGCCCCTCTTCCTGGCAGGCATACGGTTCTTCAGTTAACGAGAAGCCCCCACTAGCACGAGGTGTGGAAGCGATTCAATAGGATTCTAGGTAAGTTCTCCTAGTACCCCCCCTCCTGTTCTAAAGTATAATAGGACCTCCCACCCTTGACGGAGTCCTTCGCGTCCGACTCCTCTGCATTATCTAGCCGGGAAGCTGCCCCGCCAGCATTTAATCCGCGTCGCGGAAAGCCTCTAGCTTGTCTTACTTCCAAAGACGGAGAATTATTCAAGGACAGGTTTACATTAAATGAGTTGCCTTACGATCTCGTTTCGTGCGCAGACACCGCCCCTGTCCGGACGATGACCCGTACGCCATACTAAGAAACCTGGGTGAGCGATGCATGACCTTTCTCTTAGATTTGTTCAAAAGGATCTGGGAAGAGGATGTCCTCCCATAGACCTGACGAATCGCTACTTTGCTCGCCTTTCGCAAACCGAGGAGAGATCACTCTACGCCGACCGGATTCCGCCTAATCTCTCTAACCTCCTGCGTGGGCAAGTGTGGAGGAATCCCATTTTAATAATACCCCCTTCCCCTCCCCCGCCCCTCCTGAGACAGTATTTCAGGAGAGAAAGTGAGTCATCTCCCTCCACTTCCCACCTCTCCCTCTTTGGACTCGCCGCCAGGTTCCCGTGAAATTCACACCGAAGCTTCCTCCAGGTCGTCCCAACCATTTCCCTCCTCCCCTCGGGTCAGGGAACTGCTTTGTATCCTCGCCGTAAACTGCGTTTATGGCGCCGCCACTGTCGCCCGTCTGGCTGCTGATCCCAGCCGTTGACACTTCCTCGTAAGGAGGCGCTTGGTTCATTACGCCCGATAACGAAGGTTAATAAGGTCTCAATCTCTCTCTCTCTCTCTCTGTTTTGAATAGCTCCGGGTATATATCCCTCCGATCCAGGCTGACGGACAGACTTGGTTAGACGTGACTTCCCAGAAAAGAGTGCAATTCAACGAACTCTCTTCCAAGAAGAGTGAGTGAACGTCACAAGCCACGGAAGAGCTGGACATCATCCCCATATCTCCGGGCCGAGGAGAAGTCTAGTGAGGAAACATCAGCCTTTCGCATCCGCTTTCAGATCAAGGATTGGAGAAGCCGTCCTCCGAAGTTCACCTGGTGACCTGTTACGACAAGAGGCCCGCATCTCGCAAACGCGAGTTCGAGAAGAGTATCCCCACCCGCTGTGGGTTCTGTGGCTACCCTCCCCCCTCTCCCGTAAGTAATCAAAGTCACCAAGACTTCCCCCTAGTTGCTATACCTTACCCTCGAGTTTCAAAGGAACTAAATCATTCATTTCCCTTAATCTCCCATTATAACTATTCCATAACCACGGTTATCTCACTAGTATTCGGAGTTTAATTCCTTCTCATTTATGTACCTTTTTATATATATTTATTGCTGTCCCCTTTTAGTTCGTGCGTATTAAAACACCATTTTTGTCATTGTGTTTGTTGTATTCCTTGGATACGAGGTGCCGCTATCTACTCAAATCGCACTCCTAGAAACAATAACAGTTGTTGCCTTGCTTGGCCTACCTTAGAGCCTGTGTGTGCATATTCACGTACACTTGGCCATACCTCAACATAAAGATATTTGGCGTCAGGTTTTGGGGTCTTTCCCACATGATTTTGCAGCACTAAGTTCAATTGATAGCAACTGCATTATTAAGAATATTCGAATAATAATATTTTAGGACGATTTTTCTTTTATTAACGGGTAACAACAAATTTGTAAGCCCATTCTTGTGTGGTGTGTCCACATTTTTTCTAGTTCCTTAAATGATGATACTAGCTAAGCGGTAATACTAACCGTCTTTTGCTGTGTGTGTCGTGAGACAGATTCACTCGTTAGTTAATTACTTTTTGGGGTGTGAGTGTGCCCGATCTTTGTTAGGAATTTTAATATTTTTTTGTAGAATTTATATTGGTTTTGGGATAAAGCTTCAATAGCTCTGGCAGCTTTTCAGTGTGCTAAAGCCTGAAATAGCATATCCGGGATGATATCATTCCGTCGTTTTCATAAACAAGGGCAGATCCTAGGTTTATCTGGGAAATATTTAATCGCTTACGTCCAGGAAGAGGAACGTAGCGAACGTGCGGATAGAAAAGCACAGAGAGAAGCAGAAGAAAAAGCAAGAAGAGCGCAGAGAGAAGCAGAAGAAGCAGCAAGAATAGCACAGATAGAAGCAGAAGAAGAAGTAAGAAAAGCAGAAATCGA
Source organism: Ceratothoa steindachneri (assembly GCA_963969495.1). Taxonomy (NCBI): domain Eukaryota; kingdom Metazoa; phylum Arthropoda; class Malacostraca; order Isopoda; family Cymothoidae; genus Ceratothoa; species Ceratothoa steindachneri. Next base: position 78,388 of record OZ018327.1, on the reverse strand, counting down.
AGATCGAAAAGAACAAAGAGAGGAAGAAGTAAGAAAAGCAGAAATCGAAGATAGAAAAGCACAAAAAGAAGCAGAAGAGAGAGAAAAATAATTAGGCAGCATGAGAGGGAGATAAGTCGTGACCAAGTCGAGATAAGCTCCGTAGGATCTCGAAATGAACAGGCTCAAGCGCCCTCATTAAAACTCCCCGCATACAAATATGGAGAAGATTTTTTCTCTTATTTAACGCACTTTGAGAAGATCTTCGAAGTCAACAATTGGGACTTAGAAGCAGATGACGTCGCCCGGTTACTTCCATTGTTAAATTCCCGTCTTCGCGACATATTCATCTCGCTTCCTTCCGAGGCTACCCTTGATTATTTGACCGTAAAGGCAGAACTTCTTTCTGCCATTAACATTAATCCCGAATTTTATAGGGTGAGGTTGGCTCCGCACGAATACAGCCAAGCCAAACCTACAGGCACTTTGTATTCACGCTTCGGGGCAATTTCCAATTCTGGCTGAATTCCGCCCAAGTAGCAAATGATTATGAGTCGCTAGTTGACTTGATCCTAGGAGATCAACTGATGACGACCATCACTTGTAAACTAAGGGCCTTCATAGGGGACATAAGAGCGTCCACTTTCAAGGAGTGTGTGGAAGAAGCCGACCTTTCCGCTTCCAGTCACGACCTCTAACCCCAAGGAGGTCAAGAAGAATCATTCCCCCTCCCCCAAACATAAGTTTGTGTTTAACCGAAGCCCTTCCAAGGGCGACAACGGCTTCGTAAAAGTGCAGGCGCTGAGGAAGTATAGGCTTTACTCGCCGCGAGAGTAAAAGGACGTGAAGCCCCTGTTACTTCCATCCACGCCTAGCAATTACTCCCGTAGGCCAATTGCGGGCTTTACGTGTGGCACCCCTGGACATCTAAGTTATAATTGCCCCCCAAATTCACAATTGATGACCTCGTCGAATCACCAGGCCAACAAATTTCTGCTGCCCTCTCACCTAATCCGCCCGTCGCATCGCCAGTGGCCACTTCTCCCTCTCTCCTGGATCAAAAAGTAAATTTCCTGTTTAACGAGAGTTTCCTCGGTGGTCCCCAGCATAACAGGTTCGCCTTGGTGCACGACTTTTTAGGTCTTGCTACCAGGTTCCCAGTGGTATGGTGCCATATTGAGTGCCAGTACTTCACCGGATGGGCCGACGTAGTCGCGGCCCCGATGAAATTCTGTTCCGTCCTCATTGGACAGAGCGTGCATTTCTCCCACAACCTAATTTTCTAGCCAATCGTTGCCTAGGGCCCAGATCGAGAAGGATAAATCGCTACCGGTACCCCTATCATCCCCAGACATCGACCTCACCACTATGGTTCAATGTGACGAGGCGCTGAAGGATTGCCCCCATTACAACCCCCGTGAGAAAAAGAAAGGAAGAAGGAAACTGGAACGGTACGAAGCGATCGGAAGACCGTGAAGGACGAGTTAGTATACCGTTCTTCTGTTGAGCCGGAGAACCCCCCCAACCAACGTCTTGTGTGTGTCGAGAAAGAATATGGAACCCGTTCTAAAGATGGCTAAAGATAGCCTAATGGCCGGACACTTCGGCCATAACAAGACGGCACCGCGATTTTTTAAATATTTCTTTCCACCAGGAGAGGCCAAAGGAATTATCGACTTCTTCAAGTCCATTGACCTTTGCCAGAAGGTCAACTCCAAAAGGCGTGTAGCCCCCACCCCCCTTTAAAAGATCCCGAGAGTGCCCAAGCCCTTCGCCTGGGTCTCTATCGGCCTAATAGGCCCAATTCCTTCCACGTCTAGCAAGGGAAACATCTGCCCCGTTGAAGCAGCGTGTATGATCCATACGGTGCGCGTAGAAGCAGATGATAAGTATCACCTGCCATCTTTTCCCTCCCCCCAAGTGGAGCTTCACTCCGACTTGATCGTAAACCCCAATCTCGCCCCTATTTAGAGGGCTCAATTCCTTGCCTTACCAAAATGCTTTCCCGTGTCATTAAATCGTCGCTTTGGGCTGAATTGCGCTGCCATAGACGGGCCCCTTAACGACATGCTTAAAATAACACCCCCCATCCCAATCAATTTAACCCCTTCCGCACAAAATCCCTTCCACCGGCTAAGGAATAAGTTAATCTCTGCCCCTATCTTGCGATTACCGAATCCCAACAATACATTCAGTGTTCGTACCGAGGCCTCCCGAGATGGCCTAGGTTGTGCTCTCGTCCAATATGACGACGATGGAGTGGGATTTCCTGCAGGATATGCTAGCAGGAAGCAGTCCCATAGCGAAAAGGCGTATGCACTCAAAGAGCTTGGAGCGTTAGCCATAGCGTGGTATATACGTAAGTTTAGGATGTATGTTAAAGACACCGACAACTGCCTAGCCGAGAGCTTGAGTAGGAATCCTATAGAAGACCCGCCTCCAACAACCTGAGTGTACAGTAAAAATGCGCATTTTGATTCATTTTGTTTGTAGATACTATTTTTCTTTGTTTTTATTTGCCTTGTTGCTGTTCTTCTAGTAGTATCTTCTAGTATTGTTTCTGCTTCTTGATTTGGAGAAGCGGGGCCACCGCGTAGCAGACACTCCAATTCAGTATGGGTGCTGCTAGCGGTTTTTTTGCACATATTGTATTTGTTGTGAAATGCTGTTGGAACCAACAGCGATTGACATTTTATAACCTGAGACATTTGGTTCATCAGGCAGTTCTAAAAGTAATTTATCCAATCTCTTTTTAAAATTTTCAGTTGTTCCATTATTATCTCTTATGTCTCTGGGAAGAACATTAAACAATCTCGATCCATTTTTGCCAGTGTATTATGCTCCAGTGTTTTTTCTTTACAAGATGTTGCATCTAAATGAAATTTTTTACACCTTCTTCCATTCCTAATTGAATAAGTTTGTATTATGTCTTCTGATTGTGGTGGTAAATTTTTTTGTTTAAGTACCTTCCAAATATATATGATTATATATCTTTCATATCGACGGTTAACTGAATACAAGTTCAAATGCTTAAGTCTTTTCCAATAATCTAGTTCTTGTATTCCATGTATTTTACTGGTGTATGATCTTTGGATACTTTCTAATTTTTGTAACCCCTAAGGTGTTGTGTAGGTACCATAACTGCACCCAGTAATCAAGGTGAAATTGGATACATGATTTATACAATGTTAGTAAGCATGGCTCTCTCATTTCTAGTTGAGAATGTTCTTAAAATGAACCCACTAATTTGTCTGCATTTGCTGACAATATTATTTATATGTGTTGTGAATGTTAGGTCATTTGATATTGTTATCCCTAGATCTTTTACTTCTAATTTCTCTTTAATTAGGTCCCCTCTAGGATTTTTATATGACGTTTCCTCCTTTAGATTTTTATTTGTACCAAATTTTATTAGTTCAAATTTATTTTCTTTGAATTGGAGCTTATTAGTTTCAGCAAGTGTATATGTGCTGTTTAGATCATTTTGGAGTTGTGTGCAATTCCTCTTGTTTTCAATAACTTTTAAAATTTTGGAATCATCAGCAAAAGAGTATATAGAACTTTCTTTTATTACATCATTTAAATCGTTTGACATAATTATAAATAATAGTGGTCCCAAAACTGTACCCTGGGGTACTCCACTTAAAACTTTCATACTGGTGGATTCATGGCCTTCAACAATGGTCTTTTGTGTTCTGTTTATTAAAAACTCAGACAGCCATTGCAAAGTTTTACCTCTAATACCCATTTTTTGCTTTCTCTAAGACTATTTTATGATCTACTCGATCAAAAGCCTTAGAAAAATCGAGATAAATAACATCAACATTTTTGTTTTCTAATATTGCTTGTCAAATTTCCTTATGGTAGGCTATTAGTTCATTAAGGCATAATCTTTGTTTTCTGAATCCATGCTGAAATTTTTTTAATAATTTATTTTCTTCTAGGAATTTGACTATTAGTTTTAATAATTCTCTTAAATATTTTTATAATATGTGATGTTAATGATATGGGTCGATAGTTTTCAGGTAGTTTTGGGGGGGCTTTTTTTTAGTATTGGAATTACATGTGCTTGTTTCATAGTCATTGGAATTCTGAATTATCAAGAGATTTTCGCCAGAAGTAGAACAATGGAACAGACAGTGACTCTTTGCAGTTTTTTAATATAATTGTGCCTATTCCATCTGGGCCTGGTGCAGAATGGTTTGGTAATATAGTGATTGCATCAATAATATCTTTTGGGAAAAACCCAATATCTTTTATTGATTTTTGAGGTGCCTCCATAATTATATTTTCTTTTTCTATTTGATTGTCTATTGTATTTGGCTTGTTCCATACAGATGCCTACTGATCTTGTAAAATATTTGCAATCTCTGTAGGATTTGAAGTTAGTTTATTTTCTGGTGTTAAGAGTGGACCAATTTTAGATTTCACAGTATTTTTCTTATTTGCATATTTAAATAGATACTTGCTATTATCTTTTATATGCGATATAGCATTATTTTCTTCTATACTATCTTCTTTCTTATGGAGTAATTTAATATTTCTTTCTAAATTCGAAATTTCTTAATTCAGTTTTGATTTGTTATCCTCACTGATGTTTCTTTTTAGTTTCTTTGAAATTTTATTACGTTTTTTCATTAAATATTTTCTTTCCTTGTGTTCTTTAGTTAGTGTATTCTTATGCTGATTTTTTATAGGAGTGTTTGAATACAATATTTTAGATAGATAATTATTTATATTTTCCAAAGCTTCTTCAACATTGAGATTTTTTAGTTCTTTCTCCCACTCTATGCATTTCAGTTCATCATTTATTTTCTTCCAGTCACTTTTAAAGATGTTTAGATCATGAAATGGAATTTTTCTACTTTTAGGACTTTTGTTATTTTCAAATATTAGAGAAGTTTGTATTTTCATTATATTATGATCTGAGTGAACAGTGCTGGAAATTTCAATATTATCGATCAGATTTTTATTATTTGAAAAAAATAAATCAAGTAGGTTATCTTTTCTAGTCCCTTCATGAACAAACTGACTGAGACATAAATCTGACAGAAAAATCATTTATTATATTATAGTTATTAATTTCTAGTCCTGATTTAAAAGTACCATTTTGGCACCACTTTGCACTTGGTAAGTTGAAATCCCCAAATGCTAGTAAATCATTTGCATTATTTTTTATTTCTTCACATAGTTTAATTTTATCAATAATTTCTTTAAAACTATAGGAGGATGTATTTGGGGGACGATATAAATTTACAATATAAACTGCTTTTCTTTTTATAATGATTTATATAACAAGCAGTTCACAAGTGTCATTTGAAAAAGATAAAACATTTTTACTATCAACAGTTTGTTTTACATAGAGAGCAACTCCACCATGAGATCTTTCATATCGTTCGCATCTATATATATTGTAGTTTTCTATTTGAACTTCTGAATCCTTAATTTCTAAATTTAAACGAGTTTCAGTGATTGCTAATAAGATTGTAGTATCATCACTCACTTCTTTTAAATATGGCACTGTTCCAGTATTCGATTGACAATACAATCCATTAATATTTAAGTATATTATACTACTATTTAAAATTGGGCTGGTATAGTTTTTGGTATCATCTGATACATTGGAAACTGGCTCTGTGTTGGAGTTGATTGAGTTTTTTGCATCATATTCATATTCATCATCATAGTTGCCATCTGATTCTGTGTTTGCTGCATTTGTTGGAGCATTAAGCTTTAAAAAATGGTTATTTTTATCCATAGTCTGTTCTTTTAAGGATTGTATTTCAGACTTTTTACAGGTCACGGCTTCAACATAAGACATTTTATTTTCAGTTGATGGATTTTTTTCATTGTTAGTTTTTTTCTTTATTACTTCGGGTTTGTATGTTCCTATCAGATGATAATTTAGGCATTCAGTATTGTCACATTTACCATAGAGCCAAGATTTTTTACAGATATGTGGATGTGTGTATTTGTATTTCTTATTAACACATCCATAATTTCCATTTCCATCTCTCAGAAAATATTTACAGAGAGCTGGATGTCTAAAGGTACAGATATCACCTTTATTACACTTATTAAGCCTATAGTAATGGCATATGGGGACTGTAGGTTTTGCTTGTGGTGCTTTCGGCTTTTTAATTACTTTCTCAGTATCTAAATCAATATTTTCATTATTTACCTCTTTTTTTCTATATTTTGTCTTAAAGTTATCTGTTTACCAGTAGTTTCATTTTCGTTTGTATTTTCATTTCTTGCCTCATTTGTATTATTTTTCGATAGTCTTGTATGTGTTTCTTGTCTTTCTACTTTATCATTTGTTTCTTCAACTGGTTTTATCAGCTTTAATTCGTCATTTTGTTCTTGTGCTGCGATATCTGAATCTATTCGAAGTTGGTCTATTTCAAAGTTTGGAACCATGTTTTTCACACAATTTATGCAGCTGTAATGACGTTTTGTGTTTTCCAAGAGTATAATATAGTATGTAGGCAAGTTTCTACAAGAATAGCAGTACCAGCACTTGCAGGCTCCATTACATTATCTTCTTTTTTCTGCTCTTTAAGTAAAGTATCACTTACATTCTCAATATTAGTTGAAACTATTTTAGCATTGTCTGCATCAGAGACGTCACTACTGCATAAGCTAGAGTAAGATTTTGAGTTTTCTACTTTATTCATTTTTCAATAATTTTAATACAATTATTGACTTTCTCCTTCAGTATTTCATATATTAAACCTTATTATAATTTAATTGTTATTCTAATTTGTATTGAAAGTTAAATGCCCAGGTCTTATGATAAGGCATATAGGCCCCCTTATCTGGGTCAGGACAATGGCCAACATTGTGGCTTAGGCCTTTTACAAATTGATTATCAATTTGTTAAAGCTCGTTAAATTTACAGTACAAATTTGATTTCAGGGCAGGGCACTGTTCTCGGACCATTGTTGTTTGTTTTGTTTATCAATAACCTCCCCGATAGTATAGTATACCTGATACGACGACCGGATGGAGAACAAATGAGAAAACACGAATTAACCCGACAACAGTTTTAGCGCGGAAAAAAATTAAGCTATCTGTGGTTAGACATATGTAAATACCTGGTAGTGTTATGTTTGTTTGTTTTTTGTTGGTAAACATTCAATTTGTAACTTTATAGGTTCCCCTCTTAATCAATTTATTGTATACATTTTTGTTCCCAAGTGTCCTTCGCTGTAAAAATGTCTTTGGATCGGGAGGAGTGTGGAAAAATCGCGGTTGAATAATATTATTTTCCCCCCTCCTGAGACAGCATTTCAGGAGAGAAAACGAGTCATCTCCTCCCCCCCATCGTTCCGACCTCTCCCTCTTTGGAACCCCGCCAAGTTGATTTAAAATCCCCCTGAAGCTTACTCCCGGTCGTTTCAACCATTTCCCCATCCCCTCGCCCTTCTGGTCAGGAGACTGATTTGTATCCTCGCCGTGAACCGCGTTTATGGCACCGCCGCTGTGGCCCGTCTGGCTGCTGATCCCATTCGTTGACACTTACTCGTAAGAAGGCGCTCGGTCCATTACGCTCGATCACGAAGGTTAATATGGTCTCTCTCTCTCTCTCTCTAAATAAATAAATATATATATATATATATATATATATATATATACATCTCTCTCTCTCTCTCGCTCTCTCTATCACTTTTGTCGACCCGTACGCCGTATTCTATAGTAGAAAAGACCTCTACCAAAGAGACTGGGTGCACCTCTTCTTTATGGGCAAGGCGTTCCTAGCCAACCTCATCCAGGATGTCGTGGAGCGCACCCAAAGGAGTCTCCGGCCCAATGGGAAGGCAGACCTACGCCAGTACGCCCGAGTCACTCCCCAAACAACCTTCTCGGAGGTTGTCAAAAATGGTGCCCCTGCGACAAACAAGAAGCCGGGAAACGGAAGAGTATAGGAAGTCCTACATTAAGGGCCTCCCTGAAAGATCTTCTGTTCAATGCGAGGTCAATCAAGAATAAGTTTCCTGAGCTCCGTGGCCTCGTAGCGACGGAGGAACGCGAAATGGTAGCTTTAACAGAATCGTGGATAAAAGCCTCAAACCGAGACTTTGAAGGCGAATTCACAGTTCCTGGCTACTAACTCTTCAACAAAGATAGGCCAGACAGAGAGGGTGGTGGTGTAATGTTGTATGTCAAGGATGCAATTAAATCTACGAACTCCAACGTTATATCCGACCAGGAGCTCCTAGGCGTTGACCTAGAGATCGGTCCTGTCAAATACAGGACCCTGGTGCTTTACAGACCCCCTTTCCAACCCGTTGAGAAGGACAGAGAACTGCACCAGCTGCTGGGTGAGTTGGTTCAAGGCAGAGTGTGCATCGTTATGGGCGATTTCAACAGCCAAGTTGACTGGGAAACCAGAGCAGCCTGTGGCGAGAGAGCGCTACTCTTGGAGTTCGCGAACAACTAGTTCCTCACTCAATGGGTAGGCGAACGGACGAGAGGAGACAATATCCTTGACTTGGTCTTTATCTCTGAGAAAGATATCGTGGAGGATCTCTCTGTAGGAGAAGAGCTTGGTGGCAGTGATCACCAGCTAGTTAGATTTAGCGCCAAGATTCCTATGGTAAGGTCTGTTGCCAGTCAATCAAGGAAACTTGACTTGAGAAGAGCAGACTTTGCAAGCCTTTGTGCTGGACTGACTGACGTGAGGCTAGAAGGGGGCGATGCTGTTGCAAAGTCGTGGAATAGTTTCAAAACCACATTCATAAAACTTCAATCGCGGTTAATCCCTCTGAAATGCCCCCGTCTGTCTTCTGTTCAACCTAAGTGGTTTAATCGAGAAATCAGGCAACTGCTTAGGGAGAAGAGAAATGTGTACCGGCAATCGAAGATCTCGGGTGACTTTGACGAATACCAGAGGCTAGCCAGGAGAGTGAAGTCCAAAATAAGGGCGGCAAAGCGGTCTGAGGAACTCCGAGTGGCGAGACTCTGTAAAGAGAATCCCAAGGAGTTTTTTGGATATGTGAACAGCCGTAAACCAATCCGTCGAACGATTTGCCCTTTGAGGAATGAGGAGGGGACATTAAAGCATTCAGATGCAGAAAAGCTAACCTCCTCAACCACTACTTCTCTTCAGTGTTTACTGAAGAGTGTGGTCCCATTCCCCAGCCAACGGATTCCTACTCGGGGGAAAAGCTGGAGGATATGGACTTCACCGAAGGAGAAATAAAGAAAAAGATCGCTGACCTAAAGACGGATAAGTCCCCTGGACCGGAAGGGGTTTCCTTTCAAGGTGTTGTAGGAAGTGTGCGATAAAGTATCAAGACATCTGTGCGCTATTTTTTACATGTCAATCCGGACCAAATGCGTTCCTAGAGACTGGCGTGAGGCGGAGAGGACTCCTATCTTCAAGAAAGGAGACCGTAACCAACCGTCGAACTACCGATATATCAGTCTAACTTCAAAAGTCAGTAAACTCATGGAAAGCATCACGGTTGACAAAGTGACGTCGTATTTACAGTCAAACCTGCTACTGAGGAGTTTCCCAGCACGGTTTCCGAAGACAATGGTCATGCCTGACGAACTTTCTAAAATTCTTACACTTTTTTTTCAGTGAGCACGATCGGAACAAGGCGCTGGATGTGGTCTACCTAGACTTTCAGAAAGCCTTTGATAAGGTACCACACCGCCGCCTTCTCCGGAAAGTGCGAGCGCTTGGCATAGACGGAAAGGTAGCCGGCTGGATCGAGGACTGGCTAAGTGGCAGACGGCAACGGGTGGGGGTGAATGGACAGTCATCTGAGTAAGTGCCCATTACTAGCGGGGTGCCTCAAGGTTCTGTCCTGGGACCACTAATATTCATCATCTACGTCAACGACATGGACGGTGACATGGTTGCCAAGATTTCCAAATTTGCGACGATACCAAGTTGGTATGAACGTCGCAAAGGATGGAAATACTGCCCGCCTAGAGAAAGATCTTGGGAAGATTGGGGAGTGGTCGGACACGTGGCAAATGCCTTTTAACGTGAGGAAATGCAAAGTGATGCATATCGGCCACAGAAACCCCCAATCTCAGTATATCCTTAAGGGCACTGCTATTGAATCCACCGACACTGAGAAGGACTTGGGTGTAACTATCACTAGCGACCTCAAGTTCTCGAAACAGTGCATTGAGGCAGAGAAGATAGCCCAAAGGATGTTAGCCTACATAAAGCGCCAGCTTGGATACCGTAACAAGGAGATAGTACTTTGTAGGTACAACTCCCTGGTTTGTACGCACCTGGAGTATACCCTACAATTTTGGAGTCCTTCGTTTCGAAAGGATATCGCAAGGTTGGAACGCGTACAAGCCAGGGCAACCAAGCTGATTCCCTGTCTCCGACATAAAAGTTATGAGGATAGACCAAGGGAATTTAAATCTGTTCTCGCTGGAAACCCGTAGACTGCGTGGTCAGCTCATCGAAGTTTTTAAAATACTTCGAGGGTTCGACAATGTTGACTACCAGGATATTTTCACACTGAGTTAGAACAGAACGCGCAATCACGGCTTTAAACTTGAACTGGAGCGGTACAACAGCAATCTGTGTGGAAAATTTTTTATCACGTACTGTATCTGCGGTAAGTGGAACGCACTTCCCGTGGAAGTTGTCAACAGTGAATCTGTTGACCAGTTCAAGTCAAGACTAGACAAAGTCTTGAAAAGCGGCCGTTTAGGGACGCAAAACCATTGAGCAGCCATGTGCCTGTTCGATTGCTAGTCCAAAGGTACCCTCTTTAAAGGGACCGTAAGGTCTCCTAGGGTAATTAATTTCCTTGTTACTCTGGTGTTTCTCGCTCTCTCTCTCTCTCTCTCTCTCTCTCTCTCTCTCTCTTCCTCTCTCTCTCTATCTCTCTCTTTTCTCTCTCTCTTTTCTCTCTCTCTTTTCTCTCTCTCTTTTCTCTCTTTCTTTTCTCTCTCTCTTTTCTCTCTCTCTCTCTCTCTCTCTCTCTCTCTCTCAAGACTAGACAAAGTCTCGAAAATAGAGGAAGAGGTGACGCCCCCTTGTCGCGGGAAGAGAGCTTGTGTGGACCTTTGACTTTTCGAGCTATGTCGGCGGGGGTACCTCTTCTGGGTACCCCTGGTAGATCTTCCCTTGTCGATTTGGTCGGAAACAAGGTTCCAGAATAAGTGCGTCATTCCTTCCTTTTTTTACTCTATCCCTCTCCTTTTTTACTTTTATCCTATCTCCCATTCATACAAAAAGAAAAAAAAGAAAAAAAAGCCTATTCCTATCGTGTCACTCTTTCCCTTTCTCTCTTTATCTACCTATAAGGACCTGTCATCTACTTCATGCCTTAGAAGAGAGGCTTTGGAACCTCTATAAACAACGCCAATCGACGCTCACTGGTTGCGAGAGACTAAGACTAGAGGTGTCCTAGGCGTTGGGGCACGATAAATGGGATGAGGGTAGTGCTTCGTTTACCCCTTCCCTGGCGCGTAATTATTGACTGTTCCCAGTGCCCGTTGGCAGGTGTCACTGGTAGCATCGGTCCGAGGTGACGGCCCTTTGTTCCCATGTTGGTTGCCAGGCCAATAAAAAGCATTGGGTCGAGTTCCTTGGTGTGACGGGATATCCATTGAACGCTACTCCGAGATCCTGGCCGTTGTAAAGGGAACTAGTAGGAGTTTAGTAAGGGGCGTGCTTCGTTGTTGTTCACCTGTTGAGAAATCGATGGCCCATTCGGGGACCGTCAGTGTGGCTTGGTTGGGAGCCACGGCACGCCGAGGTTTGACGACTCGGTCGGACGAACAGCAGCACATGGAGCGTGCCTTCTGAAATATCCGAAACCTCTCCGATCGATAGGTGGGAGCGAGTCACGCTGGGAGAACTCACCAACCCCCTGTTTTATCATTGATGGGTCACGAGTTTTCAGAGAGAGAGAGAAAGCACTCAAAAGGACAGGCAAAAAAGGAACAGTTCGTCTCAAACACAACTGTGCAATATGCCAATTAGAAAAGTGGTGCGTTGACTTTCCGGAGGGCTGCTACTCAAATTGCAGCCCTGAAAGTATCTGCACTACTTTCATATTAACGCGAGAGGTAGAAAAATTAAAAGACCTCTATAGAGCCTCAGAGGAGAGAGTAGGGTCCTTGAGGGAAAGTTGGAGAAGCTCGAAGCCCTTAACGTAGCTCAGGTTCGATGCCTAGAAGAGGCGCCGCCCACTGACGTGTCGGAATCCCCTGGTAACCAAGCGGACATTCCGGCATCATATGAGGCTAAGCTAGCTGAGGCAAGAGTAAAGGAGAAAAATAAGAAAGGAGAAAGGAAGAAAAAAAAGAAAAAGAATAAAGTTGAAACAAAAGTAGATCCAAAAATAGGAGAAAAACAGATAAACAAGAAGAAAAAGAAAGATAAGAATGTGGAGAGTAAAGAGGAAAAGGGGAGGCCTCTTCCACAAGGGAAGACCCCGTCTTCAGAGACCAAGTGTCCGAAGGTCACCCTCATTGGTGACTCGCAAACACGGGATCTGCAGCCGCTGCTAGCGGCACGCCTTCGCACTAGCGTGAAGGTAAGCTGCCTGTCAGGACGGGGTAACCACAACATCAGAGTAGAGGCAGAGAGAGGTCGGATTTGTGAGAACTTAGTTGTTGCTCTGATGGTGAGCGGCAAACACCTCTACCTCAGAGGGGGTAAGGTTGGCCTCAGTATAAGACCATCCAAACAGTGATGGGAGCCGTGGACGACATGGGGTTTAAAACCCGCAAACGTATGGTGGTTGGGTTGCTTCCGAGAAGAGGTACATCCCCAACCGCTCGCGAAAGAAACGTCGCAGTGAACAGAAGGTTGTCGGATCTCTGCACGGCAGAAGGAGTCTTCTTCGTGGACCCCTATCGTACCTTTATCGGTAGAGACGACCTCTACCAAAGGTACGGGGTACATCTCCCCTTTAAGGGGAAGGCCTTTCTCGTAAACTTAATTCAAGATGTCGTGGAACGCACCCAAAGGAGCGTTCGAAACAGAGCGAAAGCGGACGTGCGCCAACATGCCTGTGTCACTCGTGGAACGACCTTCTCGTTGGTCGTCAAAAAGGGTGTGACCACGAAAACAGAAAAGCCGGGAAACGGAAGAGCGTAGGGGGTCCTACACTAGGGGACTCCCTCAAAGTTCTTCTGTTCAATGGGCGGTCAATCAGGAATAAGTTTCTTGAGCTCCGTGGCCTCGTAGCAACAGAGAAACCTGAGATGGTGGCCATATCGGAGTAGTGGATAAAAACCTCAAGCGGAGATTTTGAAGGTGAATTCACGATTCCCGGTTACCAGCTCTTCCTGAAAGATAGGCCAGACAGAGAGGGTGGCGGTGTGATGTTGTATGTCAAGGATACTCTCAACTCGACGGATTGCAAAATCATATCCGACCATGAACTACTAGGTGTTGACCTAGAGATAGGTCCTACCAAATAAAGGACCCTGGTGCTTTATAGAGCTCCTGCCAAACTCGTTGAAAAGGACAGAGATCTGTACCAGCTAAGGGGAGAACTTGTCGAAGACAGAGTGTGTATCGTCATGGGGGATTTCAACACACAAGTTGACTGGGAAACCAGAGAACCCTGTGGCGAGAACGCACTACTCCTGGAGTTTATGAACAACGAGTTCCTCACTCAATGGGTGAAAGAGCCAACGAGAGGAGACAATATCCTCGACTTGGTTTTCACCTCTGAGGATGACATCGTTGAGGACCTCTCTGTTGGCGAAGAGCTCGGTGGCAGTGACCACCGACTAATAAGATTTGTAGTCAAAGTCCCCAAGGCAGAGCCTGCAACTAGTAAATCAAGGAAACTGGATTTGAGAAGAGCAGACTTTGCAGGTCTATGAGCAGGACTGAATGACGCGAGGCTAGAAGAGTGCGATGCTGTTGAAGACTCTTGGAACAGTTTCAAAACCATATTCATGAGTCTTCAATCGCGTTTTATCCCTTTGAAATGCTCCCGTCGGTCCTCTGTTCAACCAAAATGGTTTAATCGAGAAATCGGCCAACTGCTTAGGGAGAAGAGAAATGTGTACCGGCAATCGAAGATCTCGGGTGACTTTGACGAATACCGGAGGCTAGCCAGGAGAGTGCAGTCCAGCATAAGGGCGGCTAAGCGGTCTGAGGAACTCCGAGTGGCGAGACTCTGTAAAGAGAATCCCAAGAAATTTTTGGATATGTGAACAGCCGTAAACCAATCCGTCGAACGATTGGCCCTTTGAGGAATGAGGAGGGGACATTAAAGCATTTAGATGCAGAAAATGCTAACCTCCTCAACGACTACTTCTCTTCAGTGTTTACTGAAGAGTGTGGTCCCATTCCCCAGCCGACGGATTCCTACTCGGAAGAGAAGCTGGAGCCAATGGACTTCACTGAAGGAGAAATAAAGAAAAAGATCGCTGACCTAAAGACGAATAAGTCCCCCGGACCCGACTTGTTTCTACCTAAAGTGTTGAAGGAAGTGTGTGATGAAGTATCACGACATCTGTGCGCTATCTTTAACATGTCAATCCGGACTGGATGCGTTCCTAGAGACTGGCGTGAGGCAGAGGTGACTCCTATCTTCAGGAAAGGAGACCGTAAATAACCGTCGAACTACCGACCTATCAGTCTGACTTCGATAGTCGATAAACTCATGGAAAGCATTATAGGTGGACAAAGTGACGTCGTATTTAGAGTCAAACCTGCTACTGAGGAGTTTCCAGCACGGCTTCCGAAGGCAACGGTCATGCCTAACGAACCTTGCGGAATTCTTCCACTTCGTTTACAGTGAGCACGATCGGGACAAGGCGGTGGATGTGGTCTACCTAGACTTTCAGAAAGCCTTCTCCGGAAAGTGCGAGCGCTTGGCATAGATGGAAAGGTAGCCGGCTGGATCGAGAACTGGCTAAGTGGCAGATGGCAACGGGTGGTGGTGAATGGACAGTCTTCTGAGTGGGTGCCCGTTACTATGGGGTGCCTCAAGGTTCTGTCCTGGGCCCTTTACTATTCATCATCTACGTCAACGACATGGCCGGTGACATGGTTGCCAAGATTTCAAAATTTGCCGACGATACCAAGCTTGGTATGAACGTTGCAAAGGATGTAAATACTGCCCGCCTGCAGAAATATCTTGGGAAGATTGGGGAGTGGTCGGACACGTGGCAAATGCCTTTTAACGTGGGCAAATGCAAAGTGATGCATATCGGCCACAGAAACCCCCAATCTCAATATATCCTTAAGGGCACTGCTATGGAATCCACCTACACTGAGAAGGACTTGGGTGTAACAATCACTAGTGACCTCAAGTTCTTAAAACAGTGCATTGAGGCGGAGAAAAAGGCCCAAAGGATGCTATGCTATATTAAGCGCCAGTTTGGTTATCGGAACCAGGAGATATTACTGTGCCTGTACAACTCACTTGTCCAACCGCACCTGGAGTATGCCGTACAATTTTGGAGTCCTTCATTGCAAAAGGACATCGCGAGATTGGAACGCGTACAAGCTAGGGCAATTAAACTGATTCCCTCCATCCGACATAAAAGTTATGAGGATAGACTAAGGGAGTTTGATCTGTTTTTGCTGGAAAACCGTAGACAGCGTGGTCAGCTCATCGAAGTTCTTAAAAAATACTTCGAGGGTTCGACAATGTTGACTACCGGGATATTTTTATACTGAGTGAGAACAGAACGCGCAATCACGGCTTCAAACTTGAACTAAAGCGTTACAACCGCAATCTGTGTGGAATTTTTTTTATCACGTACTGTATCTGCGGTAAGTGGAACTCACTTCCAGTGGAAGTTGTCAACAATGAATCTGTTGACCAGTTCAAGTCAAGACTAGACAAAGTCTTGAAAAGTGGCCGTTTAGGGACGCAAAACAATTGAACATCCATGTGCCTGCTCGATTGCTAGCCTAAAGATTTCCTCTTTGAATGGACAGTAAGGTCTCCTAGGGGACTTACTTTCCTTGTTACTCTCTCTATCTCTCTCTCTCTCTCTCTCTCTCTCTCTCTCTCTCTCTCTCTCTCTCTTTTTTTCTCTCTCTCTCTCTCTCTCTCTCTCTCTCTCTCTTTCTCTCTCTCTCTCTCTCTCTCTCTCTCTCTCTCTCTCTCTCTCTCTCTCTCTCTCTCTCTCTCTCTCTCTCTCTCTTTCTCTCTCACCTCTGCAGATTGCCCGGGCCCGAATGTGGCAGAGACGCCAAATGGAAAAAAGAAAAAAAAGACGAAAAAGGGAAAGAAGAAAGAGGAAGAGAGAGATATAGAAGAAGAAAAGGTAGAAGAAGCTAATGAAATGAATGACAAGGGGGAAAATAAGATAGAGAAGAAGAAGAAGAAGAAGAGGAAGAAGAAAAAAGAAAAGCCTGAAAAGACCATGACGGGGAAGAGAGAGGAATCGGAGAGCTTGCCTCTGAAAATAATGAATCGTAGCTCAGCAGGCAAATGTGCCAGCGTCATCCTTGTGGGTGATTCCCAGGCACGGGACCTGCAGCGTTTGCTAGCGGCCCGCCTTTGCACAAGCGTTAAGGTAAGCTGCCTGCCAGGATGTGGTAACCACCACATTAGAGTAGAGGCTGAGAAATCACAGATTTCTGAGAGCTCAGTCGTTGCACTGATGGTCAGTGGAAACGACCTCTACCTGAGAGGAGGCAGGGTAGGCCCTACAGATAAAATCCTCCACACGGTCATGGGTGCCGTGGACGACTGTGGGCTTAAAATCCGCACCGTGTTGTAGTCGGGATGCTCCCGAGGAGAGGTCCAACACGGACCGCTCACTCGATGAATATCTCTTTAAACCGACGCCTGGCAGTATGGGGTGTACAGCAGAGGGGTTTTTTTTTGTGGCTCCGTACCGAACCTTTTATGGTGGAAATGATCTCTACCAAAGGGATGGGGAACATCTTTCCTTTAAAGGAAAGGCCTTTCTGTCGAACATGATCCAGGATGTCGTAGAGAGGACCGAAAGGAGTATCCGACCCAGAGTGAGGGCGGACGTACGCCAATACGCCCGTGTCACTCCAGGAACGACCTTCTCAGAGGTCGCAAAAAGGGGTGACTCCCCAACAAACAAGCCGGGAAACGGAACAGCGTAGGGAGTCCTACAGTCGGGGACTCCCTGAAAGTTCTGCTGTTCAATGATCGGGCAATCAGGAACAAGTTTCCTGAGCTCCGTGGCCTCGTAGCGACGGAAGAACCTGAAATGGTAGCCATAACAGATTCGTGGATAAAAACCTCGAACCAAGACTTTAAAGGCGAATTCACTGTTCCTGGCAACCAACTGCTCCACAAAGATAGGCCAGAGAAAGAGAGTAGCGGTGTAATGTTGTATGTCAAGGATACAATCAAATCTACAAACTCCAAAATTATATCCGATCACGAGCTCCTAGGCGTTGAACTAGAGATAGGTCCTGTCAGATAGGGGACCCTGGTGCTTTACAGAGCGCCTTCCCAACCCGTTGAGAAGGACAGGGAAATGTACCAGCTGCTGAGTGAGCTTGTTCGAGGCAGAGTGTGCATAGTTATGGTCGACTTCAACAGACAAGTTGACTAGGAAACTAAAGCAGCCTGTGGCAAGAGCGTGCTACTCCTGGAGTTCACCAACAACGAGTTCCTCACTCAATGGGTCAGAGAACCTACGAAAGGAGACAATATCCTCGACTTGGTCTTTACCTCTGAGGATCAATCGTTGAGGATGTCTATGTAGGTGAAGAGCTCAGGGGCAGTGATCACCAGCTAGTTAGATTTACCGTCAAGATCCCGAAGGTAAGGTCTGTTGCCAGTCAATCAAGAAAATTTGACTTGAAAAGAGCAGACTTTGCAAGCCTTCATGCTGGGCTAAATGATGTAAGGCTAGCGGTATCCGAAGAGGTTGAGGATTCGTGGAACAATTTCTAAAATAAATTTATGAGTCTTCAATCAAGTTGCATCTCTCTAAAATACCTTCGTCGGTCTTCGGTTCTACCAAAGTCTTTTAATCGAGAAATCGACCAACTGCTTAGGGAGAAGAGAAATGCGTACCGGCGATCGAAGATCTCGGGTGACTTTGACGAATACCGGAGGCTAGCCAGGAGAGTGAAGTCTAGCATAAGGGCGGCTAAGCGGTCTGAGTAACTCCGAGTGGCGACACTCTGTAAAGAGAATCCCAAGGAGTTCTTTAGGGAATGTAAACAGCCGTAAACCAATTCGTCAAACGATTGGCCCTTTGAGGAACGAGGAGGGGACATTAAAGCATTCAGATGCAGAAAATGCTAACCTCCTCAACGACTACTTCTCTTCAGTGTTTACTGAAGAATGTGGTCCCATCTACCAGCCGACGGATTCCTACTCGGGGGAAAAGCTGGAGGATATGGACTTCACCGAAGTTGAAACCAAAAAGAAGATCAGTGACCTAATGACGAATAAGTCACCTGGCCCGGATGGGTTTCTACCTAAAGTGTTGAAAGAAGTGCGCGATCAAGTGTCAAGACACCTGAGCGCAATCTTCAACATGTCAATCCGGACCAAATGCGTTCTTAGAGACTGGCGTGAGGCGGAGGTGACTCCAATCTTCAAGAAAGGAGATCGTAACCAACCGTCGAATTACCGACCTATCAGTCTGACTTCGATAGTCGGTAAACTCATGAAAAGCATCATAGTGGACAAAGTGACGTCGCATTTAGAGTCAAACCTGCTACTGAGGAGTTCCCAGCACGGCTTTCAAAGGCAACGGTCATGCCTGACGAACCTTGTAGAATTCTTCCACTTCGTTTTCAGTGAGCACGATCAGGACAAGGCGTTGGATGTGGTCTACCTAGACTTTCAGAAAACCTTTGATAAGGTACCACACCGCCGTCTTCTCCGGAAAGTGCGAGCGCTTGGCATAGACGGAAAGGTAGCCGGCTGGATCGAGAACTGGCTAAGAGGCAGACGGCAACGGGTAGTGGTAAATGGACAGTCTTCTGAGTGGGTGCCAGTTACTAGCGGGGTGCCTCAAGGTTCTGTCCTGGGACCACTACTATTCATCATCTACGTCAACGACATGGACAGGGACATGGTTGCCAAGATTTCCAAATTTCCCGACGATACCAAGCTTGGTATGAACATTGCAAAGGATGGAAATACTGCCTGCCTGCAGGAAGATCTTGTGAAGATTGAGGAGTGGTCAGACACGTGGCAAATGCCTTTTAAAGTGGGCAAATGCAAAGTGATGCATATCGGCCACAGAAACCTCCAATCTCAGTATATCCCTAAGGGCACTGCTATGGAATCCACTGACACTAAGAAGGACTTGGGTACAACAATCACTAGTGACCTCAAGTTCTCAAAACAGTACATTGAGGCGGAGAAAAAGGCCCGAAGGAAGCTAGGCTATATTAAGGGCCAGTTTGGTTATCGGAACCAGGACATTGTACTGTGCCTGTACAATTCACTTGTCCGACTGCACCAGGAGTATGCCGTACAATTTTGGAGTCCTTCATTGCGAAAGGACATCGTGAGATTGGAACGCGTACAAGCTAGGGCAACCAAACTGATTCCCTCTATCCGACATAAAAGTTATGAGGATAGACTAGGGGAGTTAGATTAGCTCTCGCTGGAAACACGTAGACTGCGTGGTGAGCTCATCGAAGTCTTCAAAATACTTCAAGGTTAAACAATGTTGACTACCGGGATATTTTCACACTGAGTGAGAACAGAACGCGCAATCACGGCTTCAAACTTGAACTGAAGCCTTACAACGGCAATCTATGTGGAAACTTTTTTACCTACAGGATCTGCGGTAAGTAGATCGCACTTCCAGTGGAAGTTGTCAACA
Organism: Ceratothoa steindachneri; assembly: GCA_963969495.1. Lineage (NCBI taxonomy): Eukaryota > Metazoa > Arthropoda > Malacostraca > Isopoda > Cymothoidae > Ceratothoa > Ceratothoa steindachneri. The sequence goes on along the minus strand of OZ018327.1, from coordinate 58,657 downwards.
GTAAATCTGTTGACCAGTTCAAGTCAAGACTAGACAAAGTCTTGAAAAGTGGCCGTTTACGGACGCAAAACAATTGAGCAGCCATGTGCCCACTCGATTGCTAGTCCAAAGGTACCCTCTTTGAATGGACCGTAAGGTCTCCTAGGGTACTTACCTTTCTTGTTACTCTTTGTTACACTCTCTCTTTCTCTCTCTCTCTCTCTTTCTCTTTTTTTTTCTCTCTCTCTCTCTCTCTCTCTGCCCGCCAGCCTTTGTCTCAGTGTGCTGCCAGCCTTTTTCTTGGTTGCAGGTGTTCAGTGTTGCACGCTCGAATCTAATTCTTCAAATTCTTTTTTGACATAATTTACTTATATTTAAAGCGTTTTTTTTATTTTTTAAAATAGATTTTTTTCATTGTAATTACAATTAAATATTTTTTTGTGTCTGCGTGTATATAAATAAATACATAATCGACACTATCCAGGCGTTTTTTTTTTTTTTTTTTTTTTTTTGCCGTCATCTCCTAAGTTCAACTTCAATAGACCCCCAACTGTTAGTAATTTCTGAGTGTTAATAAATTATTTTATTTATCAATATTGTCTTTAAGTTACCCCTTTTTTCGTTTAATTCTGTTCTTTCCTGTTGCTAACCGTCCTGTTACAGGCCGTTGAGCAATCACAACAGAGCCTTTTTAATCCCTTAATCCACCTCGTGTTTCTGCCAGCGCCATTTTGCTTCATCTTTCTCTCTAAGCGAGTAATTTCTTAAAAATATTTCGTTCTAAAATCATAATTTATTTAGTATATATTCCCTATTTGTTAGTGATTTTTCAGGAATAAAGATAAGTTTTAAATACTATTTTTTCTTTAATAAGGGTAGTAAAGAGGATCCAAATAACTTTAGACCGGTTAGCCTAACTCCTGTAGTCTGTAAAATTATTAAGAAAATAGTTAAAAAAGGAATTTGGCAACATCTAGAGAGGGAGGGGTTAATCAGCAATGCTCAGCATGGGTTTAGATCAGGTAGATCATGTTTGACTAACTTACTAGACTTTCTGGAGTTTGTAACAGATCAAGTAGATAAGGGAGAGAATGTAGATATAATTTACTTAGATTTTAGTAAAGCATTTGATAAGGTACCACACAGGAGACTAGTTCTTAAATTAAAAATGATTGGGATATGTGGGGGTGTTTCAAATTGGATAGCTGAGTGGCTGAAAGACAGGAAGCAAAGGGTAGTGCTAAATGGTGTAAAGTCAGAGTGGAGGGATGTTATCAGTGGGGTTCCTCAGGGATCAGTTCTCGGTCCATTATTATTTGTCATCTATATAAACGATCTTGGGGAGGCAGTTAATAATAAAGTGTCAATTTTTGCGGATGATACCAAATTAGCAGCTGTAGTTAAAGATATTGATGATAATTTTAAAGTGCGGTGGGACTTAAATAAATTGTTATCCTGGGCACATAAGTGGCAAATGACTTTTAACCTTGATAAGTACAAAGTTATTAACATGGGAAAACATAATAGAGAATTTAACTATGAAATGGATGGGCATTGGCTGAGCTCAGTAGAGGATGAGAAAGATCTAGGAGTAGTAATAGATAAGTCATTAAGGTTTTTCTAAGCAGTGTATTAAAGCAAGAAATAGGGCAAATAGACTTCTGGGTTTTATTAAGAGAAATGTCAGTTACAAAAGTAAGGAGGTTTTCTTAAACTCTATAACTCTTATGTTAGGCCACATCTAGAGTACTGTATACAGGCATGGTCCCCACATTTTAGACACGATATTAACCTTCTCGAGTCAGTGCAACGGAGGGCAACAAAGATTATTCCTTCCCTGAGGCACCTTGAATATGTAGATAGACTGAGGGTATTAAATATGTTCTCGTTTGAAAGGAGGTGTGTGAGAGGGGATATGATTGAGCTCTTTAAAAATTTTTCTGGGATAGATAAATTGGATGTTAGCAAGTTTGAGTTAGAGATGGAAATCGGACTAGAGGTCACCACTTGAAAATTAAAAAGCAATGGTGTAGGTTGGATTTAAGGAAATATTTTTTCCCCAATAGAGTGGTAGACTTCTGGAACAAATTGCCGCGGAGGGTAGTAGGTAGTCCAAATCTAAATGTATTTAAGAGTAGGTTGGATGAGTTTATGGGAAGGAAAGGTTGTGATGGTTCCTAAGTTAGGTATATATTAATATTGTTTGTATATATCTATAGCTGCATGATTTAGTTCTTGACAAGCCTTGATTGGTAATACCTTTGTTTCTGGATGCAATCCTCTGAATGTAGTTTTCCTGGGAGTGTGGGTGCCTTAAAAAAGAGGCCGTTTTACTTGGATGACCTATGATGAGCCCTTGTGGCTTTTGTCATCTGTTATATTATATTGTGGGGGACTTTGATTTTGTCTTCCCCTGGTGATGGTGCTTCTTGTGGGTGGGTTTTGACGGAGGCGGATGACCTTTGATAGGCCCTTGTGGCTTTTGTCATGCGTGTAATTATGTTATGTTATGTTATATCTCTTCGATTTAGTGAATTATAGATTTCATTTCGGTTGATATTTAACTGTTGATAGGCATTGGTTTTTAGCACGTCCTTTTTAAAATCAACTAGTCGGTAATAATAAATCTATTTTGCAATTAAAATTTGTAAGTAAGTGTACTTATCATATTTTTTAGCAATTTTCTAATATAAAGTGAAGTTCTAAATACCAATTTTCGCTACCGTAGGATCTAATGTTTAATTAACGTGTATTGAATCAAGCATAAAACGGTGTGGTCAAGTATAAGTGTACATAAATGAAATCGAAGAAAATTGAGGTTATTATAAAAAGAAGGATGACCGGAGACCCCAAATTAAAGCATTGTTGCTTTAAATGCAAGAATACACGTTGGATCATCGATTTTAAGAAACAATGCTTTGAGAATATCACGTCGAGAAGTGTATGCGAATTCTGCAAAATAAAAGAAAAATTTGATATCGAAAAGGCAAAATGGATGTCTGTAATAAGCTCTATGGAAAACCGCATCAATGCCGTCGAATTAAAGAACTGCGCTTGTTAAACAGAAGATGAAACCAGAATAGCTCGAGTAGATACTAAAATCGTGAAACTGGAACAAGAAGTCGTAATTCTCACTAACAAAATTAATACATCAAACATAAAAGACGACTACAATTTCATCCAAGTCAGAAATAAGCGCCCATTCAAACCAATCATTCAGAAAAAAACAAACAATCTCAACCAAAAATAGATAAGATATATTGTCCTACGAAGAAGAGGAAGAAACGTATTTAGCTGGTGACTCAATAATTCGGAATCAAATCGATCACTTTGGAAGTTGGAACATCAAAAAGCACTAATTCCGATGCTATCCAGGAATAAAGATTGAGCAATTAACAGAACAATTAAACAACTGGAAGATGAAAAGCAAAGAGAGTCAAATCATAGCGAATGTTGGAAGCAACGATGTGTTCAACGGAAAAAAACTATCAAGGTTCGGAAAGCATAATGAATGACTACAAGAAAATGATAAAAACCATCAAGCCAAAACGGATGATGCAATTGTTGTTGGGGTGCTACCAAGAATTTACGAGAGATACGAAAATCTAGGTCGAGCAATTGGGATAAATCATCGTCTAGAAGATCTTTGCAAGAAGGAGAATGTTAAATTTATTGGCCCCTGGCTACTTTTCATCCACAACAAACACTTGTTTTCTCAGGATGGCATCCATCTCTCCACAAAAGGTAAAATGAAATATGGAGAATTGCTACAAACTAACCTACGAAATTTAATGAAAAATTAAGCACCAAGTCAAGAACCACAGGGAAACGATCGAAGCCCCAATTCAGAAGAAATCAGTTAAACACATTAAAAACTCTATTATTTAACGCAAGATCAATTAGAAACAAATTTACGGAGTTCAGAGCGCTGGTATTGACCAAAAAGTACGACATCATAGAAATAACTGAGACATGGATACATACAGAGTCACGTGATATTATTTCAGAATTCCAGTTAAAAGGATACAAGTTATTTCATAAAGATAGATCACAGAGAGAAGGTGGAGGTGTTCTTTTATATGTACGCGAAGATTTGCACCCTGTAGAATGTAACACTGACTCTGTTTTTGAAATGGTAACGGTTAAAATAAACCAAAAAAGAACCTATATGTTATTTTAGTTTATAGGAGTCCACATCAGCTCCGGGAGACAGATGACCAATTTTATGAATACTTAACGAACATTTGTAAAGACAAGTTATTAGTGATCATTGGAGATTTTAATTGTGCTAAAATAAACTGGCCTAACAAAACTGCAGACTCAGAAGGACAAAGATTGATTAATTTTATTGAGGATAATTTCCTGACTCAGTGGGTGAAAGAACCAACAAGAGATGAAAACATATTGGATTTAGTGTTAACATCAGACGATGAATTGATTTCAAATTTAAATGTTGGAGACAGAATAGGAAATAGTGATCATAACGCAGTAGATTTTGAAATTAATATACCACGTGTCCTACAAAATGACACCACCGCTAAACTTAATTTCAAAAGGGCAAATTATGCTGAACTAAGAAAGAGTTTGAGCACTTTTAGGATAAATAATGAAGAAATAAACGTAGCATGGCATGAATTTAAAAACAATCTTCTCAACAAACAGTTTCAATTCATACCACTGGCTGTTATTAAAGATAAAAATGTTAATTAACCGAAATGGCTATCTCAAGAAATTATGAAACTCATTAGAAACAGAGATAAAACATATAAAAGGCTAAAATACGACCATAACATAGAAAACAGGAATCATTATTTGGAATTGAGAAGAAAAGTTAAAGCCGAAATTACAAGAGCAAAACAAAATGAAGAAATAAGAGCATCTCAAAATTGCAAAAATAATCCTAAAGAGTTCTTTGCCTTAGTAAACAGTAGAAAACCCATAAAGAACAATATTGGCCCAATAAGAGATAAGTACAATAATTTGCAGTTCCATGATATTGGAATAGCAAACACTCTCAACGAATATTTTGTATCTGTTTTCACAAAAGAGCGTAACTCGTATGACTATACAGAAACACGTGAAATGGCTAATATTATACCACTCGAATCGGTTCGATGCAGTGTCGACAACACAAAGAAACTAATAGAGAAGATGAATAAATTTAAATCCCCGGGACAGGATAAAATATACCCAAGAGTTTTAAAAGAAGTCATAAATCAAGTAGCAGAACATCTTACGCAAATTTTCAATTTATCCCTAGAGAGTAGAATTGTTCCTCAAGACTGGAAGATGGCAAATGTAACGCCAATATTTAAGAATGGATGTAAAGAGACTGCCAGCAATTTTCGCCCTATAAGTTTAACTTTCGTAGTTGGGAAACTCCTTGAAACTCGCATTTCCAAAACAATTGTAGAGCATTTAGAAAAGCATAAACTCCTAAATGATTCTCAGCATGGCTTCAGAAGAAAGAGATCTTGCCTCACCAATTTACTAGAGTTTTTTCACTATATAAATACCTTGTACGACAATAATAGATCGGTTGACATCTTGTATCTAGACTTCCGAAATGCATTTGATAAAGTTCCACATGAGAAGTTGATGTGTAAAGTAAGAGCCTTTGGAATAAAAGGCAAAATTGCAAAATGGATAGAAAATTGGCTAACGGATAGAAAACAGCGAGTAGTTATAAACGGACAAGCGTCAGAATGGGTTTCCGTTTGTAGTGGCGTCCCGCAAGGCTTTGTCCTTGGCCCGTTGCTATTCATTATGTACGTTAATGATATAGATGATGGCTTACTATTGAAAATTTCTAAGTTTGCTGATGATTGTAAATTAGGAAAAGGGATAATTACTGAACAGGACGTTCAAGAATTTCAAAATGATATTGATAAAATAGTAAGATGGACGGAAAAATGGGAATTGCCCTTAAATCTTGAAAAGTGTAAAATAATGCATATTGGTTATAATAATCCGAGGAGAGAATACAAACTGTTCGACAATGAGATCAAAGAAACTGAAAATCAAAAAGACTTAGGTGTCTACATTACAAACGATCTAAAGTTTTCACGGCAGTGCATCGAAGTCGAAAAGAAAGCGCAAAGGATTCTTGGATATATAAAATGCCAAATCACTTTAAAAATAAGATTACAATTCTGAAAATGTACAATGCACTAGTAAGGCCACAATTAGAATATTGTTCCCAAGCCTGGTCTCCTTACTTAAGAAAAGATATTGAGAAGTTAGAAAAAGTACAAGCCAGAGCCACGAAATTGATTCCAGAACTAAGGAATTATAATTATGAAACAAGATTAGAAAGTTAAATTTATTCAGCCTTGAAACAAGAAGATTGAGAGTTTAATTATTAGAAATGTTTAAAATACTAAAAGGAATAGAAAATGTCGACTCTAATATTTGGTTTCAGTTTAGCACATCTACTACGCGATCAAACGGAATGAAAATAAAACCCAAGAATTTTCGCACAAATATATGTGGGAACTCATTTGCGTATAAAATTGTGAACAAGTGGAATCAATTACCAGAGGATGTAGTGAAATGTAATACAGTAGAAAATTTTAAAAAGAAATTAGACAAAATTTTAAGAAATCTAACATAATATGTGACGTGACTAATAAGTTAAAATAAAATCTGTATGCTAATTTTATGATTTACAAAATATTAATTGTATTTATTATAAAATATATTTATTGTATGAAATCATAATAAAATGATTTTGGACATGAATATGTTCTAAATATTCCTTATAGCTCAGAACAATTAACCAAAGAAAAAGAACGAGTTTATGTTCTAATATTGGACGAGAAACCCTAATCTAAGTTGAATGTATATATATATATATATATATATATATATATATATTAGCATGTAAAATATTATATAGAATGAGTAAGTTATGGAGAGAACAGCAAATTGACAAAAAAGAGTTAACTCTTGCATAATGTAGCACAAGTAGCATAATAAAAAGGTTGGATGTAGCAAATAAATACAAAAAAATAAGTACCTCCATTGAAATGGAACAAATCTTCTTTTGAGGTACTTACTATCCTTGTAACTCCTTGTAACTCTCTCTCTCTCTCTCTCTCTCTCTCTAATATATATATATATATATATATATATATATATATATATATATATATATATATATATATATATATATATATATATATATATATATATATATATATATATATATATATAATATATATATATATATATATATATATATATATATATATATATATATATATATATATATATATATATATATATATATCTATATCTCTATATCTCTCTCTCTCTCTCTCTCTCTCTCTCTCTCTCTACTCCGAGATCCTGGCCGTTGTGAAGGGAACTAGTAGGAGTTTAGTAAGGGGCGTGCTTTGTTGTTGTTCACCTGGTGAGAAATCGAGGGCCCCTTCGGGGACCGTCAGTGCTGCTTGGTTGGGAGCCATGGCACGCCGAGGTTTGACGACTCGGTTGGACGAACAGCAGCACATGAAGCGTGCCTTCTGAAAGATCCGAAACCTCTCCGATCGATAGGCCGGAGCAACTCACGCGGGGAGAACTCACCAACCCCCCTTTTTTATCATTGATTGGTCACGAGTTTTCAGAGAGAGAGAAAGCGCTCACAATAACAGGCAAAAAAAGGACCCGTTCGTCTCAAACACAACTGTGCAATATGCCAGTTAGAAAAGTGGTGCGTTGACTTTCCGGAGGGCTGCTACTCAAAATGCAGCCCTGAAAGTATCTGCACTACTTGCATATTGACGCGAGAGGTGGACAAATTAAAAGACCTCTATAAAGCCTCAGAGGAGAGAGCTAAGGTCCTTGAAAGAAAGTTGGAGAAGCTCGAAGCCCTTAACGTAGCTCAGGTTCGATGCCTAGAAGAGGCGCCGCCCACTGACGTGTCGGAATCCCCTGGTAACCAAGCGGACATTCCGGCAACATATGAGGCTAAGCTAGCTGAGGCAAGAGTAAAGGAGAAAAATAAGAAAGGAGAAAGGAAGAAAAAAAAGAAAAAGAATAAAGTTGAAACAAAAGTAGATCCAAAAATAGAAGAAAAACAGATAAACAAGAAGAAAAAGAAAGATAAGAATGTGGAGAGTAAAGAGGAAAAGGGGAGGCCTCTTCCACAAGGGAAGACCCCGTCTTCAGAGACCAAGTGTCCGAAGGTCACCCTCATTGGTGACTCGCAAACACGGGATCTGCAGCCGCTGCTAGCGGCCCGCCTTCGCACTAGCGTGAAGGTAAGCTGCCTGTCAGGACGGGGTAACCACAACATCAGAGTAGAGGCAGAGAAAGCTCAGATTTCTGAGAATTCAGTTGTTGCTCTGAGGGTGAGCGGCAACGACCTCTACCTCAGAGGGGGTAAGGTTGGCCTTAGTGGTAAGACCATCTAAACGGTAATGGGAGCCGTGGACGACATAGGGCGTAAAATCCGCAAACGTGTGGTGGTTGGGATGCTTCCGAGAAGAGGTCCATCCCGAACCGCTCAGGAAAGTAACGTCGCAGTGAACAGAAGGTTGGCGGTTCTCTGCACGGCAAAAGGAGTCTTCTTCGTGGACCCCTATCGTACCTTTATCGGTATAGACGACCTCTACTAAAGGGACGGGGTACATCTCTCCTTTGAAGGGAAGGCCTTTCTCTCCAACCTAATTCAAGATGTCGTGGAACGCACCCAAAGGAGCGTTCGAAACAGAGCGAAAGCGGACGTGCGCCAACATGCCTGTGTCACTCGTGGAACGACCTTCTCGGAGGTCGTCAAAAAGGGTGTGACCACGAAAACAGAGAAGCAGGGAAACGGAAGATCGTAGGGAGTTCTACACTAGGGGACTCCCTTAAAGTTCTTCTGTTCAATGCGAGGTCAATCAGGAACAAGTTTCTTGAGCTCCGTGGCCTCGTAGTAACAGAGGAACCTGAGATGGTGGCCATCACGGAGTCGTGGATAAAAACCTCAAGCCGAGATTTTGAAGGTGAATTCACGATTCCTGGTTACCAGCTCTTCTTAAAAGATAGGCCAGACAGAGAGGGTGGCGGTGTGATGTTGTATGTCAAGGATACTCTCAACCCGACGGATTGCAACATCGTATCCGACCATGAACTACTAGGTGTTGACCTAGAGATAGGTTCTGCCAAAAACAGGACCCTGGTGCTTTATAGAGCTCCTGCCCAACTCGTTGATAAGGACAGAGATCTCTACCAGCTACTAGGAGAACTTGCCGAAGACAGAGTGTGTGTCGTCATGGGTAATTTCAAAACACAGGTTGACTGGGAAACCAGAGAACCCTGTGGCAAGAACGCACTACTCCTGGAGTTCGCGAACAACGAGTTCCTGACTCAATGGGTGAGAGAGCCAACGAAAGGAAACAATATTCTCGACTTGGTTTTCACCTCTAAAGATGATATCGTTGAGGACCTCTCTGTTGGTGAAGAGCTCGGTGTCAGTGACCACCGACTAATTAGATTTGAGGTCAAAGTTCCGAAGGCAGGGCTTGCAACTAGTAATTCGAAGAAACTCGATTTGAGAAGAGCAGACTTGACTTTGCAGGTCTTCGTGCTGGACGGACTGACGCGAGGCTAGAAGTAGGCGATGTTGTTGTAGACTCGTGGAACAGTTTCAAAACCACATTCATGAGTCTTCAATCGCGTTTCATCCCTCTGAAATGCACCCGTCGATCTTCTTTTCAACCAAAGTGGTTTAATCGAGAAATCGGCCAACTGCTTAGGAAGAAAAGAACTGTGTACCGACAATCGAAGATCTCAGGTGACTTCGACGAATACCGGAGGCTAGCCAGGAGAGTGAAGTCCAGCATATGGGCGGCTAAGCGTTCTGAGGAACTCCGAGTGGCGATACTCTGTAAAGAGAATCCCAAGGAGTTTTTTAGATACGTAAACAGCCGTAAACCAATCCGTCAAACAATTGGCCCTTTGAGAAATGAGAAGGGGGCATTAAAGCACTTAGATGCAGAAAATTCTACCCTCTTCAAAGACTACTTCTCTTCAGTGTTTACTGAAGAGTGTGGTCCCATCCACCAGCCAGTGGAATCCTAATCGGGGGAAAAGCTTGAGGATATGGATTTCACCGAAGGGGAAATAAAAAAGAAGATCAGTGACCTAATGACGAATAATTCACCTGGCCGGATGGGTTTCTACCTAAAGTGTTGAAGGAAGTGCGCTTAAGTGTCACGACACCTGAGTGCAATCTTAAACATGATAATCCGGACCGAATGCGTTCCTAGAGACTGGCGTGGAGCGGAGGTGAATCCTATCTTCAAGAAAGGAGACCCCAGCCAGCCGTCGAACTACCGACCTATCGGTCTGACTTTGATAGTCGGTAAACTCATGGAAAGCATCATGGTGGACGAAATGACGTCGTATTTAGAGTCAAACCTGCTACTCTGGAGTTTCAAGCACGGCTTCCGAAGGCAACGGTCATGCCTGACGAACCTTGTAATAATTCATCCACTTCGTTTTCAGTGAGCACGATCAGGACATGTGGTGTACTTAGACTTTCAGAAAGCCTTTGATAAGGTACCACACCGCCGCCTTCTCCGGAAAGTGCGAGTGCTGGGCAAAGACGGAAAAGTAGCCGGCTGGATCGAGAACTGGCTAAGTGGCAACGGGCAACGGGCGGTGGTGAATGGACAGGCTTCTAAGTGGGTGCCCCTTACTAGCGGGGTGCCTCAAGGTTCTGTCCTGGGACCACTACTATTCATAATCTACGTCAACGACATGGACGGTGACATGGTTGCCAACATATCCCAATCTGCCAACGATACCAAGCTTGGTATGAACGTTGCAAAGGATGGAGAATACTGCCCGCCTGCAGGAGGATCTTAGAAAGATTTGGGAGTGGTCGGACACGTGGCAAATACCTTTTAACATGGGAAAATGCAAAGTGATGCATATCGGCCACAGAAACCGTCAATCTTAGTATATCCTTAAGGGCACTGCTATTGAATCCACACACACTGAGAAGGCCTTGGGTGTCACAATCCCTAGTGACCTCAAGTTCTCGAAACAGTGCATTGAGGCGGAATAAAAGGCCCAAAGGCTGCTAGGCTATATTAAGCGCTGGTTTGGTTATAGGAACCAGAAGATTATACTGTGCCTGTACAACTCGCTTGTCCGACCGCACCTGGAGTATGTCATAGAATTTTAAAGTCCTTCATTGCGAAAGGACATCGCGAGATTGGAACGCGTACAAGCTAGGGCAACCAAGCTGATTCCCTCTATCCGACATAAAAGTTATGAGGTTAGACTAGGAGAATTAGATCTGTTCTCGCTGGAAACCCGTAGACTGCGTGGTCAGCTCATCGAAGTTTTCAAAATACTTCGAGGGCTCGACAATGTTAACTACCGGGATATGTTCACACTCAGTAAGAACAGAACGTGGAATTACGGCTTCAAACTTGAACTGAAGCGTTACAACCGCAATCTGTGTGGGAACAATTTCACCCACAGTATCTGTGGTAAGTGGAACGCACTTCCAGTGGAAGTTGTCAACAGTGAATCTGTTGACCAGTTCAAGTCAAGACTAGACAAAGTCTTGAAAAGTGGCCGTTAAGTGAGGCAAAACAATTGAGCAGCCATGTGCCCGCTCGATTGCTAGTCCAAAGGTACCCTCCTTGAATGGACCGTAAGGTCTCCTAGGGTACCTTCTTTCCTTGTTGTTACTCCTTTGTGTTACTCGATTATTAATGATTGAAATAATTTGCCAAACGAGGTAGTGGACAGCAGCACTATAGATTCATTTAAAATGAGATTAGACAAACACTTAACAAATATTGGAATTGTTTAGCATAAGCTACAAAATAAAATAATATTACAAAAATATAACTCTTTCAGGTGTATGTAAGTGGTTTTCACATTCATTTCATTTAATTACTATTTAATGCAAATTTTCTTCAGGTACTGTCTTCTTACACCTGCAAGGTACTTTTCCAAAATTATTTCATGTACAGCTTTTGCCGGAGGGAGTGGAGGGTGAAGAGACCCTAAAACTTTTCTATCCTTTACTTCTACTATTCTATGTGTAAGTAGCAGTAGATTTAAGGCCAGATCACCTTAGTCTGGGCCGTAAGGCCCGTGTGATCTGTGTATCTATGTAACTCTATGTAACTCTCTCTCTCTCTTCCCGGAAGGCTGCTTTGCGAAATGCCACCCAGGCAGTGTATGCACCACTTGCATTTTAAAGAAGGAAGTATAGGAAGTAGTCGCCTCCTACAGGGAAAGAACCGCAGACCTCGAACAAAAAAATCGAGAGGCTCAAGGAGGAGCACTCCCACCAGATCCGCAGGCTCGAAGAGAAGTTAAACTAGCTCTTGAGTCCTGTGCCAAACACCACCTCTGCAGAGAGCCCGGGCCCGAATGTGGCAGAGATGCCAAAAGGAAAAAAAGACGAAAAAGGGAAAGAAGAAAGAGGAAGAGAGAGAAATAGAAGAAGTTAATGAAATAAATGACAAGGGGAAAAATAGGATAGAGAAGAAGAAGAAGAGGAAGAAGAAAAAAGAAAAGCCTGCAAAGACCATCACGGGGAAGAGAGAGTAATCGGAGAGCTTGCCTCAGAAAATAAAGAATCCGAGCTCAGCAGGCAAATGTGCCAGGGTTATCCTTGTGGGTGATTCCCAGGCACGGGACCAGCAGCCCCTGCTAGCGGCCTACCTTCACACAAGCGTTAAGGTAAGCTGCCTGCCAGGATGTGGTAACTACCACATCAGAGTAGAGGCTGAAAAATCACAGATTTCTGAGAGCTCAGTCGTTGCTCTGAAGGTCAGTGGAAACGACCTCTACCTGAGAGGAGGTAAGGTAGGCCCTACAGATAAAATCCTCCACACGGTCAGATGTGCCGTGGACGACTGTGGGCTGAAAACCCGCAAGCGCGTGGTAGTCGGGATGCTCTTGAGGAGAGGTCCAACACGGACCGCTCACTCGATGAATGTGTCTTTAAACCGACGCCTGGCAGATTTGTGTACGGCAGAGGGGGTCTTTTTTGTGGACCCGTACCGCACCTTTTATGGTAGAAATGATCTTGCCAAAGGGATGGGGTACTTCTTTCCTTTAAAGGAAAGGCCTTTCTGTCGAACATGAACCAGGATGTCGTAGAGAGGACCGAAAGGAGTATCCAGCCCAGAGTGAGGACGAACGTACGCCAGTACGCCCATGTCACTCCAGGAACGACCTTCTCAGAGGTCGCAAAAATGGGTGCCTCGCCAACAAACACGCTGGGAAAGGAAAGACCGGAGGGAGTCCTACAGTCAGGGACTCCCTTAAAGTTCTTCTGTTCAATGCGAGGTCAATCAGGAACAAGTTTCCTGAGCTCCATGGCCTCGTACCGACGGAAGAACCCGAAATGGTAGCCATAACAGAATCGTGGATAAAACCCTCAAACCGAGACTTTGAAGGCGAATTCACGGTTCCTGGCTACCAATTCTTCCAGAAAGATAGGCCAGACAGAGAGGGGGGCGGTGTAATGTTGTATGTCAAGAATACAATCAAATCTACGAACTTCAACTTATATCCGATTACGAGCTCCTAGGCGTTGACCTAGAGATAGGTCCTTCAGATACAGGACCCTAGTGCTTTACAGACCCCTTCCCAACCCGTTGAGAAGGACAGGGAAATGTACCAGCTGCTGCGTGAGCTGGTTCAAGGCAGAGTGTGCATCGTTATGGGCGCCTCACCAGACAAGTTTACTGGGAAACCAGAGCAGCCTGTGGCGAGAGCGCGCTACTCCTGGAGTTCGCCAACAACGAGTTCCTCACTCAATGGGTCAATGAACCGACGACAGGAATAAACATCCTCGACTTGGTCTTCACCTCTGAGGATGATATCGTTGAGGATGTCTCTGTAGGCGAAGAGCTCGGTGGCAGTGATCACCAGCTAGTTAGATTTAGCGTCAAGATCCCGAAGGTAAGGTCTGTTGCCAGTCAATCAAGGAAACTTGACTTGAGAAGAGCAGACTTTGCAAGCCCTTGTGCTGGGCTGACTGATGTAAGGCTAGCGATATGCGAAGAGGTTGAGGATTCGTGAAACAATTTCAAAAATAAGTTCATGAGTCTTCAATCAAGTTGCATCCCTCTGAAATGCCTCCGTCGGTCTTCTGTTTAACCCCAGTGGTTTAATCGAGAAATCGGCCAACTCCTTAGGGAGAAGAGAAATGCGTACCGGCGATCGAAGATCTCGGGTGCCTTTGACGAGTACTGTAGGCTAGCCAGGAGAGTGAAGTCCAGCATAAGAGCGAAGAGCGTACTGTGGAACTCCGAGGGGCGAGACTCTGCAAGGAGAATCCCAAGGAGTTCTTCGGCTATGTAAATAGCTGTAAACCGGCCATCGTAGGATTGGGCCCTTAGTGGACGAGGAGGGTGCATTAACTCACTCAGATGCAGAAAATGTTAACCTTCTCAATGACTACTTCTCCTCAGTGTTTACTGAAGAGTGCGGTCCCATCCCCCAGCCGACGTATTCCTACTCGGGAAAAAAGCTGGAGGCAATGGAATTCACCGAAGGAGAAATAAAGAAAAAGATCGCTGACCTAAAGACGAAAAGGTCCCCTGGACCGGACGGGTTTCTCCCCAAGGTGTTAAAGGAAGTGTGCAATGAAGTATCACGACATCTGTGCGCTATCTTTAACATGTAAATGCGGACCGGATGCGTTTCTAGAGACTGGCGTGAGGCGGAGGTGACTCCGATCTTCAAGAAAGGAGACCCCAGCCAGCCGTCAAACTACCGACCTATCAGTCTGACTTCGATAGTCGGTGAACTCATTGAAAGCATGATGGTGGACAAAATGACGTCGTATATAGAGTCAAACCTGCTACTGAGGAGTTCCGAACGGCTTCCGAAGGCAACGGTCATGCCTGCGCAACCTTGTGGAATTCTTCCACTTCGTTTTCAGTGAGCACGATCGGGACAAGGCGGTGGATGTGGTTTACTTAGACTTTCAGAAAGCCTTTGATAAGGTACCACACCGCCGCCTTCTCCGGAAAGTGCGAGCGCTGGGCATAGACGGAAAAATAGCCGGCTGGATCGAGAACTGGCTAAGTTGCAGACGGCAACGGGTGGTGGTAAATGGACAGGCTTCTGAGTGGGTGCCCGTTACTAGCGGGAGGCCTCAAGGTTCTGTCCTGGGACCACTACTATTCATCATCTACGTCAACGACATGGATGGTGACATGGTTGCGAAGATTTCCAAATTTGCCGACGATACCAAGCTTGGTATGAACGTTGCAAAGGATGGAAATACTGCCCGCCTGCAGGAAGATCTTGTGAAGATTGGGAAGTGGTCGGACACGTGGCAAATGCCTTTTAACGTGGACAAATGACAGTAATGCATATCGGCCACAGAAACCCCCAATCTCATTATATCCTTAAGGGCACTGCTCTTGAATCGAGTGACACTGAGAAGGACTTGGGTGTTACTATCACTAGCGACCTCAAGTTCTCGAAACAGTGTATCGAGGCAGAGAAGACAGCCCAAAGGATGTTAGGCTACATAAGGCGCCAGTTTGGATACCGTAACAAGGGGATACTACTTTGTCTGTACAACTCCCTGGTTCGGCCGCACCTGGAGTATGCCGTACAATTTTGGATTCCTTCGTTTCGAAAGGACATCGCAAGGTTGGAACGCGTACAAGCTTTGGCAACCAAACTGATTCCCTCTATCCGACATAAAAGTTATGAGGATAGACTAAGGGAATTAGATCTGTTCTCGCTGGAAACCCGTAGACTGCGTGGTCAGCTCATCGAAGTCTTCAAAATGCTTCGAGGGTTCGACAATGTTGACTACCGGGATATTTTTACACTGATTGAGAACAGACTGCGCAATTACGGCTTCAAACTTGAACTGAAGCGTTACAACCGCAATATCTGTGGAAATTTTTTCACTTACAGTATCTGCGGTAAGTGGAACGCACTTCCAGTGAAAGTTGTCAACAGTGAATCTGTTGACCAGTTCAAGTCAAGACTAGACAAAGTCTGGAAAAGTGGCCGTTTAGGGACGCAAAACAATTGAGAAGTCATTTGCCTGCTCGATTGATAGTCCAAAGGTACCCTCTTTAAATGGACCGTAAGGTCTCCTAGGGTACTTACTTTCCTTGTTACTCCTTGTTACTCTTTCTCTCTCACTCTCTCAATGAATGTAGAGGGAGAGGCGACGCCCCCTTGTCGCGGGAAGAGAGCTTGTGTGTACCTTTGACTTTTCGAGCTATGTCGGCGGGGGTACCTCTTCTGGGTACCCCTGGTAGGGCTTCCCTTGTCGATTTGGTCGAAAACGAGATTCCAGACTAAGTGCGTCATTCCTTCCTTTTTTTCCTTTTTTTTACTCTATCCTTCTCCTTTTTTTACTTTTATTCTATCTCTCCCACTTATACAAAAAGAAAAAAACAAAAAAAGCCTACTCCTATCATGTCCCTCTTTTCCATTTCTTCCTCTATCTACATATAAGGACCTGGCAGCTACCTATGCGTCAGTCGAGCGGCTTTGGAACCTCTATAAACAACGCCAATCGACGCTTACTGGTTGGGAGAGACTAGGACTAGAGGTGTCCTAGACGTTGGGGCACGATGAATGGGATAAGGGTAGTGCCCCGTTAACCCCTTTCCCTGGCGCGTAATTATTGACCATTCCCAGTGTCCGTTGACGGGTGCCTCTGGTAGCATCGGTCCGAGGTGACGGCCCTTTGTTCCCAGGTTGGTTGCCAGGCTAATAAAAGGCCTTGGGTCGAGGCTCTTGGTGTGGCGGGATATCCATTGTACGCTGCTCCGAGATCCTGGCCGTTGTGACGGGAACTTGTAGGAGTTTAGTAAGGGGCGTGCTTCGTTGTTGTTCACCTGGTGACAAATCGATGGACCCTTCGGGGACCGTCTGTGCTGCTTGGTTGGGAGCCACGGCATGCCGAGGCTTGACGACTCGGTCGGACGAACAGCAGCACATGGAGCGTCCCTTCTGAAAGATCCGAAACGTCTCCGACCGATAGGCGGGTGCAACTCACGCGGGGAGAACTCACCGACCCCCCTTTTTCTATTGATTGGTCACAAAGTTTTGAAAGAGAAAAAGTGTTTAAAATGACAGGGAAAAAAGGTCCAGCTGCACTTAAATATACATGTGCGATATGCCAGAAGGATAAGTGGTGCGTGGACTTCCCGGAAGGATGTTTTTCGAAATGCCACCCAAGAAGTATATGCACCGACTGCATCCTTAAAGGAGAGATCCGAGAGGCAGTGGCATGCTGCAATGAACTCAAGGATCTCTTCACAACCTCTGAAGAAAAATCTAGGGCGCTGGAAAATAAAATACAGACCCTAGAAACGCAGCATGCGCTTCAGATTCGGCGTCTCGAGGAAAAAATCCTAGAGCTAGCCTCTAAACTAGAGGCCCAGTCGGCTCAAGATCGAGACGAAAGTCCCACTGACTTTGCTGGTTCCGCCGATGTGACTCCAGCCCAAGGAGGTAAAACTGCATTGGTAGTCCCCCTTCTGCCATGCGGAACCAATGAGAAGAATAAAAAGAAAAAGAAGAAAAAGGACCATAAGGCAGCTCACCCCAGCGTAGAGGATTCAAACGCTACTGGTGCGCAAGGGAAAGTGGAAAGAGAAGAAGAGAAAAGAGAAACGGAAGAAGAGAAAAGAGAAACGGAAGAAGAGAAAACAAATGAAGACATGAAAAATAAGATGAAGAAGAAAAAAAAAGAAAAATGCAGAGATACAAGAGGTCAGCGGCAAGTCGCTTCCGAGAGGAAAGAATAAGTCGCCTGCTGACAAATGTGCAAGAGTCACCCTTATTGGTGATTCTCAAGCACGGGGCCTGCAGCCCTTGCTAGCGGCCCGCCTTCGCACTAATGTGAAGGTAAGCTGCCTGCCAGGATGTGGTAATCACCACATCAGAGTAGAGGCTGAGAAATCACAGATTTCTGAGAGCTCAGTCGTTGCTCTGAGGGTCAGTGGAAACGACCTCTACCTGAGAGGAGGTAGGGTAGGCCCTACAGATAAAATCCTCCACACGGTCATGGGTGCCATGGACGACTGTGGGCTGAAAACCTGCAAGCGTGTGGTAGTCGGGATGCTCCCGAGGAGAGGTCCAACACGGACCGCTCACTCGATGAATGTGTCTTTAAACCGGCGCCTGGCAGATTTGTGTACGGCAGAGGGGGTCTTTTTTGTGGACCCGTACCGCACCTTTTATGGTAGAAATGATCTCTACCAAAGGGATGGGGTACATCTTTCCTTTAAAGGAAAGGCCTTTCTGTCGAACATGATCCAGGATGTCGTAGAGAGGACCGAAAGGAGTATCCGGCCCAGAGTGAGGGCGGACGTACGCCAGTACGCCCGTGTCACTCCAGAAACGACCTTCTCAGAGGTCGCAAAAAGGGGTGCCTCGCCAACAAACAAGCCGGGAAACGGAAGAGCGTGGGGAGTCCTACAGTCGGGGACTCCCTGAAAGTTCTTCTGTTCAATGCGAGGTCAATCAGGAACAAGTTTCCTGAGCTCCGTGGCCTCGTAGCGACAGAAGAACCCGAAATGGTAGCCATAACAGAATCGTGGATAAAAACGTCAAACCGAGACTCTGAAGGCGAATTCACGGTTCCAGGCTACCATCTCTTCCACCTAGATAGGCCAGACAGAGAGGGTGGCGGTGTAATGTTGTATGTCAAGGATACAATCAAATCTTCGAACTCCAACATTATATCCGATTACGAGCTCCTAGGCGTTGACCTAGAGATAGGTCCTGTCAGATACAGGACCCTGGTGCTTTACAGACCCCATTCCCAACCCGTTGAGTAGGACAGGGAACTGTACCAGCTGCTGGGTGAGCTTGTTTAAGGCAGAGTGTGCATCGTTATGGGCGACTTCAACAGACAAGTTGACTGGGAAACTAGAGCAGCCTGTGGCGAGAGCGCGCTACTCCTGGAGTTCGCCAACAACGAGTTCCTCACTCAATGGGTCAGAGAACCGACGAGAGGAGACAATATCCTCGACTTGGTCTTCACCTCTGAGGATGATATCGTTGAGGATGTCTCTGTAGGCGAAGAGCTCGGTGGCAGTGATCACCAGCTAGTTAGATTTACCGTAAAGATTCCGAAGGTAAGGTCTGTTGCTAGTCAATCAAGGAAACTTGAATTGAGAAGAGCAGCTTTTGCAAGCCTTCGTTCAGGGATAACTGATATAAGGCTAGCGGTATGTGAAGAGGTTGGGGATTCGTGGAACAATTTAAAAAATAAGTTCATGAGTCTTCAATCAAGTGTCATCCCTCTGAAATGCCTCCGTCGATCTTCTGTTCAACCAAAGTGGTTTAATCGAGAAATCGGCCAACTGCTAAGGGAGAAGAGAAATGCGTACCGGCGATCGAAGATCTCGGGTGCCTTTGACGAGTACCGGAGGCTAGCCAGGAGAGTGAAGTCCAGCATAAGGGCGGCTAAGCGTACTAAGGAACTCCGACGGGAGAGACTCTGCAAGGAGAATCCCAAAAAGTTCTTTGGCTATGTAAATAGCCGTAAACCAATCCATCGTAGGATTGGGCCCTTAATGCACGAGGAGGGTGCATTAACTCAATCAGATGCAGAAAATGCTAACCTTCTCAATGACTACTTCTCCTCAGTGTTTACTAAAGTGTGTGGTCCCATCCGCCAGCCCACGGATTCCTGCTCGCAGGAAAAGCTGGAGGCAATGGACTTCACCGAAGGAGAAATAAAGAAAAAGATCGCTGACCTAAAGACGAATAAGTCCCCTGGACCCGACGGGTTTCTACCTAAAGTGTTGAAGGAAGTGTGCGATGAAGTATCACGACATCTGTGCGCTATCTTTAACATGTCAATTCGGACCAAATGGATTCCTAGAGACTGGCGTGAGGCGGAGGTGACTCCTATCTTCAAGAAAGAAGACCGTAGCCAACCGTCGAACTACCGACCTATCAGTCTGACTTCGATAGTCGGTAAACTCATGGAAAGCATCATGGTGGACAAAGTGACGTCGTATTTAGAGTCAAACCTGCTACTGAGGAGTTCCCAGCACAGCTTCCGAAGGCGATGGTCATGCCTGACGAACCTTGTGGAATTCTTCCACTTCGTTTTCAGTGAGCACGATCGGGACAAGGCGGTGGATGTGGTCTACCTTGACTTTCAGAAGTCCTTTGATAAGGTACCACACCGCCGCCTTCTCCGGAAAGTACGAGCGCTTGGCATAGACGGAAAGGTAGCCGGCTAGATCGAGAACTGGATAAGAGGCAGACGGCAACGGGTGGTGGTAAATGGACAGTCTTCTGAGTGGGTGCCCGTTACTAGCGGAATGCCTCAAGGTTCTGTCCTGGGACCACTACTATTCATCATCTACGTCAACGACATGGACGGTGACATGGTTGCGAAGATTTCCAAATTTGCCGACGATACCAAGATTGGTATGAACGTTGCAAAGGATGGAAATACTGCCCGCGTGCAGGAAGATCTTGTGAAGATTGGGGAGTGGTCGGACACGTGGCAAATGCCTTTTAACGTGGGCAAATGCAAAGTGATGCATATGGGCCACAGAAACATCCAATCTCAGTATATCCTTAAGGGCACTGCTCTTGAATCGAATGACACTGAGAAAGACTTGGGTGTTACTATCACTAGTGACCTCAAGTTCTCGAAACAGTGCATTGAGGCGGAGAAAAAGGCCCAAAGGATGCTAGGCTATATTAAGCGCAAGTTTGGTAATCGGAACCAGGAGATTGTACTGTGCCTGTACAACTCACTTGTCCGACCGCACCTGGAGTATGCCGTACAATTTTGGAGTCCTTCATTGCGAAAGGACATCGCGAGATTGGAACGCGTACAAGCCAGGGCAACCAAGCTGATTCCCTCTATCCGACGTAAAAGTTATGAGGATAGACTAAGGGAATTAGATCTGTTCTCGTGGGAAACCCGTAGACAGCATGGTCAGCTCATCGAAGTTTTCAAAATACTTCGAGGGTTCGACAATGTTGACTACCGGGCTATTTTCACACTGAGTGAGAACAGAACGCGCAATCACGGCTTCAAACTTGAACTGAAGCGTTACAACCGCAATCTGTGTGGAAATTTTTTCACTTACAGTATCTGCGGTATGTGGAACGCACTTCCAGTGGAAGTTGTCAACAGTGAATCTGTTGACCAGTTCAAGTCAAGACTAGACAAAGTCTTGAAAAGTGGCCGTTTAGGGACGCAAAACAATTGAGCAGCCTTGTGCCCGCTTGATTGCTATTCCAAAGGTACTTTCTTTGGATGTACCGTATGGTCTCCTAGGGTACCTTCTTTCCTTGTTGTTACTTTCTCTCTCTCTCTTTCTCTCTCTCTCTCTCTCTCTCTCTCTCTCTCTCTAGCTCTCTATCTCTCTCTCTCTCTCAACACAGCCACCTTGTCGTCGGTGAGAGAGCTTGCGTGATCTGCCTGAGTTAAGCTAGCTAAGCTGGGGGACTTTTAGTCCGGTAGGGTCACCCATGCCAGTAAGGTAGCTGTAGTAGGATCCAGACTAAGGGTTGTCAAACTTCTCTACCACTTCTTTGATGCCTCTCCTTGCATCCCCCTACCAACCTATTCGATTCTGTTAGTACTAAGTTTCACCAACTCTCTTCAACTGTCAAAAAATCAAAAGAAAAACCCAATAACAAAAAAAAACCATTCATCTCTATTACACTTAAGTTGTTTATTTATAAGGGCCTCACCAGCTCCCTTATGCCGTGTGAGAAGAGAGGCTTTGGAACCTCTTTAAATAACGCCTTGGAGCACTCATAGGTTACAAGAGACTGAGATTGAAGGGATCTTAGGCGTTTGGGGTACGATTAATGGAGAAATGCTAGGTACCCCTTAAAAGCTTTCTCCTAACGTGTAATTGCCTGACCAGCTCCCTGTGACCGCTACTAGGTGAATAAAGGCTCAACTGATCTTTGGAGAGAGAGCTTTTGTGCCTTGCTGGTTGCCAGATCAGCTAAAGTTTTCGGATGACGTCGTGGGCACTTAGCTTTACTATTTGCATCAAGTCTGGCCGTTTTTAGTTGATTAGTAGCGCTTAGTAGGAAGACAGTTACACCTCAAGCACCCCTGTCAAAAAATCAGAGAACCAGTTCACTGGGGCTCTCGTGCTGCTCAGTTGGGAGCTGCTGCACGATTGGGGACGTCCGGCCCAGGGGAGACCTTAGGGTTGGTGTGCCTGATCAAAGGGTTTCTGTTCGCCGAACGACCGAAAACCTCCTGGAAATAGGCGGATGTGATTAGTGCGAGAGAAAATCACAACCAAAAACCCCTTTTTTAATGCGTATGGTCCGAGATTTTTGTAACATGGCGAAGAAGAATGGTCCTCCATTTCGAAAGCTAACCTGCAAAATATGCAAAGTTTATAGATGGAGTGAAGACTTCGGGGGAAGGAGTTGCAAGGAACTCACAGATGGCGGCAGTGTCTGTGACTTCTGCGAACTCGAGAAGCGCCTGGGCGAGAGCATCGCTCAACTGAGAGAGGAGAACTCCCTCCTTAAAAGGGAAGTTCAACTCTTAAAAACAGAGAGATGCAGATGCTCAGGCTAGAAGGCTCCGGACGTCCAACAGCCGATTTCTTCTGCTGAAGGGCTTCCTTAACGAGCCAAAAAGAAGAAAAGAAAGAAGAAAGAAGAGAAAGTAGAAATAGAAGAAGATAAAGTAGAAAGAGAAGAAGAGAAAGTAAAAGGAGAAGAAGAGAAAGTAGAAAGAGAAGAAAAGAAAATGGAAAGAGAAGAAGAGAAAGTAGAAGCAGAAGAAGACAAACGGGAAACAAACGAAGAGATAGCAAAGGTAGTCAAGAAGAAGAATAAGAGGAAGAATAAGAAGAAGAAGAAAAAAAAATTGGAGATACAAGAGGAAAGCGGCAAGTCGCCTCCGAAAGAAAAGACTAAGTCGTCCGCAGTCAAATGTGCAAGAGTCACCTTTATTGGTGATTCTCAAGCACGGGGTCTGAAGCCCCTGCTAGCGGCCCGCCTTTGCACAAGCGTTAAGGTGAGTTGCATCCCAGGTTGTGGGAATAAGCAGGTAAGAGCTGAGGCCGAGAAGTCTCAGATTTCATAGACTTCAGTCGTTGCCCTTATGGTAAGTGGCAACGACCTCTACCTCAAAGGAGGTAGGGTAGGCCCTACAGGTGAAATTATGAGGACAGTTATGGGCGCTGTCGACAACTGTGGACTGAAAACCCGCAGACGCGTCGTGGTGGGGATGCTCCCAAGGTGGGGTCCAAGCCGGACTGCCCACTTGAGAAACATGTTGCTAAACAGGCGCCTTGCAGACCTCTGTAGGGCTGAGGGTGTCTTTTATGTGGACCCGTACGCCATGTTCTATGGTAGAAAAGACCTCTACCAAAGGTACGGGGTGCACCTCTCCTTTAAGGGCAAGGCGTTCCTAGCCAACCTCATCCAGGATGTCGTGGAGCGCACCCAAAGGAGTGTCCGGCCCATTGGGAAGTCGGAAGTACGCCAGTACGCCCGAGTCACTCCCCAAACAACCTTCTCGGAGGTTGTCAAAAATGGTGCCACCACGACAAACAAGAAGCCGGGAAACGGAAGAGTATAGGAAGTCCTACATTAGGGGACTCCCTGAAAGTTCTTCTGTTCAATGCGAGATCAATCAGGAACAAGTTTCCTGAGCTCCGTGGCCTCGTAGCGACGGAAGAACCCGAAATGGTAGCCATAACAGAATCGTGGATAAAAACCTCAAACCGAGACTTTGAAGGCGAATTCACGGTTCCTGGCTACCAACTCTTCCACAAAGATAGGCCAGACAGAGAGGGTGGAGGTGTAATGTTGTATGTCAAGGATACAATCAAATTTACGAACTCCAACGTTATATCCGACCACGAGCTCCTAGGCGTTGACCTAGAGATCGGTCCTGCCAAATACAGGACCCTGGTGCTCTACAGACCCCCTTCCCAACCTGTTGAGAAGGACAGGGAACTGTACCAGCTGCTGGGTGAGCTTGTTCAAGGAAGAGTGTGCATCGTTATGGGCGACTTCAACAGACAAGTTGACTGGGAAATCAGAGCAGCCTGTGGCGAGAGTGCGCTACTCCTGAAGTTCGCCAACAACGAGTTCCTCACTCAATGGGTCAGAGAACCGACAAAGGAGACAATATCCTCGACTTGGTCTTCACCTCTGAGGATGATATCGTTGAGGATGTCTCTGTAGGCGAAGAGCTCGGTGGCAGTGATCACCAGCTAGTTAGATTTAGCGTCAAGATCCCGAAGGTAAGGTCTGTTGCCAGTCAATTAAAGAAACTTGACTTGAGAAGAGCAGACTTTGCAAGCCTTCGAGCTGGACTGACTGACGTGAGGCTAGAAGTGTGCGATGCCTTCGAAGAATCGTGGAATAGTTTCAAAACGACATTTATGAGTCTTCAATCGCGTTTCATTCCTCTGAAATGCCCCCGTCTGCCTTCTGTTCACCTTAAGTGGTTTAATCGAGAAATCGGCCAACTGCTTAGGGGGAAGCGAAATGTGTACCGGCAATCGAAGATCTTGGGTGACTTTGAAGAATACTGGAGGCTAGCCAGGAGAGTGAAGTGGTCTGAGGAACTCCGAGTGGCGAGACTCTGTAAAGAGAATCCCAAGGAGTTTTTTGGATATGTGAACAGCCGTAAACCAATCCCTCGAACGATTGGCCCTTTGAGGAACGAGGAGGGGACATTAAAGCATTCAGATGCAGGAAATGCTAACCTCCTTAACCACTAATTCTCTTCAGTGTTTACTGAATAGTGTGGTCCCAGTCCCCAGCCGACGGATTCCTACTCGGAGGAAAGGCTGGAGGCAATGGACTTCACCGAAGGAGAAATAAAGAAAAAGATCGCTGACCTAAAGACGAATAAGTCCCCTGGACCCGAGGGGTTTCTACCTAAAGTGTTGAAAGAAGGGTGCTATGAAGTATCACGACATCTGTGCGCTATCTTTAACATGTCAATCCGGACCAAATGCGTTCATAGAAACTGGCGTGAGGCGGAGGTGACTCCTATCTTCAAAAAAGAAGACCGTAACCAACCGTCGAACTACCGACCTATCAGTCTGACTTCGATAGTCGGTAAACTCATGGAAAGCATCATCGTGGACAAAGTGACGTCGTATTTAGAGTCAAACCTGCTACTGAGGAATTCCCAGCACGGCTTCCGAAGGCAACGGTCATGTTTGACGAACCTTGTAGAATTCATCCACTTTGTTTTCAGTGAGCACGATCGGGACAAGGCGGTGGATGTGGTCTACCTAGACTTTCAGAAAGCCTTTGATAAGGTACCACACCGCCGCCTTCTCCTGAAAGTGCGAGCGCTTGGCATAGACGGAAAGGTAGCCTGCTGGATCGAGAACTGGCTAAGTGGCAGAGGGCAACGGGTGGTGGTAAATGGACAGTCTTCTGAGTGGGTGCCCGTTACTAGCGGGGTGCCTCAAGGTTCTGTCCTGGGACCACTACTATTCATCATCTACGTCAACGAAATGGACGGTGACATGGTTGCCAAGATTTCCAAATTTGTCGATGATACCAAGCTTGGTATAAACGTTGCAAAGGATGGAAATACTGCCCGCCTGCAGGAAGATCTTGGGAAGATTGGGGAGTGGTCGGACACGTGGCAAATGCCTTTTAACGTGGGCAAATGCAAAGTGATGCATATGGGCCACAGAAACCCCTAATCTCAGTATATCCTTAAGGGCACTGCTATGGAATCCACCGACACTGAGAAGGACTTGGGTGTAACAATCACTAGTGACCTCAAGTTCTCAAAACAGTGCATTGAGGCGGAGAAAAAGGACCAAAGGATGCTAGGCTATATTATGCGCCAGTTTGGTTATCGGATCCAGGAGATTGTACTGTGCCTGTTCAACTCACTTGTCCGACCGCACCTGGAGTATGCCGTACAATTTTGGAGTCCTTCATTGCGAAAGGACATCGCGAGATTGAAACGCGTACAAGCCAGGGCAACGAGGCTGATTCCCTCTATCCGACATAAAAGTTATGAGGATAGACTAAGGGAATTAGATCTGTTCTCGCTGGAAACCCGTAGAGTGCGTGGTCAGCTCATCGAAGTTTTCAAAATACTTCGAGGGTTCGACAATGTTGACTACCGGGCTATTTTCACACTGAGTGAGAACAGAACGCACAATCACGGCTTCAAACTTGAACTGAAGCGTTACAACCGCAATCTGTGTGGAAATTTTCTCACCTAAAGTATCTGCGGAAGGTGGAACGCACTTCCAGTGGAAGTTGTCATCAGTGAATCTGTTGAACAGTTCAAGTCAAGACTAGACAAGGTCTTGAAAAGTGGCCCGTTTAGGGACGCAAAACAATTGAGCAGCCATGTGCCCGCTCGATTGCTAGCTAGGTGGCAGTGATCACCAGCTAGTTAGATTTAGCATCAAGATCCCGAAGGTAAGGTCTGTTGCCAGTCAATTAAAGAAACTTGACTTGAGAAGAGCAGACTTTGCAAGCCTTCGAGCTGGACTGACTGACGTGAGGCTAGAAGTGTGCGATGTCGTTGAAGACTCGTGGAATAGTTTCAAAACGACATTTATGAGTCTTCAATCGCGTTTCATCCCTCTGAAATGCCCCCGTCGGTCTTATGTTCAACCAAAGTGGTTTAATCGAGAACCGGGCAAATGCTTAGGGAGAAGAGAAAGGTGTACCGGCAATCGAAGATCTCGGGTGACTCCCGACGAATACCGGAGGCTAGCCAGGAGAGTGAAGTCCAGCAAAAGCGCGGCTAAGCGGTCTGAGGAACTACATACGAGTGGCGAGACTCTGTAAAGAGAATCCCAAGGAGTTTTGGGGATATGTGAACAGCCGTAAACCAATCCGTCGAACGATTGGCCCTTTGAGGAATGAGGAGGGGACATTAAAGCATTCAGATGCAGAAAATGCCAACCTCCTCAACGACTACTTCTCTTCAGTGTTTACTGAAGAGTGTGATCCCATTCCCCAGCCGACGGATTCCTACTCGGGGGAAAAGCTGGAGGCAATGGACTTCACCGAAGGAGAAATAAAGAAAAAGATCGCTGACCTAAAGACGAATAAGTCCCCTGGAACGGACAGGTTTCTACCTAAAGTGTTGAAGGAAGTGTGCGATGAAGTATCACGACATCTGTGCGCTATCTTTAACATGTCAATCCGGACCGGATGCGTTCCTAGAGACTGGCGTGAGGGGGAGGTGACTCCTATCTTCAAGAAAGGAGACCGTAACCAACCGTCGAACTACCGACCTATCAGTCTGACTTCGATAGTCGGTAAACTCATGGAAAGCATCATGGTGGACAAAGTGACGTCGTATTTAGAGTCAAACCTGCTACTGAGGAGTTCCCAGCACAGCTTCCGAAGGCAACGGTCATGCCTGACGAACCTTGTAAAATTCTTTCACTTCGTTTTCAGTGAGCACGATCGGGACAAGGCGGTGGATGTGGTCTACCTAGACTTTCAGAAAGCCTTTGATAAGGTACCACACCGCCGCATTCTCCGGAAAGTGCGAGCGCTTGGCATAGACGGAAAGGTAGCAGGCTGGATCGAGAACTGGCTAAGTGGCAGACGGCAACTGGTGGTGGTAAATGGACAGTCTTCTGAGTGGGTGCCCGTTACTAGCGGGGTGCCTCAAGGTTCTGTCCTGGGACCACTACTATTCATCATCTACGTCAACGACATAGAGGGTGACATAAATGCGAAGATTTTCAAATTTGCCGACGATACCGAGCTTGGTATAACGTTGCAAAGGATGGAAATACTGCCCGCCTGCAGGAAGATCTTGGGAAGATTGGGGAGTGGTCGGACACGTGGCAAATGCCTTTTAACGTGGGCAAATGCAAAGTGATGCATATCGGCCACAGAAACCCCCAATCTCAGTATATCCTTAAGGGCACTGCTCTTGAATCGAGTGACACTGAGAAGGACTTGGGTGTAACAATCACTAGTGACCTCAAGTTCTCGAAACAGTGCATTGAGGCGGAGAAAAAGGCCCAAAGGATGCTAGGCTATATTAAGCGCCAGTTTGGTTATCGGAACCAGGAGATTGTACTGTGCCTGTACAACTCACTTGTCCGACCGCACCTGGAGTATGCCGTACAATTTTGGAGTCCTTCATTGCGAAAGGACATCGCGAGATTGGAACGCGTACAAGCCAGGGCAACCAAGCTGATTCCCTCTATCCGACATAAAAGTTATGAGGATAGACTAAGGGAATTAGATCTGTTTTCGCTGGAAACCCGTAGACAGCGTGGTCAGCTCATCGAAGTTTTCAAAATACTTCGAGGGTTCGACAATGTTGACTACCGGGCTATTTTCACACTGAGTGAGAACAGAACGCGCAATCACGGCTTCAAACTTGAACTGAAGCGTTACAACCGCAATCTGTGTGGAAATTTTTTCACTTACAGTATCTGCGGTATGTGGAACGCACTTCCAGTGGAAGTTGTCAACAGTGAATCTGTTGACCAGTTCAAGTCAAGACTAGACAAAGTCTTGAAAAGTGGCCGTTTAGGGACGCAAAACAATTGAGCAGCCATGTGCCCGCTCGATTGCTAGCCTAAAGGTACCCTCTTTGAATGGACCGTAAGGTCTCCTAGGGTACTTACTTTCGTTGTTACTCCTTGTTACTCTCTCTCTCTCTCTCTCTCTCTTTCTCTCTCTCTCTCTCTCTCTCTCTCTCTCTCTCTCTCTCTCTCTTCGTGAAGTCCAGCATAAGGGCGGCTAAGCGGTCTGAGGAACTCCGAGTGGCGAGACTCTGTAAAGAGAATCCCAAGGAGTTTTTTGGATATGTGAACAGCCGTAAACCAATCCGTCGAACGATTGGCCCCTTGAGGAATGAGGAGGGGACATTAAAGCATTCAGATGCAGAAAATGCCAACCTCCTCAACGACTACTTCTCTTCAGTGTTTACTGAAGAGTGTGGTCCCATTCCCCAGCCGAAGGATTCTTACTCGGGGGAAAAGCTGGAGGCAATGGACTTCACCGAAGGAGAAATAAAGAAAAAGATCGCTGACCTAAAGACGAATAAGTCCCCTGGACCGGACGGGTTTCTACCTAAAGTGTTGAAAGAAGTGTGCGATGAAGTATCACGACATCTGTGCGCTATCTTTAACATGTCAATCCGGACCAAATGCGTTCCTAGAGACTGGCGTGAGCCGGAGGTGACTCCTATCTTCAAGAAAGGAGACCGTAACCAACCGTCGAACTACCGACCTATCAGTCTGACTTCGATAGTCGGTAAACTCATGGAAAGCATCATGGTGGACCAAGTGACGTCGTATTTAGAGTCAAACCTGCTACTGAGGAGTTCCCAGCACGGCTTCCGAAGGCAACGGTCATGCCTGACGAACCTTGTAGAATTCTTCCACTTCGTTTTCAGTGAGCACGATCGGGACAAGGCGGTGGATGTGGTGTACCTAGACTTTCAGAAAGCCTTTGATAAGGTACCACACCGCCGCCTTCTCCGGAAAGTGCGAGCGCTTGGCATAGACGGAAAGGTAGCCGGCTGGATCGAGAACTGGCTAAGTGGCAGACGGCTACGGGTGGTGGTAAATGGACAGTCTTCTGAGTGGGTGCCCGTTACTAGCGGGGTGCCTCAAGGTTCTGTCCTGGGACCACTACTATTCATCATCTACGTCAACGACATAGACGGTGACATGGTTGCGAAGATTTCCAAATTTGCCGACGATACCAAGCTTGGTATGAACGTTGCAAAGGATGGAAATACTGCCCGCCTGCAGGAAGATCTTGGGAAGATTAGGGAGTGGTCGGACACGTGGCAAATGCCTTTTAACGTGGGCAAATGCAAAGTGATGCATATCGGCCACAGAAACCCCCAATCTCAGTATATCCTTAAGGGCACTGCTCTTGAATCGAGTGACACTGAGAAGAACTTGGGTGTAACAATCACTAGTGACCTCAAGTTCTCGAAACAGTGCATTGAGGCGGAGAAAAAGGCCCAAAGGATGCTAGGCTATATTAAGCGCCAGTTTGGTTATCGGAACCAGGAGATTGTACTGTGCCTGTACAACTCACTTGTCCGACCGCACCTGGAGTATGCCGTACAATTTTGGATTCCTTCATTGCGAAAGGACATCGCCAGATTGGAACGCGTACAAGCCAGGGCAACCAAGCTGATTCCCTCTATCCGACATAGAAGTTATGAGGATAGACTAAGGGAATTAGATCTGTTCTCGCTGGAAACCCGTAGACAGCGTGGTCAGCTCATCGAAGTTTTCAAAATACTTCGAGGGTTCGACAATGTTGACTACCGGGATATTTTCACACTGAGTGAGAACAGAACGCGCAATCACGGCTTCAAACTTGAACTGAAGCGTTACAACCGCAATCTGTGTGGAAATTTTTTCACTTACAGTATCTGCGGTATGTGGAACGCACTTCCAGTGGAAGTTGTCAACAGTGAATCTGTTGACCAGTTCAAGTCAAGACTAGACAAAGTCTTGAAAAGTGGCCGTTTATGGACGCAAAACAATTGAGCAGCCATGCACCCGCTCAATTGCTAGTCCAAAGGTACCCTCTTTGAATGGACCGTAAGGTCTCCTAGGGTACTTACTTTCCTTGTTACTCCTTGTTACTCTCTCTCTCTCTCTCTCTCTCTCTCTCTCTCTCTCTCTCTCTCTCTCTCTCTCTCTCTCTTTCTCTTTCTTTCTCTCTCTCTCTCTCTCTCTCTCTCTCTCTCTCTCTCTCTCTCTCTCTCTCTCTCTCTCTCTCTCTCTCTCTCTCTCTTTCTCTCTCTCTCTCTCTCTCTCTTTTTCACACTGAGTGAGAACAGAACGCGCAATCACGACTTCAAACTTGAACTGAAGCGTTACAAACGCAATCTGTGTAGAAATTTAATATCAACTCTGGCCGTAGCGGAACATATAGGTACATGTGACCCCAAACTAATTCGCTTTGATCTAAATGCCAGGTATTCAACTACCAATAACTATTCAAAAGTACCAGACTACAGTAAAGCTAACTTAGAGGGCCTCAGAGAAGCCCTGGGAAATATTCACGAGCAGCTGATAGAAATAGAAGATGTGAATCAACTTTGGAATAAATTTAAAGAACTATTTTTTATAGCCCAAGAAAACCATGTTCCTCTTAAGACAAGGAATAGTAACGCGAATAGAGGCAATCCGCCGTGGTTTAATAATGACATCAAACGAGCAATTAGAGATAGGAACCGTCTCCACACATTATCAAAACACAATAGAAGCTATCAAGTTAACCAACAATATAACACTAGCAGAAGAAAGGTTAAAACACTCATAAGATCAACGAAACGTCAATACGAAATCGAGATAGCGAAAACAAGCACCACTAATCCCAAACACTTCTATACTTATATCAATAGAAATAGGCAAATGAGAAGCGGGATTGGCCCCTTGAATAACCAGTTGGGTGAAATTATTTTAGATGATATGGGTATGGCTAATATCTTAAACGAGATTTTAGTTCAGTCTTCACCTTAGGATATACTAATAACGATAACAACGAGTCTATACGGGTCAGACACCCATCACTAAGGAGCCTGGAAGTAAATCCGCAACTAGTAATTGATAAATTAAAGAAAATGAACTCGTATAAAACTCCTGGTCCTGATAAATTTTACCCAAGAATCTTAAAACATGTCCATAATGAGTTAGCAGAGTCACTTGCTCTCATTTTTAACAAATCTCTCGAGCATGGGGTCGTCCCTGATGATTGGAGGGAAGCTAACGTCACACCTATCTTTAAGAAGGGATGTAAAAACCAGGCCAGTAATTACAGACCCATTAGCTTAACCTCAATAGTTGGAAAGTTGCTCGAAAATATCATTACAGACAAGCTAGTAGAGTTCCTCGAAAACAATAACCTTATACGTGATAGCCAGCATGGTTTTAGGTCTAAAGAGATCGTGCTTAACAAACCTAATTGACTTTTACCATAACCTTTTCAACCTATATAACGATACTAAATCATTAGATATAATTTAGCTAGATTTCAAAAAGGCATTTGACAAAATTCCCCATCAGAAACTCATGAACAAAGTGCATACGCTAGGAATTAACGGTAATATATACGGATGGATTAGTAGCTGGTTAAAAAACAGGAAGCAGAGAGTGATAATAAATGGCGTGGAATCGGACTAGGTATCTGTTACCAGCGGTGTTCCCCAGGGATCAGTCCTGAGGCCTATTTTATTTACTATATACATCAATGACATAGACGTTGGAATAAATAATATCATATCTAAATTTGCAGATGACACGAAAATAGGTAACTCAGTACTATGCGAAGATGACAGGGCTAGCCTGCAGGCTGATATAAATAAAATTACCGAATGGTCTGAGAAATGGCATATGCCATTTAATATCGACAAATGCCAAATCCTTCAGTGCGGAACAAAAAACAAAAAATACACCTATACAATGCAAGGCGGCTTAATAAACACAACCCCGCAGGTTAAAGATTTAGGAGTAATAATTACAGAAAACTTAAAAACATCAAACCAATGCGCAGCTGCTGCAAACAAAGCTAACACAGCACTAGGATTTATAAAAAGAAACTTTACTTATAAAAGCGAGGAGATAATTATGCCACTATATAAAAGTATTGTCAGGCCCCATCTCGAATACCCTGTACAGTTCTGGGCCCCTTACTTAATAAAAGACATAGATAAATTAGAAGCTGTACAACACAGAGCGACAAAACTTATCCCGTCAGTACGTAACAAACCTTACCACGAGAGGCTAAAAAAACTCAATCTATTTTCCGTCAGAAAACGAAGACTAAGGGGGCAGCTTATAGAGTGCTTCAAAATAGTTAAAGGATTTAACAACGTTAATGCCAATAACTTGTTCACACTGACAGGGGAGTGTCCCACCCGTGGACATGATTCAAAACTTCAGGGTAAAAGAGTCACTATGGATGTAATAAAAAACTTCTTCACTTACTCGATTATTAATGATTGGAATAATTTGCCAAACGCAGTAGTGGACAGCAGAACTATAGATTCATTTAAAATGAGATTAGACAAACACTTAACAAATATTGGAATTGTTTAGCATAAGCTACAAAATAAAATAATATTACAAAAATATAACTCTTTCAGGTTTATGTAAGTGGTTTTCATATTCATTTTATTTAATTACTATTCAATGCAAATTTCCTTCAGGTACTGTCTTCTTACACCTGCAAGGTACTTTTCCCAAATTATTTCATGTACGGCTTTTGCCAGAGGGAGTGGAGGGTGTGGGAGAGCCTAAAACTTTTCTATCCTTTACTTCTACTATTCTATGTGTAAGTGGCAGTAGATTTAGGCCAGATCACCTTAGTCTGGGCCGTAAGGCCCGTGTGATCTGTGTATCTATGTAACTCTCTCTCTCGCTCTCTCTCTCTCTCTCTCTCTCTCTCTCCCTCTCTCTATCTCTCTCTCTCTAAAAGGAGGTTAGATAAAATCATAAATACGCTTACATACTAAAAACATAAGATTACACTGAAAATAATTAGATTAAGAATATTAAAAGAAAAATAATAATGTAGAAATGCATTTCTGCTTTCCTGTCGAAATTCCTGTTTGTGTACTTTTTTTTCTAGCACAGCGTGTATCTTTTCATCTTTCATTGACCGAAAGATCAGGCGAGAGAGGTGGGAGGGGAGAGCTTTGAACTTTACTATACTATTTCTATGACGAGTAGATTGAATATCAATATTAAATGAGTACCTCATCGGTATGGACTAACTTAGTCTTCTGATGTACTATCTTTCCTTGTAACTCCTTGTAGCTCTCTCTCTCTCTCTCTCTCTCTCTCTCTCTCTCTCTCTCTCTATCTCTCCTTCTCTCTCTCTCTCTCTCTCTCTCTCTCTCTCTCTCTCTCTCTCTCTCTCTCTCTCTCTCTCTCTCTCTCTCTCGTAAACCAATCCGTCGAACGATTGGCCATTTGAGGAATGAGGAGGGGACATTAAAGCATTCAGATGCAGAAAATGCCAACCTCCTCAACGCTACTTCTCTTCAGTGTTTACTGAAGAAGGTGGTCCCATTCCCCAGCCGACGGATTCCTACTCGGGGGAAAAGCTGGAGGCAATGGACTTCACCGAAGGAGAAATAAAGAAAAAGATCGCTGACCTAAAGACGAATAAGTCCCCTGGACCGGACGGGTTTCTACCTAAAGTGTTGAAGGAAGTGTGCGATGAAGTATCACGACATCTGTGCGCTATCTTTAACATGTCAATCCGGACCGGATGCGTTCCTAGAGACTGGCGTGAGGGGGAGGTGACTCCTATCTTCAAGAATGGAGACCGTAACCAACCGGCGAACTACCGACCTATCAGTCTGACTTCGATAGTCGGTAAACTCATGGAAAGCATCATCGTGGACAAAGTGACGTCGTATTTAGAGTCAAACCTGCTACTGAGGAGTTCCCAGCACGGCTTCCGAAGGCAACGGTCATGCCTGACGAACCTTGTAGAATTCTTCCACTTCGTTTTCAGTGAGCACGATCGGGACAAGGCGGTGGATGTGGTCTACCTAGACTTTCAGAAAGCCTTTGATAAGGTACCACACTGCCGCCTCCTCCGGAAAGTGCGAGCGCTTGGCATAGACGGAAAGGTAGCCGGCTGGATCGAGAATTAGCTAAGTGGCAGAGTCAACGGGTGGTGGTAAATGGACAGTCTTCTGAGTGGGTGCCCGTCACTAGCGGGGTGCCTCAAGGTTCTCTCCTGGGACCACTACTATTCATCATCTACGTCAACGACATGGACGGTGACATGGTTGCCAAGATTTCCAAATTTGCCGATGATACCAAGCTTGGTATGAACGTTGCAAAAGATGGAAATACTGCCCGCCTGCAGGAAGATTGGGGAGTGGTCGGACACGTGGCAAATGCCTTTTAACGTGGGCAAATGCAAAGTGATGCATATCGGCCACAGAAACCCCCAATCTCAGTATATCCTTAAGGGCACTGCTCTTGAATCGAGTGACACTGAGAAGGACTTGGGTGTAACAATCACTAGTGACCTCAAGTTCTCGAAACAGTGCATTGAGGCGGAGAAAAAGGCCCAAAGGATGCTAGGCTATATTAAGCGCCAGTTTGGTTATCGGAACCAGGAGATTGTACTGTGCCTGTACAACTCACTTGTCCGACCGCACCTGGAATATGCCGTACAATTTTGGAGTCCTTCATTGCGAAAGGACATCGCGAGATTGGAACGCGTACAAGCCAGGCAACCAAGCTGATTCCCTCTATCCGACATAAAAGTTATGAGGATAGACTAAGGGAATTAGATCTGTTCTCGCTGGGAACCCGTAGACTGCGTGGTCAGCTCATCGAAGTTTTCAAAATACTTCGAGGGTTCGACAATGTTGACTACCGAGATCTTTTCACACTGAGTGAGAACAGAACGCGCAATCACGGCTTCAAACTTGAACTGAAGCGTTACAACCGCAATCTGTGTGGAAATTTTTTTACTTACAGTATCTGCGGTATGTGGAACGCACTTCAAGTGGAAGTTTCAACAGTAAATCTGTTGACCAGTTCAAGTCAAGGCTAGACAAAGTCTTGAAAAGTGGCCGTTTAGGGACGCAAAACAATTAAGCAGACTTGTGCCTGCTCAATTGCTAGTCCAAAGGTACCCTCTTTGAATGGACCGCAAGGTCTCCTAGGGTACCTTCTTTCCTTGTTGTTACTCCTTGTTGTTACTCTCTCTCTCTCTCCTTCTTTCTCTCTCTCTCTCTCTCTCTCTCTCTCTCAATCTCTCTCTCGTCTTTAAACCGGCGCCTGGCAGATTTGTGTACGGCAGAAGGGGTCTTTTTTGTGGTCCCGTACCGCACCTTTTATTGTAGAAATGATCTCTACCAAAGGGATGCGGTACATCTTTCCTTCAAAGGAAAGGTCTTTCTGTCAAACATGATCCAGGATGTCGTAGAGAGGACCGAAAGAAGTATCCGTCTAAGAGTGAAGGTGAAAGTACGCCAGTAGGCCCGTGTCACTCCAGGAACGACCTTCTCAGAGGTCGCAAAAAGGGGTGCCTCGCCAACAAACAAGCCGGGAAACGGAAGAGCATAGGGAGTCCTACAGTCATGGACTCCCTGAAAGTTCTTCTGTTCAATGCGAGGTCAATCAGAAACAAGTTTCCTGAGCTCCGTGGCCTCGTAGCGACGCAAGAACCCGAAATGGTAGCATAACGGAATGTGGATAAAAACCTCAACCTGAGACTTCAAAGGCGAATTCACGATTCCCGGTTACCAGCTCTTCTTGAAAGATACGCCAGAGAGAGAGGGTGGCGGTGTGATGTTGTATGTGTAGGATACTCTCAACTCGACGGATTGCAACATCGTATCCGACCATTAACTACTAGGTGTTGACCTAGAGATAGGTCTGGCAAAATACAGGACCCCGGTACTTTATAGACCTCCTGCCCAACTCGTTGAAAAGGACAGAGATCTGTACCAGCTACTAGGAGAACTTGTCGAGGACAGAGTGTGTATCGTCATGGGTGATTTTAACACACAAGTTGACTGGGAAACCAGAGAACCCTGTGGCGAGAACGTACTACTCCTGGAGTACACGAACAAAGAGTTCCTCACTCAATGGTTGAGAGAGCCAACGAGAGGAGACAATATCCTCGACTTGGTTTTCACCTCTGAGGATGACATCGTTGAGGACATCTCTGTTGGCGAAGAGCTCGGTGGCAGTGACTACCGACTAATTAGATTTGTAGTCAAAGTCCCCAAGGCAGAGCGTGCAATTAGTAAATCAAGGAAACTGGATTTAAGAAGAGCAGACTTTGCAGGTCTACGCGCGGGACTGACTGACGCGAGGCTAGAAGAGTGCGATGCTGTTGAAGACTCTTGGAACAGTTTCAAAACCACATTCATAAGTCTTCAATCGCGTTTTAGCCCTCTGAAATGCCCCCGTCGGTCTTCTGTTCAACCAAAGTGGTTTAATCGAGAAATCGGCCAACTGCTTAGGGAGAAGAGAAATGTGTACCGGCAATCGAAGATCTCGGGTTACTTTGACGAATACCGGAGGCTAGCCAGGAGAGTAAAGTCCAGCATAAGGGCGGCTAAGCGGTCTGAGGAACTCCGAGTGGCGAGACTCTGTAAAGAGAATCCCAAGGAGGTTTGGATATGTGAACAGCCGTAAACCAATCCGTCGAACGATTGGCCCTTTGAAGAATGAGGAGGGGACATTAAAGCATTCAGATGCAGAAAATGCTAACCTCCTCAACGACTACTTTTCTTTAGTGTTTACTAAAGAGTGTAGTCCCATTCCCAAGCCGACGGATTCCTACTCAGGGGAAAAGCTGGAGGCAATGGACTTCACCGAAGGAGAAATAAAGAAAAAGATCGCTGACCTAAAGACGAATAAGTCCCCTAGACCGGACGGGTTTCTACCTAAAGTGTTAAAAGAAGGGTGCTATGAAGTATCACGACATCTGTGCGCTATCTTTAACATGTCAATCCGGACCAAATGAGTTCCTAGAGAATTGCGTGAGGCGGAGGTGACTTCTATCTTTAAGAAAGGAGACCGTAACCAACCGTCGAACTACCGACCTATCAGTCTGACTTCGATAGTCGGTAAACTCATGAAAAGCATCATGGTGGACAAAGTGACGTCGTTTTTAGAGTCAACCTGCTACTGAGGATTTTCCAGCACTGCTTCCGAAGGCAACGGTCATGTCTGACGAACCTTATAGAATTCTTCCACTTCGTTTTCAGTGAGCACGATCGGGACAAGGCGGTGGATGTGGTCTACCTAGACTTTCAGAAAGCCTTTGATAAGGTACCACACCGCCGCCTTCTCCGGAAAGTGCGAGCGCTTGGCATTGACGGAAAGGTAGCCGGTTGGATCGAGAACTGGCTAAGTGGCAGACGGCAACGGGTGGTGGTAAATGGACAGTCTTCTGAGTGGGTGCCCGTTACTAGCGGGGTGCTTAAAGTTTCTGTCCTGGGACCACTACTATTCATCATCTACGTCAACGACATGGACGGTGACATGGTTGCGAAGATTTCCAAATTTGCCGACGATACCAACCTTGGTATGAACGTTGCAAAGGATGGAAATACTGCCTGCCTGCAGGAAGATCTTGAGAAGATTGGGGAGTGGTCGGACACGTGGCGAATGCCTTTTAACGTCGGCAAATGCAAAGTGATGCATATCGGCAACAGAAACCCCCAATCTCTGTATATCCTTAAGGGCACTGCTATTGAATCCACTGACACTGAGAAGGACTTGGGTGTAACAATCACTAGTGACCTCAAGTTCTCGAAACAGTGCATTGAGGCGGAGAAAAAGGCCCAAAGGATGCTAGGCTATATTAAGCGCCAAATGGGTATCGGAACCAGGAGATTGTACTGTGTCTGTACAACTCACTTATCCGACCGCACCTGGAGTATGCCGTACAATTTTGGAGTCCTTCATTGCGAAAGGACATCGCGAGATTGGACCGCGTACAAGCCAGGGCAACCAAGATGATTCCCTCTCTCCGACATAAAAGTTATGAGGATAGACTAAGGGAATTAGATCTGTTCTCGCTAGGAAACCCGTAGACTGCGTGTTCAGCTCATCGAAGTTTTCAAAATACTTCGAGGGTTCGACAGTGTTGACTACCGGGATATTTTCACACTGATTGAGAACAGAACGCGCAATCACGGCTTCAAACTTGAACTGAAGCGTTACAACCGCAATCTGTAGGGAAAGTTTTTCACCTACAGTATCTGCGGTATGTGGAACGCACTTCCAGTGGAAGTTGTCAACAGTGAATCTGTTGACCAGTTCAAGTCAAGACTAGACAAGGTCTTGAAAAGTGGCCGTTTAAGGACGCAAAACAATTGAGCAGCCTTGTGCCCGCTCGATTGCAAGTCCAATGGTACCCTCTTTGAATGGACCGCAAGGTCTCCTAGGGTACCTTCTTTCCTTGTTGTTACCCCTTGTTGTTACACACACACAAAGTTTTGAAAGAGAGAAAGTGTTTAAAATGACAGGGAAAAAAGGTCCAGCTGCACTTAAATATACATGTGCGATATGCCAGAAGGACAAGTGGTGCGTGGACTTCCCGGAAGGATGTTTTTCGAAATGCCACCCGGGAAGTATATGCACCGACTGCATCCTTAAAGGAGAGATCCGAGAGGCAGTAGCATGCTGCAATGAACTCAAGGATCTCTTCACAACCTCTGAAGAAAAATCTAGGGCGCTGGAAAATAAAATACAGACCCTAGAAACGCAGCACGCGCTTCAGATTCGGCGTCTCGAGGAAAAAATCCTAAAGCTAGCCCCTAAACTAGAGGCCCAGTCGGCTCAAGCTCGAGACGAAAGTCCCACTGACTTGGGTGGTTCCGCCGATGCGACTCCAGCCCAAGGAGGTGAAACTGCATTGGCAGCCCCACTTCTGCCATGCGGAGCCAATGAGAAGAAGAAAAAGAAAAAGAAGAAAAAGGACCTTAATGCTGCTCACCCCAGTGTAGAGGATTCGAGCGTTACTGGTGCGCAAGGGAAAGTGGAAAGAAAAGAAACGAAAAGAGAAACGGAAGAAGAGAAAACGAATACAGACAAGAAAAATAAGATAAAGAAGAAAAAAAAGAAAAATGTAGAGATACAAGAGGAAAGCGGCAAGTCGCTTCCGAGGGGGAAGAATAAGTCGCCTGCTGACAAATGTGCAAGAGTCACCCTTATTGGTAATTCTCAAGCACGGGGCCTGCAGTCCCTGCTAGCGGCCCGCCTTCACACTAGTGTGAAGGTAAACTGCCTGCCAGGATGTGGTAACCACCACATCAGAGTAGAGGCTGAGAAATCACAGATTTCTGAGAGCTCAGTCGTTGCTCTGATGGTAAGTGGAAACGACCTCTACCTGAGAGGAGGTAGGGTAGGCCCTACAGATAAAATCCTCCACACGGTCATGGGTGCCATGGACGACTGTGGGCTGAAAACCTGCAAGCGTGTGGTAGTCGGGATGCTCCCGAGGAGAGGTCCAACACGGACCGCTCACTCGATGAATGTGTCTTTAAACCGGCGCCTGGCAGATTTGTGTACGGCAGAGGGGGTCTTTTTTGTGGACCCGTACCGCACATTTTATGGTAGAAATGATCTCTACCAAAGGGATGGGGTACATCTTTCCTTTAAAGGAAAGGCCTTTCTGTCGAACATGATCCAGGATGTCGTAGAGAGGACCGAAAGGAGTATCCGGCCCAGAGTGAGGGCGGACGTACGCCAGTACGCCCGTGTCACTCCAGAAACGACCTTCTCAGAGGTTGCAAAAAGGGGTGCCTCGCCAACAAAGAAGCCGGGAAACGGAAGAGCGTGGGGAGTCCTACAGTCGGGGACTCCCTGAAAGTTCTTCTGTTCAATGCGAGGTCAATCAGGAACAAGTTTCCTGAGCTCCGTGGCCTCGTAGCGACAGAAGAACCCGAAATGGTAGCCATAACAGAATCGTGGATAAAAACGTCAAACCGAGACTCTGAAGGCGAATTCACGGTTTCAGGCTACCATCTCTTCCACAAAGATAGGCCAGACAGAGAGGGTGGCGGTGTAATGTTGTATGTCAAGGATACAATCAAATCTTCGAACTCCAACATTATATCCGATCACGAGCTCCTAGGCGTTGACCTAGAGATAGGTCCTGTCAGATACAGGACCCTGGTGCTTTACAGACCCCCTTCCCAACCCGTTGAGTAGGACAGGGAACTGTACCAGCTGCTGGGTGAGCTTGTTTAAGGCAGAGTGTGCATCGTTATGGGCGACTTCAACAGACAAGTTGACTGGGAAACTAGAGCAGCCTGTGGCGAGAGCGCGCTACTCCTGGAGTTCGCCAACAACGAGTTCCTCACTCAATGGGTCAGAGAACCGACGAGAGGAGACAATATCCTCGACTTGGTCTTCACCTCTGAGGATGATATCGTTGAGGATGTCTCTGTAGGCAAGGAGCTCGGTGGCAGTGATCACCAGCTAGTTAGATTTACCGTCAAGATCCCGAAGGTAAGGTCTGTTGCCATTCAATAAAAGAAACTTGACTTGAGAAGAGCAGACTATGCAAGCCTTCGAGCTGGGCTGACTGATGTAAGGCTAGCGGTATGCGAAGAGGTTGAGGATTCGTGGAACAATTTCAAAAATAAATTCATGAGTTTTCAATCAAGTTGCATCCCTCTGAAATGCCTCCGTCGGTCTTCTGTTCAACCAAAGTGGTTTAATCGAGAAATCGGCCAACTGCTTAGGGAGAAGAGAAATGCGTACCGGCGATCGAAGATCTCGGGTGCCTTTGACGAGTACCGGAGGCTAGCCAGGAAAGTGAAGTACAGCATAAGGGCAGCTAAGCGTACTGAGGAACTCCGAGTGGCGAGACTC
Source organism: Ceratothoa steindachneri (assembly GCA_963969495.1). Taxonomy (NCBI): domain Eukaryota; kingdom Metazoa; phylum Arthropoda; class Malacostraca; order Isopoda; family Cymothoidae; genus Ceratothoa; species Ceratothoa steindachneri. The sequence continues at coordinate 17,381 of OZ018327.1, read as the reverse complement.
TGCAAGGAGAATCCCAAGGAGTTGTTCGGCTATGTTAATAGCCGTAAACCAATCCATCGTAGGATTGGGCCCTTAGTGGACGAGGAGGGTGTATTAACTCAGTCAGATGCAGAAAATGCTAACCTTCTCAATGACTACTTCTCCTCAGTGTTTACTAAAGAGTGTGGTCCCATCCCCCAGCCCACGGATTCCTACTCGGGGGAAAAGCTGGAGGCAATGGACTTCACCGAAGGAGAAATAAAGAAAAAGATCGCTGACCTAAAGACGAATAAGTCCCCTGGACCGGACGGGTTTCTACCCAAGGTGTTGAAGGAAGTGTGCGATGAAGTATCATGACATCTGTGCGCTATCTTTAACATGTCAATCCGGACCGCATGCGTTCCTAGAGACTGGCGTGAGGCGGAGGTGACTCCGATCTTCAAGAAAGGAGCCCCCAGCCATCCGTCAAACTACAGACTTATCAGTCTGACTTCGGTAGTCGGTAAACTCATGGAAAGCATCATGGTGGACAAAGTGACGTCGTATTTAGAGTCAAACCTGCTACTGAGGAGTTCCCAGCACGGCTTCCGAAGGCAACGGTCATGCCTGACGAACCTTGTGGAATTCTTCCACTTCGTTTTCAGTGAGCACGATCAGGACAAGGCGGTGGATGTGGTGTACCTAGACTTTCAGAAAGCCTTTGATAAGGTACCACACCGCCGCCTTCTCCGGAAAGTGCGAGCGCTTGGCATAGACGGAAAGGTAGCCGGCTGGATCGAGAACTGGCTAAGTGGCAGACGGCAACGGGTGGTGGTAAATGGACAGTCTTCTGAGTGGGTGCCCGTTACTAGCGGGGTGCCTCAAGGTTCTGTCCTGGGACCACTACTATTTATCATCTACGTCAACGACATGGACGGTGACATGGTTGCGAAGATTTCCAAATTTGCCGACGATACCAAGCTTGGTATGAACGTTGCAAAGGATGGAAATACTGCCCGCCTGCAGGAAGATCTTGGGAAGATTGGGGAGTGGTCGGACACGTGGCAAATGCCTTTTAACGTGGGCAAATGCAAAGTGATGCATATCGGCCACAGAAACCCCCAATCTCAGTATATCCTTAAGGGCACTGCTATTGAATCCACCGACACTGAGAAGGACTTGGGTGTAACAATCACTAGTGACCTCAAGTTCTCGAAACAGTGCATTGAGGCGGAGAAAAAGGCCCAAAGGATGCTAAGCTATATTAAGCGCCAGTTTGGTTATCGGAACCAGGAGATTGTACTGTGCCTGTACAACTCACTTGTCCGACCGCACCTGGAGTATGCCGTACAATTTTGGAGTCCTTCATTGCGAAAGGACATCGCGAGATTGGAACGCGTACAAGCCAGGGCAACCAAGCTGATTCCCTCTATCCGACATAAAAGTTATGAGGATAGACTAAGGGAGTTAGATCTGTTCTCACTGGAAACCCGTAGACTGCGTGGTCAGCTCATCGAAGTCTTCAAAATACTTCGAGGGTTCGACAATGTTGACTACCGGGATATTTTCACACTGAGTGAGAACAGAACGCGCAATCACGGCTTCAAACTTGAACTGAAGCGTTACAACCGCAATCTGTGTGGAAACTTTTTCACCTACAGTATCTGCGGTAAGTGGAACGCACTTCCAGTGGAAGTTGTCAACAGTGAATCTGTTGACCAGTTCAAGTCAAGACTAGAGAAAGTCTTGAAAAGTGGCCGTTTATGGACGCAAAACAATTGAGCAGCCATGTGCCCCGCTCAATTGCTAGTCCAAAGGTACCCTCTTTGAATGGACCGTAAGGTCTGCTAGGGTACTTACTTTCCTTGTTACTCCTTGTTACACTCTCTCTCTCTCTCTCTCTCTCTCTCTCTCTCTTTCTCTTTCTCTCTCTCTCTCTCTCTCTCTCTCTCTCTCTCTCTCTCTCTCTCTCTCTTCAAAGAATGTAGAGGGAGAGGTGACGCCCCCTTGTCGCGGGAAGAGAGCTTGTGTGTACCTTTGACTTTTCGAGCTATGTCGGCGGGGGTACCTCTTCTGGGTACCCCTGGTAGGGCTTCCCTTGTCGATTTGGTCGAAAACGAGATTCCAGACTAAGTGCGTCATTCCTTCCTTTTTTTTCTCTATCCTTCTCTTTTTTTACTTTTATTCTATCTCTCCCACTTATACAAAAAGAAAAAAAAAACAAAAAAAAGCCTACTCCTATCATGTCCCTGTTTCTCTTTTCTTCCTCTATCTACATATAAGGACCTGGCAGCTACCTCATGCGTCAGAAGAGAGGCTTTGGAACCTCTATAAACAACGCCAATCGACGCTCACTGGTTGCGAGAGACTAGGACTAGAGGTGTCCTAGGCGTTGGGGCACGATGAATGGGATGAGGGTAGTGCCCCGTTAACCCCTTCCCTGGCGCGTAATTATTGACCGTTCCCAGTGCCCGTTGACGGGTGCCTCTGGTAGCATCGGTCCGAGGTGACGGCCCTTTGTTCCCAGGTTGGTTGCCAGGCCAATAAAAAGCCTTGGGTCGAGTCTCTTGGTGGGGCGGGATATCCATTGAACGCTGCTCCGAGATCCTGGCCGTTGTGAAGGGAACTAGTAGGAGTTTAGTAAGGGGCGTGCTTCGTTGTTGTTCACCTGGTGACAAATCGATGGCCCCTTCGGGGACCGTCTGTGCTGCTTGGTTGGGAGCCACGGCACGCCGAGGCTTGACGACTCGGTCGGACGAACAGCAGCACATGGAGCGTGCCTTCTGAAAGATCCGAAACGTCTCCGATCGATAGGCGGGAGCGACTTACGCGGGGAGAACTCACCAACCCCCTTTTTTCTATGGATTGGTCACAAAGTTTTGAAAGAGAGAAAGTGTTTAAAATGACAGGGAAAAAAGGTCCAGCTGCACTTAAATATACATGTGCGATATGCCAGAAGGATAAGTGGTGCGTGGACTTCCCGGAAGGATGTTTTTCGAAATGCCACCCGGGAAGTATATGCACTGATTGCATCCTTAAAGGAGAGATCCGAGAGGCAGTGGCATGCTGCAATGAACTCAAGGATCTCTTCACAGCCTCTGAAGAAAAATCTAGGGCGCTGGAAAATAAACTGCAGACCCTAGAAACGCAGCACGCGCTTCAGATTCGGCGTCTCGAGGAAAAGATCCTAGAGCTAGCCTCTAAACTAGAGGCCCAGTCGCCTCAAGCTCGAGACGAAAGTCCCACTGACTTGGGTGGTTCCGCCGATGTGACTCCAGCCCAAGGAGGTGAAACTGCATTGGCAGTCCCACTTCTGCCATGCGGAGCCAATGAGAAGAAGAAAAAGAAAAAGAAGAAAAAGGACCATAATGCAGCTCACCCCAGTGTAGAGGATTCGAGCGCTACTGGTGCGCATGGGAAAGTGGAAAGAGAAGAAGAGAAAAGAGAAACGGAAGAAGAGAAAACAAATGAAGAGAAGAAAAATAAGATGAAGAAAAAAAAGAAAAATGCAGAGATACAAGAGGAAAGCGGCAAGTCGCTTCCGAGAGGAAAGAATAAGTCGCCTGCTGACAAATGTGCAAGAGTCACCCTTATTGGTGATTCTCAAGCACGGGGCTTGCAGTCCCTGCTAGCGGCCCGCCTTCGCACTAGTGTGAAGGTAAGCTGCCTGCCAGGATGTGGTAACCACCACATCAGAGTAGAGGCTGAGAAATCACAGATTTCTGAGAGCTCAGTCGTTGCTCTGATGGTCAGTGGAAACGACCTGTACCTGAGAGGAGGTAGGGTAGGCCCTACAGATAAAATCCTTCACACGGTCATGGGTGCCGTGGACGACTGTGGGCTGAAAACCCGCAAGCGTGTGGTAGTCGGGATGCTCCCGAGGAGAGGTCCAACACGGACCGCTCACTCGATGAATGTGTCTCTAAACCGGCGCCTGGCAGATTTGTGTACGGCAGAGGGGGTCTTTTTTGTGGACCCGTACCGCACCTTTTATGGTAGAAATGATCTCTACCAAAGGGATGGGGTACATCTTTCCTTTTAAGGAAAGGCCTTTCTGTCGAACATGATCCAGAATGTCGTAGAGAGGACCGAAAGGAGTATCCGGCCCAGAGTGAGGGCGGACGTACGCCAGTACGCCCGTGTCACTCCAGGAACGACCTTCTCAGAGGTCGCAAAAAGGGGTGCCTCGCCAACAAAGAAGCCGGGAAACGGAAGAGCATAGGGAGTCCTACAGTCGGGGACTCCCTGAAAGTTCTTCTGTTCAATGCGAGGTCAATCAGGAACAAGTTTCCTGAGCTCCGTGGCCTCGTAGCGACGGAAGAACCCGAAATGGTAGCCATAACAGAATCGTGGATAAAAACGTCAAACCGAGACTTTGAAGGCGAATTCACGGTTCCTGGCTACCAACTCTTCCACAAAGATAGGCCAGACAGAGAGGGTGGCGGTGTAATGTTGTATGTCAAGGATACAATCAAATCTACGAACTCCAACATTATATCCGATCACGAGCTCCTAGGCGTTGACCTAGAGATAGGTTCTGTCAGATACAGGACCCTGGTGCTTTACAGACCCCCTTCCCAACCCGTTGAGAAGGACAAGGAACTGTACCAGCTGCTGGGTGAGCTTGTTCAAGGCAGAGTGTGCATCGTTATGGGCGACTTCAACAGACAAGTTGACTGGGAAACCAGAGCAGCCTGTGGCGATAGCGCGCTACTCCTGGAGTTCGCCAACAACGAGTTCCTCACTCAATGGGTCAGAGAACCGACGAGAGGAGACAATATCCTCGACTTGGTCTTCACCTCTGAGGATGATATCGTTGAGGATGTCTCTGTAGGCGAAGAGCTCGGTGGCAGTGATCACCAGCTAGTTAGATTTACCGTCAAGATCCCGAAGCTAAGGTCTGTTGCCAGTCAATCAAGGAAACTTGACTTGAGAAGAGCAGACTTTGCACGCCTTCGTGCTGGGCTGACTGATGTAAGGCTAGCGGTATACGAAGAGGTTGAGGATTCGTGGAACAATTTCAAAAATAAATTCATGAGTCTTCAATCAAGTTGCATCCCTCTAAAATGCCTCCGTCGGTCTTCTGTTCAACCAAAGTGGTTTAATCGAGAAATCGGCCAACTGCTTAGGGAGAAGAGAAATGCGTACCGGCGATCGAAGATCTCGGGTGCCTTTGACGAGTACCGGAGGCTAGCCAGGAGAGTGAAGTCCAGCATAAGGGCGGCTAAGCGTACTGAGGAACTCCGAGTGGCGAGACTCTGCAAGGAGAATCCCAAGGAGTTCTTCGGCTATGTAAATAGCCGTAAACCAATCCATCGTAGGATTGGGCCCCTAGTGGACGAGGAGGGTGCATTAACTCAGTCAGATGCAGAAAATGCTAACCTTCTCAATGACTACTTCTCCTCAGTGTTTACTAAAGAGTGTGGTCCCATCCCCCAGCCCACGGATTCCTACTCGGGGGAAAAGCTGGAGGCAATGGACTTCACCGAAGGAGAAATAAAGAAAAAGATCGCTGACCTAAAGACGAATAAGTCCCCTGGACCGGACGGGTTTCTACCCAAGGTGTTTAAGGAAGTGTGCGATGAAGTATCACGACATCTGTGCGCTATCTTTAACATGTCAATCCGGACCGGATGCGTTCCTAGAGACTGGCGTGAGGCGGAGGTGACTCCGATCTTCAAGAAAGGATCCTCCAGCCATCCGTCAAACTACCGACCTATCAGTCTGACTTCGATAGTCGGTAAACTCATGGAAAGCATGATGGTGGAGAAAATAACGTCGTATTTAGAGTCAAACCTGCTACTGAGGAGTTCCCAGCACGGCTTCCGAAGGCAACGGTCATGCCTGACGAACCTTGTGGAATTCTTCCACTTCGTGTTCAGTGAGCACGATCGGGACAAGGCGGTGGATGTGGTTTACTTAGACTTTCAGAAAGCCTTTGATAAGGTACCACACCGCCGCCTTCTCCGGAAAGTGCGAGCGCTGGGCATAGACGGAAAAGTAGCCGGCTGGATCGAGAACTGGCTAAGTGGCAGACGGCAACGGGTGGTGGTGAATGGACAGGCTTCTGAGTGGGTGCCCGTTACTAGCGGAGTGCCTCAAGGTTCTGTCCTGGGACCACTACTATTCATCATCTACGTCAACGACATGGACGGTGACATGGTTGCCAAGATTTCCAAATTTGCCGACGATACCAAGCTTGGTATGAACGTTGCAAAGGATGGAAATACTGCCCGCCTGCAGGAAGACCTTGGGAAGATTGGGGAGTGGTCGGACACGTGGCAAATGCCGTTCAACGTGAACAAGTGCAAAGTAATGCATATCGGCCACAGAAATCCCCAATCTCATTATATCCTTAAGGGCACTGCTCTCGAATCGAGTGACACTGAGAAGGACTTGGGTGTTACTGTCACTAGCGACCTCAAGTTCTCGAAACAGTGCATTGAGGCAGAGAAGAAAGCCCAAAGGATGTTAGGCTACATAAAGCGCCAGTTTGGATACCGTAACAGGGAGATAGTACTTTGTCTGTACAACTCCCTAGTTCGGCCGCACCTGGAGTATGCCATACAATTTTGGAGTCCTTCGTTTCGAAAGGACATCGCAAGGTTGGAACGCGTACAAGCCAGGGCAACCAAACTGATTCCCTCTATCCGACATAAAAGTTATGAGGATAGACTAAGGGAATTAGATCTGTTCTCGTTGGAAACCCGTAGACTGCGTGGTCAGCTCATCGAAGTTTTCAAAATACTTCGAGGGTTCGACAATGTTGACTACGGGGATATTTTCACACTGAGTGAGAACAGAACGCGCAATCACGGCTTCAAACTTGAACTGAAGCGTTACAACCGCAATCTGTGTGGAAACTTTTTCACCTACAGTATCTGCGGTAAGTGGAACGCACTTCCAGTGGAAGTTGTCAACAGTGAATCTGTTGAGCAGTTCAAGTCAAGACTAGACAAAGTCTTGAAAAGTGGCCGTTTAGGGACGCAAAACAATTGAGCAGCCATGTGCCCGCTCGATTGCTATTCCCAAGGTACCCTCTTTGAATGGAACGTAAGGTCTCCTAGGGTACCTTCTTTCCTTGTAACTCCTTGTAACTCTCTCTCTCTCTCTCTCTCTCTCTCTCTCTCTCTCTCTCTCTCTCTCTCTCTCTCTCTTCATTATATATGTGAATGACATAGACGTTGGAATAATTTCTAAAATCTCAAAATTCGCCGACGATTGTAAACTGGGTAAAAGCATAGTCACCGAGCAAGATAGACTAGATTTTCAGAGTGACATTGATCACATAAGTGAATGGTCTAGGAAGTGGAAACTTCCCCTTAACCTGAAGAAATGTAAAGTAATGCACATTGGTCACAAAAATCCTAAGGCTGAGTACAAACTCGAGAGCGAAACAATAACAGAATCAGAAATCGAAAAA
>OZ018327.1:0-7500 GCA_963969495.1 Ceratothoa steindachneri | reverse complement strand
TCGAGATAGCAAAAGCAAGCACCACTAATCCCAAACACTTCTATACTTATATCAATAGAAATAGGCAAATGAGAAGCGGGATTGGCCCCTTGAAAAACCAGTTGGGTGAAATTATTTCAGATGATATGGGTATGGCTAATATCTTAAACGAGTTTTTTAGTTCAGTCTTCACCTTAGGATATACTAATAACGATAACAACGAGTCTATACAGGTCAGACACCCATCACTAAGGAGCCTGGAAGTAAATCCGCAACTAGTAATTGATAAATTAAAGAAAATGAACTCGTACAAGACTCCTGGTCCTGATAAATTTTACCCTAGAATCTTAAAACATGTCCATAATGAGTTAGCAGAGTCACTTGCTCTCATTTTTAACAAATCTCTCGAGCATGGGGTCGTCCCTGATGATTGGAGGAAAGCTAACGTCACACCTATCTTTAAGAAGGGATGTAAAAACCAGGCCAGTAATTACAGACCCATTAGCTTAACCTCAATAGTTGGAAAGTTGCTCGAAACGATCATTAGAGACAAGCTAGTAGAGTTCCTCGAAAACAATAACCTTATACGTGATAGCCAGCATGGTTTTAGGTCTAAGAGATCGTGCTTAACAAACCTAATTGACTTTTACCATAACCTTTTCAACCTATATAACGATACTAAATCATTAGATATAATTTACCTAGATTTCAAAAAGGCATTTGACAAAATTCCACATCAGAAACTCATGAACAAAGTGCGTACGCTAGGAATTAACGGTAATATATACGGATGGATTAGTAGCTGGTTAAAAAACAGGAAGCAGAGAGTGATAATAAATGGCGTGGAATCGGACTGGGTATCTGTTACCAGCGGTGTTCCCCAGGGATCAGTCCTGAGGCCTATTTTATTTACTATATACATCAATGACATAGACGTTGGAATAAATAATATCATATCTAAATTTGCAGATGACACGAAAATAGGTAACTCAGTACTATGCGAAGATGACAGGGCTAGCCTGCAGGCTGATATAAATAAAATTACCGAATGGTCTGAGAAATGGCAAATGCCATTTAATATCGACAAATGCCAAATCCTTCAGTGCGGAACAAAAAACAAAAAATACACCTATACAATGCAAGGCGGCTTAATAAACACAACCCCGCAGGTTAAAGATTTAGGAGTAATAATTACAGAAAACTTAAAAACATCAAACCAATGCGCAGCTGCTGCAAACAAAGCTAACACAGCACTAGGATTTATAAAAAGAAACTTTACTTATAAAAGCGAGGAGATAATTATGTTACTATATAAAAGTATTGTCAGGCCCCATCTCGAATACGCTGTACAGTTCTGGGCCCCTTACTTAATAAAAGACATAGATGAATTAGAAGCTGTACAACACAGAGCGACAAAACTTATCCCGTCAGTACGTAACAAACCTTACCACGAGAGGCTAAAAAAACTCAATCTATTTTCCGTCAGAAAACGAAGACTAAGGGGGCAGCGTATAGAGTGCTTCAAAATACTTAAAGGATTTAAAAACGTTAATGCCAATAACTTGTTCACACTGACAGGGGAGTGTCCCACCCGTGGACATGATTCAAAACTTCAGGGTAAAAGAGCCACTATGGATGTAATAAAAAACTTCTTCACTTACTCGATTATTAATGATTGGAATAATTTGCCAAACGCAGTAGTGGCTAGCAGAACTATAGATTCATTTAAAATGAGATTAGACAAACACTTAACAAATATTGGAATTGTTTAGCATAAGCTACAAAATAAAATAATATTACAAAAATATAACTCTTTCAGGTTTATGTAAGTGGTTTTCATATTCATTTCATTTAATTACTATTCAATGCAAATTTCCTTCAGGTACTGTCTTCTTACACCTGCAAGGTACTTTTCCCAAATTATTTCATGTACGGCTTTTGCCGGAGGGAGTGGAGGGTGGGGAGAGCCTAAAACTTTTCTATCCTTTACTTCTAATATTCTATGTGTAAGTGGCAGTAGATTTAAGGCCAGATCACCTTAGTCTGGGCCGTAAGGCCCGTGTGATCTGTGTATCTATGTAACTCTATGTAACTCTCTCTCTCTCTCTCTCTCTCTCTCTCTCTCTCTCTCTCTCTCTCTCTCTCTTCAAAGAATGTAGAGGGAGAGGTGACGCCCCCTTGTCGCGGGAAGAGAGCTTGTGTGTACCTTTGACTTTTCGAGCTATGTCGGCGGGGGTACCTCTTCTGGGTACCCCTGGTAGGGCTTCCCTTGTCGATTTGGTCGAAAACGAGATTCCAGACTAAGTGCGTCATTCCTTCCTTTTTTTTTACTCTATCCTTCTCTTTTTTTACTTTTATTCTATCTCTCCCACTTATACAAAAAGAAAAAAAACAAAAAAAAGCCTACTCCTATCATGTCCCTGTTTCTCTTTTCTTCCTCTATCTACATATAAGGACCTGGCAGCTACCTCATGCGTCAGAAGAGAGGCTTTGGAACCTCTATAAACAACGCCAATCGACGCTCACTGGTTGCGAGAGACTAGGACTAGAGGTGTCCTAGGCGTTGGGGCACGATGAATGGGATGAGGCTAGTGCCCCGTTAACCCCTTCCCTGGCGCGTAATTATTGACCGTTCCCAGTGCCCGTTGACGGGTGCCTCTGGTAGCATCGGTCCGAGGTGACGGCCCTTTGTTCCCAGGTTGGTTGCCAGGCCAATAAAAAGCCTTGGGTCGAGTCTCTTGGTGGGGCGGGATATCCATTGAACGCTGCTCCGAGATCCTGGCCGTTGTGAAGGGAACTAGTAGGAGTTTAGTAAGGGGCGTGCTTCGTTGTTGTTCACCTGGTGACAAATCGATGGCCCCTTCGGGGACCGTCTGTGCTGCTTGGTTGGGAGCCACGGCACGCCGAGGCTTGACGACTCGGTCGGACGAACAGCAGCACATGGAGCGTGCCTTCTGAAAGATCCGAAACGTCTCCGATCGATAGGCGGGAGCGACTCACGCGGGGAGAACTCACCAACCACCCTTTTTTCTATTGATTGGTCACAAAGTTTTGAAAGAGAGAAAGTGTTTAAAATGACAGGGAAAAAAGGTCCAGTTGCACTTAAATATACATGTGCGATATGCCAGAAGGATAAGTGGTGCGTGGACTTCCCGGAAGGATGTTTTTTGAAATGCCACCCGGGAAGTATTTGCACTGATTGCATCCTTAAAGGAGAGATCCGAGAGGCAGTGGCATGCTGCAATGAACTCAAGGATCTCTTCACAGCCTCTGAAGAAAAATCTAGGGCGCTGGAAAATAAACTGCAGACCCTAGAAACGCAGCACGCGCTTCAGATTCGGCGTCTCGAGGAAAAGATCCTAGAGCTAGCCTCTAAACTAGAGGCCCAGTCGGCTCAAGCTCGAGACGAAAGTCCCACTGACTTGGGTGGTTCCGCCGATGTGACTCCAGCCCAAGGAGGTGAAACTGCATTGGCAGTCCCACTTCTGCCATGCGGAGCCAATGAGAAGAAGAAAAAGAAAAAGAAGAAAAAGGACCATAATGCAGCTCACCCCAGTGTAGAGGATTCGAGCGCTACTGGTGCGCATGGGAAAGTGGAAAGAGAAGAAGAGAAAAGAGAAACGGAAGAAGAGAAAAAAGAAACGGAAGAAGAGAAAACAAATGAAGAGAAGAAAAATAAGATGAAGAAAAAAAAGAAAAATGCAGAGATACAAGAGGAAAGCGGCAAGTCGCTTCCGAGAGGAAAGAATAAGTCGCCTGCTGACAAATGTGCAAGAGTCACCCTTATTGGTTATTCTCAAGCACGGGGCTTGCAGTCCCTGCTAGCGGCCCGCCTTCGCACTAGTGTGAAGGTAAGCTGCCTGCCAGGATGTGGTAACCACCACATCAGAGTAGAGGCTGAGAAATCACAGATTTCTGAGAGCTCAGTCGCTGCTCTGATGGTCAGTGGAAACGACCTCTACCTGAGAGGAGGTAGGGTAGGCCCTACAGATAAAATCCTCCACACGGTCATGGGTGCCGTGGACGACTGTGGGCTGAAAACCCGCAAGCGTGTGGTAGTCGGGATGCTCCCGAGGAGAGGTCCAACACGGACCGCTCACTCGATGAATGTGTATCTAAACCGGCGCCTGGCAGATTTGTGTACGGCAGAGGGGGTCTTTTTTGTGGACCCGTACCGCACCTTTTATGGTAGAAATGATCTCTACCAAAGGGATGGGGTACATCTTTCCTTTAAAGGAAAGGCCTTTCTGTCGAACATGATCCAGAATGTCGTAGAGAGGACCGAAAGGAGTATCCGGCCCAGAGTGAGGGCGGACGTACGCCAGTACACCCGGGTCACTCCAGGAACGACCTTCTCAGAGGTCGCAAAAAGGGGTGCCTCGCCAACAAAGAAGCCGGGAAACGGAAGAGCATAGGGAGTCCTACAGTCGGGGACTCCCTGAAAGTTCTTCTGTTCAATGCGAGGTCAATCAGGAACAAGTTTCCTGAGCTCCGTGGCCTCGTAGCGACGGAAGAACCCGAAATGGTAGCCATAACAGAATCGTGGATAAAAACGTCAAACCGAGACTTTGAAGGCGAATTCACGGTTCCTGGCTACCAACTCTTCCACAAAGATAGGCCAGACAGAGAGGGTGGCGGTGTAATGTTGTATGTCAAGGATACAATCAAATCTACGAACTCCAACATTATATCCGATCACGAGCTCCTAGGCGTTGACCTAGAGATAGGTTCTGTCAGATACAGGACCCTGGTGCTTTACAGACCCCCTTCCCAACCCGTTGAGAAGGACAGGGAACTGTACCAGCTGCTGGGTGAGCTTGTTCAAGGCAGAGTGTGCATCGTTATGGGCGACTTCAACAGACAAGTTGACTGGGAAACCAGAGCAGCCTGTGGCGATAGCGCGCTACTCCTGGAGTTCGCCAACAACGAGTTCCTCACTCAATAGGTCAGAGAACCGACGAGAGGAGACAATATCCTCGACTTGGTCTTCACCTCTGAGGATGATATCGTTGAGGATGTCTCTGTAGGCGAAGAGCTCGGTGGCAGTGATCACCAGCTAGTTAGATTTACCGTCAAGATCCCGAAGGTAAGGTCTGTTGCCAGTCAATCAAGGAAACTTGACTTGAGAAGAGCAGACTTTGCACGCCTTCGTGCTGGGCTGACTAATTTAAGGCTAGCGGTATGCGAAGGGGTTGAGGATTCGTGGAACAATTTCAAAAATACATTCATGAGTCTTCAATCAAGTTGCATCCCTCTAAAATGCCTCCGTCGGTCTTCTGTTCAACCAAAGTGGTTTAATCGAGAAATCGGCCAACTGCTTAGGGAGAAGAGAAATGCGTACTGGCGATCGAAGATCTCGGGTGCCTTTGACGAGTACCGGAGGCTAGCCAGGAGAGTGAAGTCCAGCATAAGGGCGGCTAAGCGTACTGAGGAACTCCGAGTGGCGAGACTCTGCAAGGAGAATCCCAAGGAGTTCTTCGGCTATGTAAATAGCCGTAAACCAATCCATCGTAGGATTGGGCCCCTAGTGGACGAGGAGGGTGCATTAACTCAGTCAGATGCAGAAAATGCTAACCTTCTCAATGACTACTTCTCCTCAGTGTTTACTAAAAAGTGTGGTCCCATCCCCTAGCCCACGGATTCCTACTCGGGGGAAAAGCTGGAGGCAATGGACTTCACCGAAGGAGAAATAAAGAAAAAGATCGCTGACCTAAAGACGAATAAGTCCCCTGGACCGGACGGGTTTCTACCCAAGGTGTTGAAGGAAGTGTGCGATGAAGTATCACGACATCTGTGCGCTATCTTTAACATGTCAATCCAGACCAAATGCGTTCCTAGAGACTGGCGTGAGGCGGAGGTGAATCCGATCTTCAAGAAAGGATCCTCCAGCCATCCGTCAAACTCCCGACCTATCAGTCTGACTTCGATAGTCGCTAAACTCATGGAAAGCATGATGGTGGAGAAAATAACGTCGTATTTAGAGTCAAACCTGCTACTGAGGAGTTCCCAGCACGGCTTCCGAAGGCAACGGTCATGCCTGACGAACCTTGTGGAATTCTTCCACTTCGTGTTCAGTGAGCACGATCGGGACAAGGCGGTGGATGTGGTTTACTTAGACTTTCAGAAAGCCTTTGATAAGGTACCACACCGCCGCCTTCTCCGGAAAGTGCGAGCGCTGGGCATAGACGGAAAAGTAGCCGGCTGGATCGAGAACTGGCTAAGTGGCAGACGGCAACGGGTGGTGGTGAATGGACAGGCTTCTGAGTGGGTGCCCGTTACTAGCGGAGTGCCTCAAGGTTCTGTCCTGGGACCACTACTATTCATCATCTACGTCAACGACATGGACGGTGACATGGTTGCCAAGATTTCCAAATTTGCCGACGATACCAAGCTTGGTATGAACGTTGCAAAGGATGGAAATACTGCCCGCCTGCAGGAAGACCTAGGGAAGATTGGGGAGTGGTCGGACACGTGGCAAATGCCGTTCAACGTGAACAAGTGCAAAGTAATGCATATCGGCCACAGAAATCCCCAATCTCATTATATCCTTAAGGGCACTGCTCTCGAATCGAGTGACACTGAGAAGGACTTGGGTGTTACTGTCACTAGCGACCTCAAGTTCTCGAAACAGTGCATTGAAGCAGAGAAGAAAGCCCAAAGGATGTTAGGCTACATAAAGCGCCAGTTTGGATACCGTAACAGGGAGATAGTACTTTGTCTGTACAACTCCCTAGTTCGGCCGCACCTGGAGTATGCCGTACAATTTTGGAGTCCTTCGTTTCGAAAGGACATCGCAAGGTTGGAACGCGTACAAGCCAGGGCAACCAAACTGATTCCCTCTATCCGACATAAAAGTTATGAGGATAGACTAAGGGAATTAGATCTGTTCTCGTTGGAAACCCGTAGACTGCGTGGTCAGCTCATCGAAGTTTTCAAAATACTTCGAGGGTTCGACAATGTTGACTACCGGGATATTTTCACACTGAGTGAGAACAGAACGCGCAATCACAGCTTCAAACTTGAACTGAAGCGTTACAACCGCAATCTGTGTGGAAACTTTTTCACCTACAGTATCTGCGGTAAGTGGAACGCACTTCCAGTGGAAGTTGTCAACAGTGAATCTGTTGACCAGTTCAAGTCAAGACTAGACAAAGTCTTGAAAAGTGGCCGTTTAGGGACGCAAAACAATTGAGCAGCCATGTGCCCGCTCGATTGCTAGTCCCAAGGTACCCTCTTTGAATGGACCGTAAGGTCTCCTAGGGTACCTTCTTTCCTTGTAACTCCCTGTAACTCCTTGTAACTCCTTGTAACTCCTTGTAACTCCTTGTAACTCCTTGTAACTCCTGTAATCCTTGTAACTCTCTCTCTCTCTCTCTCTCTCTCTCTTTCTCTCTCTCTCTCTCTCTCTCTCTCTCTCTCTCTCTCTCTCTCTCTCTCTCTCTCTCTCTCTCTCTCTCTCTCTCTCTCTCTCTCTTTCTCTCTCTCTCTCTCTCTCTCTCTCTCTCTCTCTCTCTCTCTCTC